>JAJJWW010003461.1:0-19048 GCA_023531295.1 Papaver armeniacum | reverse complement strand
TGATACGACTAGATTGATCTCGAATATTGATTTTTGAGATCGTCCAAGTACTCTTCTTAACAATCAGGTTCACAGACTCTTGAGTTTAGACTTTTTGATTGAGAATAGATAGAGATATAAAATCTACATACATATTGTCAGGGATCATTAAGTTGGTCTACTTGCATTTGTATTAGGATTGTCCATATGAGTTGCCAAACGAAAAGTTTGGTGGTATACTTGGTACCCTTTCCTTTTCACACTATGATCGACTAACGTTTTACCGATCGACTAAGGAGGAAGGTACTTAGTAAGCTGTAGAAAAGATGGTGATGTAGTCACAGTGATTCAGAAGACTAAGGGGAATATAAAGTAGCGTCAACAATTGAAATTTGGGTATCGACTGAGTTTGGAAGTTGGGTTTTGTTGGTCGTATTGGTCCGTGGAGTTACTTTGTAGGTCCAAAGTGGACTTGTCCCAGCAACTATATGCATATGGATCGACAGAAGTTCTAAAAAGGAGACGTGCGGCTGTACCTGGCCGTAAACGAGAGAATAGCTAGGGTTTTGAAGTTTAGTTTCCATTTCCTTTTCTTCATGGTTTGCTAAATTATTTTTTAGGGTTTATATAGAAGCCAATATAATTATATAGATTCTGCAATGATATTTCTAATAATGATTTGATTGTTGACGAGTAATTTCTCTTCTTATTGCTTGGTATTCAATTGTTAATTGTGATTTTCTTGATTATTTATGCTTTTTAATTGATATTGCGTGCTTGGTTAAGTTATTTGACGCAATATGCTTTAGGATTGATATATAATGCTTTAGAATCACTACCCATGAAGCGAGGGAAATTACAACGGAGAAACACTATTTGAGAATTAAACATACCATCTTCCAAGACATGAGATTGATTTCGATATTTGTCTTGAGTAATACATTGAATTAGTAGAGTTTATATGATTAAATTAGTGGAAATCAAAAACCTTAATAACCCGCTCCCAAGTTGTTTGTTGTTACAATTATTTGTTATCTCATTTTGTACCGAATTTTTGAAAAATCGTTGAAACATTATCTTGTTGATTAGTTAGTTTTTGATATTAGTTGGTAGTAGTATTTTCACACTCCTCGTGGGAACGAACCGTTATTGCCATTGTCTACTAGTTAGACACTGTGCGCTTACAGTATTTCTAATGTAGGTTTCTGAGCCTATCATATAGTGATATAAAGGTTTGCATATGTCTAAGGTTTATATTTTGATGCGAAAAAAAGAAGTCCAAATAAATTGCCAACTACGCTTGGGAGTACGAAAATTGGGAGCCATAAATCATTGAGAATTATGATTTTCACTAAATAGGGTTTATGTAGAAGAGTTCCATTAAGAAAAAAAAATAGGAGTGCCAATATTGATGAGATGGATAAATGACATATCTACAATAGTGAGGTGAATATTGGATTGACTTTTTGGTCATTTATTAATTACTTGGTGACTTTAGTAAATTTGAGGATTAATTTTTCCTCCGCTCGGACAAATAATTTAATAAATTTTACTTGCATATGTAATTCGAACTGCTAATAAAGTAGCTCACGATCTGGCTGAGTGGGTAAAGAAAAATAAGAGTCACATGGTCTGGCCTATCCCACCGGCCTGGTTATTGCCAACTCATTGTGAAAACCACCGAGAGTTAAGGGTTTTTTTTTTCTTTTTAATTTGCCTATAAGAAAAGAGTCACATGGTCTGGCCTTAATATAGTTAATAAAGTTGATCAATATCGCGCGAGTTTAGTCCTTTGCATGAGCCAAGATATTTATAAGATAATTTACTTATTTAACTTTTTACCCTTTCACTTTTTAGGTTCGTCGAGGTATGTTGAGGATCGTTACATCGTCTTCAGGTTCGTCATATCATTCCTCAAAAAGGGTTCATTATTTCCAAATGTCTTAGGATGTTTTATTAGTGTAGAATTAACCTTCTATAACACTTTTCAGGTTCTTCGAGTCCGGTTCTACATCGTTACAACGCTTTCTAGATCGTCATATAATTTATTCTCCCTCGTCAAATAGATGTGGGAAACTTAGTCCACCTCATCCGACTAGATTAGTTAGATAAAGGTCAAACTGATTTAAAAAGGTAACTCAACTATTCGATGGCCTGCAACATATTTTTAGACAAGAAATGCGACCACACGGAAGATAACTGTCAATTAACCCTTTTTATATAAACCGTTGGACCCTACTTATTTTTTGCAAATTAATTAAAAAAAAAAACATATTTGTAAAGTAAAAAATAAAAGGCCATGTATTTGCAAATGACTAGTATTACCTATTAACCACTTTAAGTTTACATCTCTAGTGGATAATTATTGTCACATCAAGCAGATGTAGGCAACTCTGTCCATTTTAACCCATTAGATTAGCAGGATAAAACATGAACAGGTTTAAAAAGGAAACTCAATATTCGAATGACTGAAACGTCATTTTAGAAGAAAAAGAATGCGACAACGCAGAACATAAATTTCCCTCAGCCGTTTTTTTGTTCAAAATCAGCTGAACCATAACTATTTTTTGTAAATGTAAAAAAAATAAAATAAAATTGTGACGTTTCGGTCACATTGTGAAGTCAAAAAAGGTGTCTATATTTGTAAATTGCCCTTGTATTATTTATTAATTACACTGAGTTTACACACCTAGCGGATAATTAAAAAAATCTACAATAGTTAAGAATCAATATATGCATCACTTGATTTTGATTAATGGTGAAATCCTGAGTCCTAGTTTCTCTCCATATTATTATCACCTTGTATATATTTTCTTCATTCAATTTAGAGTTAAGTCTTAAATAAAATCTTAACAAGTCTGAGTTGAACGAATCTTATTACCACTTTACAACAACTTTTACAATCACATCACTGGTAAAACAAAATCTTAAAAGATTATCAACCATATTTCTTTCGAATATTAATGAAAATTAATTGCTAAGCGTTAAATAGGTCAAATTCTTTGCATATGCTCACAACGTGTCATTATATTCTTATCATACGTAAAGTAAAGAACATAGATTGTAACGCTAGAATTTCAAGTTCTTTGAATTAAAATAGAATGTTACTTGTATAAATAAAGCATGAACTCTCTGATGTTTAATATTGTGGAATCTTTCAGATTACATTTTCTTCTGTTTAATTATTTCTCTCGTCTTCACAATTTATTTATTTTTATGTTCAATTTTTTTTCCTATTCCAGAATTGCTACTAGGAAACAACAACTATGAATATAGATATGTTTCTATATCATAAAAATACCAAGTTCAAACAAAAAATAAGTGTTCAACGATATTTTAGAATAACCAAGGAGATTATGAAACTAATCAAATATGCTAGCAATAGTTCATATTTGACCTTGAGCTCACAGGTTTGATCCCAATTTACGCTCACAAAAATCTCATTTTGCTCCATGATTGAGTGTTTATTCATTTTTCTTGGAATTTTGAGTACTCGCCTTTATCCAATAATGAGCATTTTCCTTCCTTCACTGAGTTAGTGAATTTGATTAGTTTGTTCGAAGTTCGAAAATATCTTTGGAGAAAAAAAGCGAAGAGATTCATCTGTCCAGGTTGGTGTTGCGAATATACAGATGTGGATGAGGATTCAAAATGGCGTTCTCGTACTGGATGTTGTACACCACAAAATCTACATCCTTCCTCTACATCACAAAATCAATTGTAGAAGTAATTAAACTTTGATAACTAACACTTATAGTTCTATTGAAAGAAACCCTCGGCTTGTTGTTGGCTCAAAAGAGATGTTGTTTGTGATGTAGCAGAAAATCAATGAGTGATGGTACATGATTGGCTAGATAAATTCATGGCAGAAACATAGTTGGTCAAATTTCGACCCATTTATTGTTGTTCGACCATTCTGATACAAGAAATTTTTGACCAACACAAAGGTTGGTACAAGAATTGTGTAACAAATACTAAGTTTAAAAGTCTTACACGATAAGTACATGTTAAATATAAGATCCATATTCATTTATACTTTAGCACCATAATATAGCCAATATATGCAACTTTAGTGGGTTAAACACATATAATTGTTATAATTTGGTGAATTTTGGCATCCCTAAACTAACAGCTAAGCCTTCTTGATATCAATGGCTAGGGGACAGGTACACAGAAGGGGTTGCATAATCTCATTCCTTGCCTAATTAATAATATTTTCATGTTTTTCGCCTCGTTCCGTACTTTAATCAATATAGCATTTAAATGGGTGTCGTATGACATTTCCGTACTTTAGTCGGTATAGGTCGAGGATAAAAGGTGGGGTGATGGAAGTTGGGAATCTTCCATTTTTCTAATATAACTAATTAAAAGTGTAGGTGTACCACAAGAAAAAACAAACAAAAAAACTAATTAAAAGGTGTTGTGTATAATATCAGTTATCAATGGGTAGTATTATATACATTTAAAAAGACAAAAGTTATATCATATATGTATCTTAGGTTTTTGATGTAGAATATGATCTTATAACATATGATAATGAAATTATAAAAAAATTAAATTTAAAATATGAAGTACATAATCCTGGAATAAGGTTGTCCTTATTGGTAAACTTTTACTCTTTCATGATTTTTTTTTGAAGCATGTATTTATTAATAAAGGATTAAGTTACAATTTCACGTGGATAGGAGGTAGCCACGGAGTCATGTAAAAGAATTTAACTAATGGAAAATAGGATTTCTTGGTCCCAAATTTTGGTTGATAAATTTTCCATTTGACTTGCATCTGCTGCATGATTGGCCATGTCATTTGTTGCCTGATTTCCCTCTTTGTAGCTGTGTTGGATAACAGCTTGCAGAATCTATCACATTTTATTCTTTATTTCATCAATCATCCCTGATATGGACCAAGTGGAGTAGTGGTTGAGGTGATAAATATGACAAAGTTTTATGAATCCGTCTCGAAAAGAACTTTTGTCCATTGCCTTCCGTTGTGGTTATGGATGCCAAAAGCATAGCCTATATTCTGATGTTAAGGCAGTCATAATCCCTAGAGGTTGTGCGAAAGCCATAACAATTCGCGCCTTCGAATCCCTGCAGATGCAACCTGCACCTGCTGAACCCGGGTGTCCCCTGGATGCCCCATCAGTGTTGGTCTTTATCCGGTTGATGTTTGGGGAAGAATATCCTACAAAGATTTTTGATATCCTTTTGGTACTTCCAAAGTTGTTAGATACCATTGAATCTCCTGGTGACACAAGAGGTAAGGTTTTTAAAGCTCCAGAATTCTCCTATCGCCAAGATAAAATTTTATCTAATATTGTTTGCTTTGGAGGTATATTAACTCATTCCTAGTTAACCATAAAGTCCAGAATAGAAAGTAGAATGAGGAGGTGAGTGAAATTGGTGCTGATTGTTGTAAGAGTTGGGAAATGGTTGTTCGAGGAATTATAATAATTGTGGGGGTATAGTTGGTATCTGGTATGGTTGAGAGCTGCGTGAGAAACATGTTCCAATATGAAGCCTCTATTAGGTGGTGAAGTAGAAGGTGAGTTGCAGATTCTTGATCAGCGTTGCATTTTGGGCAAATATTGGAGTTGGTTAGATGGATGCAACTAAGGATAAAGAAGGTTGGTAGACCTTCGCTGATTTCTTTCCACAAGAAAAGATGAATTTTTTGTGGAGCCGGTAATGTCCACCAGAACTTGGTAGGTGGGAAAGGGTTTTGAAGAGGTTGACCGCCTTATTCGGTTAGATATTTGTATCCCGAAGATGTAGTGTACTTCGCAGATTTTGAATGTGGCCAGATAATTATGTCCTGAGGGATATCTTAGGGTAGGTGGATGTTTATGATTTTCTGCAAGATAGGGGAGAGTGTTTATTTTTTCCCGTATCCAATTGTGAGAAATTAAATTAATTATATTAGCTACCTTTCGGATGAGTAACATTGCGCTGGGTCCAGGTTCAAGAAGTGTAACATCAAATAGGCTTTAATGGGTGTTGTTTGAGCATTTCTAATGCGGTGGAATGTCATTTTTTGCATGGTATGGACGAGGGATGCCAATTGCCTCCATTGAGTTCTGGAAGAAGTCGGTATGGTATCAATGCCCAGAAGAATTGGTTGTTATTTGAGATATTTCTCATTTCAGAGATTTCAATATATGGAGCAAACTCCATATTCTTTTGAAGAGAAGATCTTTTTTATGTTCACTGCTTTTCCTTATGCCTAGCCCTCCTTCGGATATTGGTTTTTTTGCTTTTTCCCATCCAATATGATGGAGCTATTTGACTGACGAGTCATGTCCCCTGAAAAATTCCTGTTGATACGGTCTATTTGTTTATGAACTTTGACGGGTAGTGTTTGTGTTTGCATAAGGCGGTTTGAGGTAGGTGCGCTAGTGAGATTTTAATCAGAACCAATGCGAGGATATACAAAGAATCCTATTATTGGGGATACAAACCAAATGGATTTGAGGCCGCACTGGATTAAAATATCCAAAATGTGGATATCAGGGGACCTAACCTATGTAAAAGTTCGGAAAAAAAAACCCAATAATTAAGAATTATTACCTTATAACCGTTCTCATAACTAATCTAATTTAATCAAAAAGAAAAAAGAAAAACCTATCTAAAATTGTTTCGTCTCTCTTATTCTCCTCAAAACATTTCATCGCCGATTAAACTCTTCATACAAATAATGGGAAGAAAAAGAAAAAAGATAACAAAAGAAATCGAAAACTACCCATTGAACCATCAACGAGTTCACCTTCATCATCTTCAAATGAACAACCAGAAAATCAAGAATCGGTGAATGAAAGAGTTAAAGCAGATGTTAATACTCCATATATGATTGTTATAATTATGAATTGAAAAACTTATTTATTTATGTTTTTTTATGGTAATTTTGTTCGATTCGACAAATTTAGGCTTTAAAAACGGTTTCTGCAATTGTTTACGACTGGTATTAGAGTTTATATTTATGTTTTCATTGACTGCTGTAAAGAGAGTGTCTTGTTCACACTTCTCTATCTGTCGCTGCTTTTTACTTTTCGTTAGTTGTTTGCTTGTTAATGGGATATTCCTTAGTTTATCCCTTTAGGGTTTAGATCCTGCAGAGTCCTTTAAAACCTTAAGTGTAACGTCACTATCCTTATCTACGAATAACAATTATTACAGCTTATCATCTTATCACCTTCTTCAAAATATTACATGGTATCTGATCGCGGTCGTCAGCGTCAAAAATAAATTACACTTTCTTACTACTCAAAATATAAATATAGCAAGGGCAAGAAAGGATCGATCCCACAGAGAGGTCTAGGTTGTCAAATTGTTTCGGTTCCCTATAAATAACACCGGGGTTTTGTGATTATATTAAACTAAATAAAACCAAATAAAGAAATAAGCAAACAAATCAAATCAAGGATAAGAAGATATTGGTCATTGATTTCGTTTTCATTCACAAACATGTTTTCACACAATAACTAGAATTGATATTTTAATCTCAACTTTTATCAAAGACCCTAGAATACCTTGATCGCAAGAATATCCCGCAAATCTCCTCATGTCATCAACAAACACATCAAAAGATGCGAATATGAATTCTACCTAAAGGAACAACCTAACGTGTAAAAGCACTAATCAAGTTTAATTCCCTAGATGCGTTAAGTTCTATGAAATCAGGCCAATCAAAGCAATCGAACGTGGAAAGCGCACTAATCCGATTTAACAAAGGTTATAACTCACATATGATCATAAGAATATATCACTACAAACTATAATCACACTTATGCTACTTGCAATCCGGAATTATCACTTTTGCGTATAATAACCCTAATCTAGCAATAGAGATGAAAGCAAACTCAATCGACTCGCGACTCGACTAAACAAGCATTCAAATCATGTAACAATATTCATGGTGAATCATAAACGATAATATGAGAGAAAACTAATATATTGAATCAAAGAATCATGCTTTGTGATATCCAACTATTCCATAACCAAAAGATAATTAGGTACTCATATTCATGGAGTTCATCACAAGAAGAAAGAGAAAAGACTTCATGGTGTAAACCCTAGAACAAAGTAGAAGCAAAAAGAATAATAAAAGATAATAGATATGTGTTTTGAGAAAAGTCTTCTCTTTTATAGCTCCACTCCTTCCAAAACTAGGTTTTGTCTTCAAAGTCCATTAGTTGGAAATTCACCCGGCCCACGAGAGAGAGAAACCCGTGTAGAAATTTTGTCCCAAAAACGCTCGCCGGAAAACTGGGATTATGGCCGGAATCCGGCCGGAAAAGTCGCCGGAAAACTATCTCAGGTGACCGGCAAAGTCAAACCGGTCACCGGTCAACGGGTCGGGACCGAGTCATCTCGGGTCAACGAGTCAACTCGGCTAGTCAAAACAGGATAATGAGTCACTGAGTGAGTCAGAACCGAGTCAGCTAGCTAACTCGGTTGGCTGGTCCTAGCCAGGCTACTTGCCCAGGCCAAATTGTTGCAAATGCGATTCGGCCAAGATGGCCCCGCATTTTCATTATGCTTCACACTTCTTCTGGCCAAGATGGCCATCCAAACCATCTCAAATTACGTGTTCTAGCAACTCGCCACAAATACAACCACCAACAAGTCCTACTTCTCACTCAACCTCCACTTCAATGATCAATCCCAGCTCTTCCTTGCAATGCCTCCAACTTTCACAACCATACTGCAGCTTGATTCATTCAACTTCTCAAGCCGATGGTGCACCAGACCAACCAAACAAACCCATGGCACTCAACTGCAATTCTTGCATACTTCCATTCATTCTGTCTAGTCTATCGAGCCAATAACACATCAACTCCGATACACTGCAATGTACCACCAACTGAACTGCCGGCTCCAACCTCATTGCACCACCATTCGGCTTCAAATTATTCATACCGCCACCAACATCACCACTGCAGTACCCGGCTCAAGCTTCCCGTCTGCGGACTCTCAGCCAAAGACAATCATCAACCACGGTTCCACACAGATCTCTCCCCCTGAACCATTGCCATCCAGTCCAGCTCAACAATTCCACCTAGATAGATAACCTCACTGCCAGAACCAGAGCCATCATCTGCAATTTTGTCCATATCTCAATCCTTTCTACACGGCTCAGTTCCATCTCCAAACCTGCAATGCCATCCCTGTATGCAACTTCCTTGTAGCTCTCAGCATCACCGCGGCTACCCTTTCACTGCATCACACATTCTCCAAGACAATCACCAGCTTCAGGCATTAATTACATGACCAGCACCCTCTAGCTAAGCTACAATCGCAATACCAGCACCAATATCCATACACCACACTTAGCCTCAGCGTCACATGCCCTCAGACCTGCCACATCTGCTCTCCCTGTGCAGCGCACTCATTCCATGCTCTCCATCTGGTTCAACCACAGTGAACTGCGAGCACTAGCAACCCTGCAATTACAATTCCAGCCCCTAGCAAAACAACATTACCGCTGTGCATCACAGACCTGAGCCATTCCTTGCTTGCCTGAACTGCTCCTCTTACTACCTGCAATCTGACCACCAGTGCCTTCACAGCTCAAAACCTTATACCCCATTTGCAATTGCAACCAACACCATCATCTTCCTGCAACTTCCCTGCAATGAGCTTTCTTTGAGCTGCAATATCATCTCAGAAGTTCACCAGCTCAAGTTCACCTGCCCTGCAACATCACACTGCAATCCTCTTCTGAATCTGGAAATAAACAACATCATCCTGCAGCTATAACACATCCAAGCTGCCAGCCTCTGATGTTCACACAAAACCCAAGCAGCAGAACCATCTCTATTGTTCCTCGACTCCGATCATCATCTCGACTCCACCTCTGTCAATAGCTGCAAACTCGAGCACCACCAACTCCCTGTTACAGAATACCATGGTGTCTCATGACTATAATTCTCCATTGTCTTCTCATTACGAGCCAGCTGCCAATACGGACTCCTCTTCTCAATACCACAAATTCACTCTCAGAGAGAACCCATTCTTGAATAACGACCACCAACAATTGCACATCGCAGTATCAACAACATCTCTAATTCCACCTGTTGTTGACGATTTCTCACCAATTCCATCAAACCCAATTACTTTCTTTCAACACCAACAGCAGATTCCATTTTCGATCTGAGCTACCACTTTCGACAGCAACAGCCATAAACCCATTTTAGCAACAAACCCATCCCAGATTCATCTGCTCCTCTCTTGATTCAACAGCAATATCACACAAATTCAAACCCTGTCTACTATCTTTACTGATTTCTCTGAATGCTAATGAAGTTGCCAATTCACGACAAACCCCATCCGAATTTCCTCTCCGCGAACTCGATTCCATCTCCTCTCCTCGATTTCTCTCAATTGATGTGCCCAAGCTTCAAACCCTAGTTCGACATCAACAAAGCCATCTCTTGCTTCGAGTTCATCTTCTAACTCATTCAACGAGCTTCAACAACGAGACGAATTCCTTCTCCCATTTCTTATGATTCGGTTTCAATGGCGTGAGTTCTCAAATCCAATCTCATTGCTGAGAATAACATTTGGGAAAGAACTCAAATAAGAAAACTCGACTAGATTGTAATAGAGATGGGATATAAAGACACCCCAGATAAAATACACCCCAAGATAGGTGCCCCTTAACGAAGAATAATCTGTCTTTAGCGAATCCCAGTGACTCCCCATAGCAATAGACCTGACTTCCTTTAGCGGTTTCTCTGAAATGTCTGCCCCTTAACAGAGTGACTGCCCCTTAACTTAGAGTGGGGTTGCCAATAGCACTTGTCTGACCATTTTGCTCTTTTAGCCTTCAAATTCTCGTTTTGCTCGTAACTTCTCCATACGATCTCAGAATGACTCCGTTCTTTCGCCATTGCCTTCGTCTTCTCGTCCTCTACACAATGAAAAGTAGAAATCTTGTATTTGAACGAGTTCCAATTGGTCTTTTTGCTCCAAATGACTCCATTGCACCTAATAAACTCAAAAGCACACATAAGATACATAATTTACAAGAAAACTCGCAAAGAAAGCATAAATACTAGATATTAAATACGGTGTATTCTACACCTATCAGTATCATGAGGTTTTTATTGATTGATACCTCTTGGGAACTGTGTGCATCTCGAACCATCACTTTCACATCATTAATACTTCTTGTTTTATCATTACATCATCAAGATGGCTACACCACTAGACACTGAGAATCACGAGTCCTCTGTCTTTAATAACATACCACCACCACCACCACTACCCCCACCAGAAAATCCCATCTCTGCTTTTGAGTTTTCCTACAAATCTCTACCTTTCACCTGTATCACTCAGTGTGTTCCATCAAAACTTGATGACACAAATTATCTGGTTTGGAAAAGTCAGATGGAATCTATTCTGATCAGCACAGACTTCTTTGGGTTTATTGATGGAACCATTCCTGCTCCATCTCCTTCTATTTTGGTGAATAATATACAGATCTTAAACCCAGAGTTTACCAAATGGCGTAAGTGGGATAGATTTGTTATGAGCTGTCTAAACACAACTTTCACACCTTCGGTTTCATCAACTATTTTAGGTTTATCCACTTCTAAGAAGGTATGGAATGCTCTTGCTAAACACTTTTCTGATCAATTTGTTGCGTGCAAGACCATGCTTCGTAGTCAGTTGCATAATGTTCGAAAGGGTTCTCTATCTATGTCTGCCTACTTACAATCCATTAAAGAGATCACTGACTCTCTAGCTGCCATAAATGAACATGTCCCTGAACCAGATCTGGTTATGTATACCCTAAATGGTTTGAGTAGATCTTATGATAACCTTGTTAATCGTGATACTCCATATACTTTTGAGGCTTTGAGATCTCGACTGATACAACATGAACAATGGCTCTCTGGCCAGGAGACTGAGGTTAACAAAAATATTGATGCCGCCATGTCTTCCACATTTTTTACTAAAAACACCTTTGCATCATCATCTTCTTCTACTGATAACTCTCAGTACCCTAAACCTCATCCCTCCAATACCCCACACACCAACAAAATCACTGATTTCAGTAGCATTACTTGCCAGATTTGCAAAAAGAAGGGCCATACTGCTAACAAGTGTTATTACAGATACACAACCTCAAAATCTTCATCTACTTCTACACCTCAAGCTAATTTTTGCCATACAGCTTGCATCTCTGAAGAATCTACTTACCCAACAGCTGTAGATTGGTTACCTGACTCAGGAGATACCTCTCACATGACCAATGATATTACAGTTCTTCAAAACCCAACACCTTACACTGGTCCTGAGAGAGTACTTGTAGGCAGTGGAGAACAACTACACATTAAGATGATTGGTACTTCTACATTACACACTAATACATCATCTTTTATCATTCCAAATGTCTTGTATGTACCTACTTTGCATAGGAACTTGATCTCTGTTGGAAAATTTACAAATGAGAACTCTTGTTCAATTGAATTTCTTCCTTGGGGCTACAAAATTTTGGATCTTGACACACATCAGCTACTAGTTGAGGGGAAGATGCATATGAACTTATATCTTATTGCTGCTGCTTCTGGCTCTACTATCCAAGCCCATGTGACTCTCAAAGCTACACCAACTACATGGCACAACAGGCTTGGACATACTTCTAATACCATCTTACACAAGCTAGCTTCATCTTCTCAAATCAACATCACAGGAACTGAAGCTGATCCCTTATATCACTCTTGTCAGTTGGGGAAGAGCAAGAGATTACCTTTTCAGGTCTCAACCAGAACAACCACAGCACCACTTGAACTCATTCATTGTGATGTGTGGGGGCCAGCACCAACTCTCTCTAATTTGGGGCACAAATACTACATTCTTTTTGTGAATGACTACATCAAATTTCACTGGATATACCTATGACTACAAGAGATGAGAGTGTTATTTGCTTTCAGCACTTCAAGAAATTAAATGAAAATTTAATCTCTACAACAATCAAATACTTTCAAACTGACAATGCCAGTGAGTTAATCAAAGGAAAGGTGAAGATTGTTCTTGATGACTCAGGAATTGCACTTTGTGCTTCATGCCCAAATACTCCTCAACAGAATGGATTAGCTGAGAGGAAGCATAGGCACATAGTGGAAATGGGCAACACAATGCTCTTTCAGGCTTGTATGCCAAAACATTTCTGGTATGATGCCTTTCTTGCTGCAACCTTTATTATTAACAGAACCCCTTCAAAATTACTTGAGTTCAAAACCCCATATGAAATCCTATTTCATAGAGCACCAGATTTCTCCATTCTCAAGGTATTTGGGTGCACTTGTTATCCTTTTTTGAGTCCAACTAGACATGATAAGCTCAGTCCAAAATCCTCAAAGTGCACTTTCAATGGTTACAACCCAATTCACAAGGGGTACAGATGCTATGAGAATACTACCAAGAAGATATTCATCTCTGGGCATGTGATTTTTGAAGAAAATACTTTTCCCTTCTGTGCTTGTACCTCTTCATCAACTACTGATGTTGGCTCTACTGTTACCTTGCCAATCTCTGAATATCCAATACCTCATTCAGATACAATACCACCTTTAAATTCTGAACCTTCAATACCTGAGTCACCTCAATTATCAACCACTTATGAACCATAACCAGAAACAACTATTGATACAACTGAGCCTACACACCCACCAGTTCACCAAATGGTCACTAGATCACAACTGGGTATTGTGAAACCTAAATATCTACCAGACTTTATGACCCATTACACTATCACTCACCCTCTTCATTTTGCCTTCACCTATGAAATCACTAATAACTCTGAACCCAAAACCTTTAAAACAGCTTCTACAAAAACTGAATGGGTTCAAGCAATGAAGAGTGAGTTTGATGCACTGATTCAGAACAACACTTGGGAACTTGTCCCTCATCATCACTCCATGAATGTGCTAGGAAGCAAATGGGTGTACAAGGTGAAACTCGGGTCTGATGGAAGTCTAGAGAGACATAAATCTAGACTTGTGGCAAAGGGCTACCACCAAGTAGATGTGATTGACTATCATGAGACTTTCAGTCCTGTCATCAAGTTTACCACTTTTAGAACTATCCTTACACTTTTTGTGACAAGTGGATGGTTTATTAGACAACTTGATGTCTCAAATGCATTTCTTCATGGTGAATTAAATGAAGTGGTCTATATGCAGCAGCCTAGAGGTGTAAATTGGGTTGTGCCAGCACGAGCACAGCCCAGCACAGCACGCTAAAATTTGAGCACAGCCCAGCCCAGCACGTGACTTAGCCCAGCACGACACAACACGTTAGTTAAATGGGACGTGCTGGGTTTGACTAATTGGCATAGTAGCACAGCACAGCACGCGGCACGGATAAGCACGTGGCCCAGCCCAGCCCAGCACGTTAAGAGAGCACGTCATAACATGTACAAATACACCATATAACAAGGCATAATACATCACATTTTTGTATATTTCACAAAAGAGTCACTATTCTAGCTAGTTTTTAACATTTTATGTTGGCTTATTTATAACAACACATATAATACCTTAATATTTGGAAAATATATTTCAATATCGTTGTTATAATGTCGTCACCTATATTTAACTAGAACATTAATTTACATGACAATAATCCAATTTTATATTTGATGTGCTATTTCTTTTTATCGAATAAACTTGTTAATTTTACTTGAAATAATTTCAAATGATATGTTTTCTAATTAAATTCTTGTGATAATGTCCGACTTAATGTATACATTAGGTGATTCCAAATTGTTTATAGCACGTGTGCCAAAGACGGCAAAGACACGACACGTTTATTCGTGTGATGTGCCTAGCTTTTGACTAGTAAAGCACATCACGACACATCACGTTTAAATCGTTGGCACAACACAGCACGGCACATGGCACGTGAAGCACGCGACTTCGTGTGCCGGGTTGTGCCGGGACGGCACGTTTTACACCTCTACAGCAGCCTAAAGGATTTGTAGATGAAGCACATCCTGATTATGTCTGCAAGCTTAAGAAGTCATTATATGGGTTGAAACAAGCTCCCAGATCTTGGTTTGAGAAGTTTAGTGGATTTCTAATCTCATCTAGGTTCATTATGAGTGACTCTGATAATTCATTGTTCACTTACTTCTCAGGGGGTGATGTTTTACTTCTCCTTCTATATGTTGATGACATCCTTATTATAGGAAATACCCACAACTTGATCTCCAGTTTCATCTCCAGATTGAGCTCATCCTTTGCAATGAAGGACTTGGGAGATCTCCACTATTTCTTAGGCATTGAAGTTGTCAAATCCGCATGTAGCAGCTCTTTACTACTGACTCAAACTAAGTACACATTGAAACTGCTTGAGAAGACCAACATGATGAACTGCAAGCCTTGTTCTACTCTTGTCATAAGTGGTGCAAGACTCTCATGTCATGGTAGTGAATCTCTCTCCAACCCAGCAGACTATAGAAGCATTGTGGGTGGACTTCAATATCTGACTCATACAAGGCCTGACATCACTTTCGATGTCAATTATGCATCACAATTCATGCACTCTCCCATATCTGAACACATGATGCTAGTTAAGCGCATCCTCGGTACACAAGTCCTCCATTGGTTACGGTATCACTATCTCTTCGAGTGATATCACTCATATTTCGGGTTACTCGGACTCGGATCCCAGGCGGGCGAGTCCCCGATACAAGACGTTCAACTACTGGCTTATGTGTGTTCCTTGGCTCTACATTGGTGTCTTGGCAGTCGAAGAAACAACCAACAGTCTCCAAGTCTTCCACGGAGTCCAAATATAAATCTCTATTAACTCTTGCCTCTGAAGTTATGTGGTTAGCTGCTCTTCTAGAAGAACTTAACATTGCAGTCACCACTCCTCATCACTTGTTCTATGACAATATAGGTGCTCGTGCCTAAACTTTGAACCATGTATTCCATGCTCGAGCAAAACACATTGAGATGGCTTATCACTATGTCAGAGACTTAGTTCAGGCTACCACAGTTGATGTCGAGTTCATCGATTCATCTATACAGATTGCAGATGTTCTTACCAAGGGACTCTCTTTACAGACCTTCGATAATCTTCGTGACAAACTGATGCACTTCTGCAAAACCCCTGCCTCAGGGGGAGTATTAGAGTTTATATTTATGTTTTAATTGACTGCTGTAAAGAGAGTGTCTTGTTCACACTTCTCTATCTGTCACTGCTTTTTACTTTCCGTTAGTTGTTTGCTTGTTAATGGGATATTCCTTAGTTTATCCCTTTAGGGTTTAGATACTGCAGAGTCATTTAAAACCTTAAGTGTAACGTCACTATCCTTATCTCTGAATAACAATTATTACAGCTTATCATCTTATCACCTTCTTCAAAATCTTACAGCTGGGAGTTCTTGTATTCCTTGTCGTATTTTAACGGATGGTTTGCTCATAGTTGTCCTGTAATAGAATGGTCGTCGGAGCTGGTTAGGTTTTTAAATTGCAATCATGGTGGTATTCGCGGATGGCATATGGCCTCCCATTGCCCTCTTGACAACATTTTGAGATCAGAACTGAGCAGCAAGGAAACACTATATACAAAACAAGATCATATTAACATATTGATAGGTACGTGGAATGTAGGACAAGGAAAACCACCGCATGATTGCGCTGGTACTCTGGCTGGGTTCTGCTTCGCCAGAGGTTGGCATTGTTGTTGTTGGGTTGCAAGAAGTTGAAATGGGTGCAGGTTTTGTTGCAATGTCTGCTGCAAAAGAATATGTCGGTGTTTTATCATTTTTTCTTATTTCGGTTTATATTATGACCATGTTCTAATTTTTACAAATCACACATTGCATTTCTTCTTAACCATTTTGGTTTACTGTCTATAGGTAGGACTTTTTTGTTTTTGTTTTTGAAGGAACAAGATTACTTCTTGATTTCATTAATATAATAAGAATTCATACATCATCTTCAAATAAATCAACCATGAAAAACATGAAAAATAAGAAGATTAAAATACATGGATTTCAAAGATAAATCTGATGATGCCTGGGGAATGGCTTGTGATTTAGTAATCTGCCATTTTGAGTTGTCTTCTTCTTCAATAAGATTTAAATGTCCCAATCGGGAGTAATTTGCGCAAAATATCATTACCACAATCAATTTCGGTAGCCATTGTTCTTCACATAGGTGTAAAATCATGTCATGCCGAAGTTGATTGCCCTGGATGAAATATCTGAGATGATTGATGCAATCGATTGAACCGCCATGAAGGCTAAGGAATTCTTCTTGGAAAGTATACAAGAAGTAATCTAAATGGCATATAAAAACCATTACAGGATAAAAGAAACACATACTAAAAACCTAATATCGTTTTATAAAAACGATTGTTTTATTTAGAAGTAATATACATATAATTACAAGTAATTGTTGTATTCAAATCCAACCAGAAGATCTGAGAAAATCAGACCAAATCTGGTAGATTTGAGATTTTTAGGAGAAAACAGTTACAACAGTTTTTTTCTTTTGCATAGAGAAAAGTGGAAGAGAGAGGTCTATAGGTAGGACTTGAGAGCCGTTCCATTGGTCAGTTGTAAAGATTTATCTGGTTTATTCTGTTCTGATTATATGAACATATTATGTTGGAATTATGAGGTGTAATTCCTTAATCAGATTGAATATAAATTAGTTGAAGGGACTAAGCCAAGGGTTGGGAACGGTTTAATATTTGGTTTCAAATACTAACCACCCAAACAGTTCCTAAACTACCAATTGTGACTTTCCCTGAAGGGTTTTGAGTCTGTTAAAGACCAAACGTTGTGCCTTTTGGGAACATGCTCTTTCCCCTACTTTTTAATCACCAATTCTCTTATAAAACCTCCACAAATTTCCCTTGTTCAATATCGATTTTTACTCCTGTTTTGTTTGAGTTTCAAGTGTCAAGAGATTACATAGAAGCACAATTTAGTTTGATGTTTCTAGGGTTGTTTGAAGTCTTTTATCAACCAAGAAGGAGATTGTTGTACCTGGGAGACGAACGCCAATCAACCATACGGCATCATTGTGGGGGCGTAATCGTTTTAAGGACATAGAGAATTCTCTAGCCTCAATCCACTCTTTGAATTTTCGATCTCTTATTCTCTCTGTCCTTGTATTTCTCTTTTATGTTAACATGAATGAATGCTTATATTTCATTAACGATGCAATTGTTGTAACCCTTATTGAGATTGCACGATTGGGTATGGATTTGGTAATCCAACATAGCAGTGTGTGGTATACAAATTGGTGTTGAAGTGTGTCAACATCAGTATACATTTACTGTGCAAACTAGGTGTTTGTTTTAATGTCTCAATGGGTTCTAGTAGAAGTTTATGTTACTGACTTGCATAAATTTTGTGTTTCAACATTAACTTGTCTTTTGTAATTGTTACTTAGTATATTTTCCAACAATTCATAGACTGTCTCCTCGATCTCCCTTGAACCATGTTTCTGTGCTACCTTCCCCAAACATATTGCAACAACGAGGGCGGAGTTAATCCTCGTCACATCATTTCCAAGTTTCTAAGAGTTTGATTAGTATATAATCGATCTTCTATTATACTTTTCAGGTTCGTTGGGTCCGGTTCAAGATCGTTACAACCCTTTATGGATCGTTCAATCATTTACCCTCCCAATTAGCAGGATAAAGGCCGGTCTGGTTTTAAAAGGCAACTCAATTATTTGAAGGACCAAAGCATCTTTTTAGATTAGAAATGCGACAACGCAGAATATAACTTTCCCGCAACCGTTTTTTTTGTTCAAAAACAGTTGAACCATGCCTATTTTTTACAAATATCAAAAAAAAAAAAAAAAAAAAAAAAAAACAAATATGTGAAGTGAAAAAAAGGGGGCTATATTTGTAAATGACCCTTCTATTATTTTTGAGTTACATTGAATTTACACTTCTAGCGGTAATATTCCATAACAATGATCATGAATTTGGTTCATTAAATAAAATTGGGTAAAATTTATGTAGTATCAAATGTATCAAGTTTTATGTTCTTATTTTTCGAATTAAGTTTTATGTTATTATTTTTCGATAGA
>JAJJWW010003460.1:0-91773 GCA_023531295.1 Papaver armeniacum | reverse complement strand
ATCTCCATTACCAATATTCCATGAACGACTTTCCTTCATCGGGTCTCTAATTGCTATCATGCTCCTCAAAGTTGCTGTAGCATGACCCTGATTCTTCTTGCAGCTCCAGAAGTTCCGTCTCTGAAAGTACTTCGGCCTTGAGAATTCTAACACAAAGGGACTGCTCAGAGTTCAAGAACCTCCACACAAACTTACCCATCATTGTAAACAAATCATGAGAAACCTTTGTATATCAGCAACCAAATGAAATTCAGATATAGTACACATAATTGTGATTACCAAGCAGAAATGGAAAATCAAGTAAGAAACAAACACTTTAAATCAATAATTTATAAGGGTTGAGCCACATGGGTAAAACCCATAACTTCACTACAAGAAAACGAAATGAGCAACAAACAACATAAAATTTAGAAACCCCCAGGTACGAAAATAAGCTAGAACAACAAATACAGGCTAGTAAATGTTCAGGAAGGAGGAAGCATAACCCATTCTAGCTCTTGAGCTGTGGGATTTCACCCAATTGGGTTCAATCCAAGTGCAGTTTGCATACCAGCCTTCTGTATTATAAAAATCTGTGGCAGAATGCTGACTTCCAAAAGAGGAATAAGTTCCTGTTTCTAGAGAATAGAATACAACCCCTTCGCCGTTAAGAAATAATCTAGGGAAATAGACTTTGTTCTCCATGCGACTAGTAGGAGCAATTGCAGAGATACATGAGGTGTAGCTGACGAATAGCATATGCTTTCCTAGATTTTCAACTCTCATCCATTCCATCTTGTTGAAATCCAGTCTAAATATCCCAAACAAAGTTCCGTAGCGTTCTAATTTCACCAGCACTCTCCTCCACTCTCTATACATTGCACCAAATTGTTGATGGGGTTTCTCCAGAACTTTCCAACTATTATCCTCTATGTTAAATACACCTAAAGCTCCATTATAATCTACACAGTAGAAAACACCATTGCATATAACTGGAGCATTATGCAATGGGATGTACTTTTCGGTATCAGCATTACCAAAGACGAAAAACCTCCAAAATGCTTCTCCCTTTCTAATGAAGTAGAACTAGACTACACAGTTTTCACGCCCTCTTTGTTCAATAGCAAAAACTACACACTCTGACGAAGTTGGGAAGGAGGAAAAGGAGATACCTGAAAAGCCATATACTGTATCTCTTCAACTGGCAGTTGCGAAGCTTGATGGTCTCTCTTATGAAGGGGTTGTAAAAGAACAATGAAGTAGTTACCCGATCCTCCTTAGACATTCGTTATCCCCCCTAGTACTGGATAACGAATGTTCCTAGCCACCTCCAATTTCCTAATAGAAAGATCCATATTTCCATCATAAAGTTTCTGTATCTCAATCTCTAAGTGGTGATGATTTAAATCCATAACATACAACTTACCTTTAAAACAATGGAGCTCTATATAATCGTCCTTGGGCATAACATCTTCCGACAATTTGTTTGTTTTCCATTATTTATCCCCAGGGTGACAAAATAGATAGAATCGATCACTACTCTTGGAAGCATATGAGAAAAGGACTAAAACTATGGAATCAGCATTATCAGGAGGTGAAGAAAATATACAAACCCCGAAAAGGGAGCCTCCAAGTGT
Source organism: Papaver armeniacum (assembly GCA_023531295.1). Classification (NCBI taxonomy): domain Eukaryota; kingdom Viridiplantae; phylum Streptophyta; class Magnoliopsida; order Ranunculales; family Papaveraceae; genus Papaver; species Papaver armeniacum. The sequence continues at coordinate 90,157 of JAJJWW010003460.1, read as the reverse complement.
CGTTCCATACCACTTTTCAGTGCTAGGCAACTGAATGGTCTCTAATGTTACAGGATTCCAAAGAAAACAATCACCAAAACTATAGTTATCAGTGTGATCCTCATCGCATAGAATAATCAGCCAACCTTGATGACTAGGGTGTTGCCAAAACGCTTTTCCACTCAATTCAGGTATAGACTTTCTACAGGTTTGGTTATTGGGTTCACAAATGTTATAAAAAGCTTGATTTTTCATACCTTTTCCATAAGGGAAGACTAGCCATGGTGCTGCCTTTGGCAACGGTGGGCTTCTACGTTCACTTCTTCTCTCAATTGATGATGCAGCTACCACAATTGCATTAGTTTCATCACCCATGAGAATTGAGATCTGATTCTGACACAACCCTCTTGAATTAGAGATCAAATTGGAAGAGAAGTGACAAGAACTGGTTGTGATCAAGTTACTGTGAGTCTGAAACAAGAAGAGAAACAGAGAAGATGTTGAGGGAGGAGGTGCAGAGAGAAACTGGTGGTGGTGGTGGTGGTGGCGGTGGGAATCATGCAAGTGTGGTTTTCTAGTACAGCAAATAATTGATGTGTGTTTGAAACTGTTTTGAGGGTGTCTCGAAAAATGTGACTTTTCACTGTTCATAAAATAATACTCTAGGTTGGTCCACCTAGCTAAAACTCTGTTTGAACATTCTGGACCACATGAGATGATCAGTCTGAGTTTCCATAGGGTCTTCCCACTGCAAACAAACACTGAACAACATTAGAAACCACCTGAGCTACCAGAGACGGTGGTACAAAAAATACACCATGGGTGGAAAATGCACAAAACACAGAACAAGAAGAACTGAACAAATTTAACTTTACAAAATGTGGTAGTGGCATACAAGTTTGTTGATCTGGGTTACATTACTAAATGGAAGTAATCCGCTTTTGCTGCACACTCTCTTCTTGCTTATGAGAACCATAGAAGTAGATGATTCCGTGAAGGCATTGATTTCTTCGTGAAGTGTCATAGTTCTAGCTTTAGCTCCTGCAAATCGCTGGTGTTCTTCACCTACAGCAGGCAAGCACCAATTCTGAGTTTTCTTCAAACAACCAATAACCCCACTTGACGTATGTTTTTTGTTCATGCAAAGGAAAACTAATCAGAAAATATGTGCCGTCTATTGGAAGTTCAACGATGAATAAAGAAGACTCATTGAGCTACAGAAGCAAAAAAGATTGAGAAAGGAAGTTGACTGTCAGATGACTCAGATCATGTTGCATACCTTTCCATGTCTGCGATGAATCATAACAGGATGATTTCTAACATCTGTGGATCAAAAAAATAAAGTACAGGGACGAATAAGAAACAACGAATGTTCAAGGGGATGACATCCTGATTTAGTACCAAGTGTGATTCTTAGAGCCTCCGTGATAGTATCTTTGGAAACAGTCACAAAAGGTTCCTGAATATGAAAATTTAACATTAAGCCATAGAAACGTTGTCACAAAGAAAAGGCGTAACACTTACGAACCTTATGACAGCACAAGAATTACTCAGCACATGTAAATATACATATAAGATTATGACTTTCTCAGTGGTTTCCAGCACTCAACTAAATGATCATTAGAAAAACAAAACATGTCGCAGAATGTTATCACGCTTGGGACATGGGATAACCTTAGCAGATCAGCTGCATCCACATAAGAGTTTAAACTCTTACCTACAAATATAACTAAGAGCTATGGATAACCTTAACCTATATCTTTGAATACAAATTGAAATAATTAGATCCCATCCCTTTCTACCCAGACAACTATGAAAACATTATTTAATCAGTTGAGTCCATGTAGTCCTCGTAACCAAAATTCTACTAACACCTTATTACTTACTGATCATTCTTTCCAAAACTTTAAATCACTGAAAATAAAAAAATTAGAACAAGACAAGCCACACCCCATCTTCTCATCCCTAAACCTTAAGTCGCTCCCAAATAACTCCTTATCGTATTTCAAGAGAACAGCATGCAGATTGCCTAAACTTCCACCAGGTAAGGTCGAATCTCCCTTTACACACGCTAAAAGATTTGATATGGGCTCCGTAAAAAGATGAAACATGCACCACTAGCAATATCAGGGTTACAAGGAAAGAACATACCAAGCCAATGTGGAGTCTTACAATTCACATCACTTGTCAAACCACGTCTCTTTCTTCCACGAATGTAAACCTCTCCCTGCCAAATAGTAGATATATTCAGAAAATCAAGACGGTTAATATGCCAAAATAAGCAAGGACATTTTAGATGGATGATTCAAATGAGACAATTGGAATCAGATTTTATAACTTATCTGGAGCAAGAAGCCCTGCGATATTTTTCAGTACACTAGACTTCCCAGTACCAGAAGGGCCAATGATTCCAACAGCTTCCCATGTCTAGTCAGTACAACATGATTTGGATATTCAAACGAGCTAATCAGACAGAGAGGAGCTTGGTTAAAAACTTAGCTTCAGCGCAATAATTTTAGCCAACAATTGAATCTTCCTAAAAGTTCAAGATAGGTTAACCAAACAGCACATTGTCTTAAATAGTTTTTGAAGAATTCCAAGATTCTGTAAATCACAGTATTTCATGTGAGCAAGTAAAAATTGGTCAGCAAACTAGCATCGTAAATAATTCAGGACGACTGAGCTTATCACTCAAGTGTTAGTCTAACATATGAGGGAATAGGTTCCCAAGGTGAATGATGCCATCATTATAGGTCTGAACAAGACAGTATGTCACAGGAGTTCTTTGTAGATCTCCAAATTTCACTTGTCTATGAACTACTGTAACGTTCTAGGAGGATAGTCCAAGATTTCAATTTTGGAATTGGGGCCTTTCATCAATGAAGCTAACATGCTTTGGTTGAATTTCGAAAGTAGAGAGACACAACACCTCAATCCTTTTCCATGATCATAAAAATGACAGTAGCAATAGAAACATCATTACAAAAGGTTAACCCAAATTCGCCAAACTAATAAGAAAACACTCACCTTAAAGCTGCCACCATCCAAGATATGCTTCTCACCAAATGACTTGTAAACATCTCTACAGCAGGCAAGCACCAATTCTGCATGTACCTCAAACACTCAATTACACCACTTGACCTATGTTGTTGTTCATGCAAAGGAAAACTAATCAGAAAATGCATGCCATCTATTGGAAGTTCAACCATAAATAAGGAAGACTCAAAGAGAAACTTTAAATCACTCAAAATAAAAATCAGAACAAGACAAGTCACATGCCATCTTTTCATCCATAAAACCCTAAGATGCTCCCAAATAACATCTCAACCGTATTTCAAGAGAGCAGTAGGTTGCCTAAACTTCCACCAGGTTAGGTCGAATCTCCCTTGACCCTGTCTCCTTTGTGTCAAGTTATTTATTTGAAAATCAAGAACTGCCTTAACAAAGACTCCTCGTTTGAAATTGGTGCAGATGTTTAACTAATCAACAAATTCTTACACAACAATACAAGTATCGTTCTCTATCCACAATTACATATAACATATCCCGAATTCTAAAAGCAACAACATTTTGTAATCAACAAAGAATTTGAATTTCTCTATCTAGCGCAATTCACAAAACGAAGAGGAAACAAAATGGCTCGCTACAAAGAACAGTCCAGGAATCAAACAGTGGCACTTTGACTTACCTACAAGTTATATGTGATGAGGAAAAAAAAAAAACATGCTGAAAGATTTGATATGGGCTCGGTAAAAAGATGAAACATGCCAATAACAATATCATAGTTACAAGGAAAGAACATACCAAACCAATGTGGAGTCTTGACAATTCATCATCACTAGTCAAACGACGTATCTTTCTTCCACAAATGTAAATCTCTCCCTGCCGAATAGCAGATATATTCAAACATCAAGATGGTTAATAAACCAATATTAGCAAGGAGATTTTACATGGATGATTCAATGAGACAAATGGAATCAGATTTTATACCTTATCAGGAGCAAGAAGCCCTGCCATATTCTTCAGTACAGTAGATCTTGACAATTCATCATCACTTTCCTTAGAACTACCATAACGTTCTAGAAGGACAGTTTAAGATTTCAACATTGGAATTGTGACCTTTGATCAATGAAGCTAATACGGTCTAGTTGAATAACAAAAGTAGAGACGACGTAATTTCCTCATTCATAAAAATGACAGTAGCAACAGAAATATCATTACAAAAAGGTTAACCCAAATTTGCCAAACTAATAGGAAAACACTCACCTCAACGCTGACACCATTCAAGATATGCTTCCCACCAAATGACTTGTAAACATCTCGACATTCAATGAGAAAGAAAATTCATCCTCTTAACTCTTTACGCACAACCAAATTCTCTTGGTCAGAAGTATCCTAGCAAAGGCAATCAATTACAACAAAAGAAAACCTAAATTTTCATTTCAAAACACATAATTGTTCACTAAATTATGAAAAAATATCCTTAAACATGTGTAATCACACTAAGAGTTGCAGAATTACAATAAAATTGAAACTAATGAATTGGGGTTTTCTGTTAGTGAATTTGAATTCTGATATCATCTCCAACATTTCTAGGTGGTGCAGAACTAACATCGGAATATCACCTTTCTCTCACTAGAAGAAGAAGAAGAAGAACCTAATCTATTTGCAGACATTTTTACCCCGAAAGATGGAATTTTGAAACACACCCAGATTGATTTAGAGAGAATAAACAAATAAAATCATCAAATCTCAACTTGTTTCATTGAAGAAAGTATGATTTTATCTCTCTAGTTTCTGCCGGAGTAGTAAGCAGTTAGCACAGTACATAGAAATGATATGTTGACCGACAAGTTCTCCCGAACTCGCGCGTCTCATTAAAGTGGGACCCACATTAGCCCATTTACGATGAAAACCTTTTGGTCGGTTAATAAATGTTGATGTTTCCAGTGAGAAAGGCATATTATAATTGTATTTTTCCATGTATTATTAACAATTTTTGGATTTGTCTTTTCTTTTTTGGTTCAATGATAGTTATTTTAATATTGAACCCACACATCTTCGTACGAATCTTCATACTTTTGGAGGTATATAATGATTTTCTTTTTTTCATATCCCTACCCACGTGATTCAATCAACCACCTTATTTGAGTATTGTCCCTATATATATTATGTGCAAAACAGTAATCCTCCATTGAGAAACGTTGTGGTTTTTTTTGGACCAAAGTCTTGTCCTTTGTATTAATGAAGGGTTTCTTTGCCCCCAGTGCGTGAGATAAATGATAGTCACCAACCACTTTTTACAACTTATATAAGTAGCTTGTGTGTTATGTCAATCAGAAACACCCTCAACTACTCTTACTTTCGTTATCTCCTTTTCTATTATAACATACCAAGTTTTTAAGTTTTTTCATACAAAAATATGGTCGGATATTCAAACGAAGAGGATGTCGCGTTAATTCGCGTTGCCAGTGATCCTATTATTGGGAGAGACATGGATACTAGGAGTTTTTGGGAGCGAATCCTTGGAGAATATAGATCGGTGATTCACTACGACAATGCAAGATCCACAAAGTCAATAAAATGTCGAGTCTCAATGTTGAAAAAACATGTTAAGAGATATGTCGGTTTTGTGAGAGAGCGTGTACGGGGAATGGCTGATGGGGGTTATAACCTAGGAACGGCTGTAAGTTTTATTAAAAAATTTTCATTTACGTTATTTTAGGACACATTATGCATAAACTAACACCATAAATGAATTTCACGCAGTACCGACAGGGACAAACTGCATATGAGGCGGATGGAAGATTATGGACACACGGAAAGGTTTTTCAAATACTAAACGATACATTTGGTGAGGTCTTTGATCCAGCGTTCTTTCCTCCTACGTTTCAAGGAAATCAATATGGAGAAGAAGCTTAAGACACGACAAAAAAACGTCTAAAGGTTTTGTGGGTTAAACCTGTATGTAAACCCTCACGAGACTAAACTCGTCCAGTAGGGCCGCCTAGTGGTTTAAAGGCTTGTTACACGGGCTAAGTGTAATCATGTGTCACACGACAATGACACCATTTAGATTTTATCATGTACCTCATATAATTATTTAATAATAAATTGGTGGTGACCTGTCATAATTATTATCACTTTATTTTCTTTAATACTTTCTAAAAGGAATACGTATGTGGACTATTTTAGTTTTGGTAATAATTGAATATAGGCGTCTCCTAAGTGACCACCTAGGCGTCCCCTACGTTACCTTCATTTCCCACCCAGGCCATATATTGAGAACTATATAAATATAGTGTCATTCATCTAAAATAAAACAAAGAAACAAACCTTCTTCTTTATCTCATCCTTCTGTATATCGTGTTCCTATTATCAATTCTTCAAGAGTTTTAAAAGATTGGCTAGATTTTCTCGCAGCGAGGACGTCGCTCTAATTGGTGCATGGTGTTCTGTTAGATTAGATCCAGAAATTGGCCACGACCAGGAAAGCGTTGAATTATGGTCCCGGGTTAGAGTGAGATACTTAACGTCATGGGATAATGGGACGGTAATAAGGACCGACCACATGTTGCGGAACATGGTTAGGGTCTTGGTTAGGGAAGTTAGAAGATATATTATTTGTGCTCGGCGTTATTTGATGAACTCACCTTATGGATGGAACAATGCACGATATGTGAGTAAAATTAAAAATTATTTTAATTTTTTTCCTTTTAATGAATCCCTGGTATTAACACATCTTATAATTTTATATCCAGTATGAGGAAGGTACAAGGACTTACGAAGAAGATGGACCATTCATCAGAGATGGCGTCTGCACGCAGTCTATGAAGTGATGAAATTACACTTTCCGATGTGTATGATCCCGAGATCTCTCGTACAAACCGATTCGATTCCTCCTCCTCGGGATGGAGCCGATGATTAAGAAAACATCACATTATCTAAAGGTTTTGTGGGTAAACCTGTATGTAAACCCTCACGATACAAAACTCGTCCAGTAGGGCCGCCTAGTGGTTGAAAGGCTTGTTACACTGGCTAAGTGTAATCGCGTGTCACACGACATTGACATCTATTTATAATGTTTCTGTAATTTTGGTATTTGTTGTAACTGTAGCGTGTATTTGTATCTGGGGTCAATTGAATTCATGCTAGTTATAAAGTGTGGTCCACATCTTATAAATAAAAATTTAATTTCATATGGACATTGAGTTCTTAACATTTAAGGAAAATTATTGGTCAATGACACTATTTTAGTGGGGAGACATGTAGCACCTTTTGTTCAACACCATCATTGAATTACATTGCATGCCCGTGATGAGTGTCTCGCAGGACTACTACTACAGTGTGAATTTTCCCTATAAATAGCTGTAGTTGAACCAAGATGGAATACATAATCTTTAACATCTAATTAGAAATTTCTCTCTAGTAATTTATACAATTATTTCTAGATGGATGCCGAATTCACCATTGACGAAGACGTTGCAGTTGTTTACGCATGGAGTCTTTGTTATGACAAGTCTTAGGTTGTTGAAGGGGTTAATAGACCCACCCTGGGCACATGGCATCATGTCCATACCAAGTTTGTCGAAAGATTTGCAAATCCAAATCGTAGATCAAGGCAAGCATTAAGATACAGGATTGGAGTATAAAAAGAGACGTAAAATTGTATGTTGGCCTGCAAGGTAGACTAATGATATGCGTTCCACCGGCAGTCATTACGGAGGATATGGATATTGTAAGTAGTTTTCGTATTATTTGTATGCTTCATGCAGGAAACGATGACCAAAGAATATTTCCTTGAAAGAAACCGACATCCTTTCAGATATTACGAATGCTACTTACTTATGAAGGACGCCTTCTACGAGTGCAATCCGACGAGGTTATACAGGCTTGCACCATAATAGATCTCGTAATTGCAACAGTTAAACGAAGATGAAGTTGCAGATGTCCCGTTGGGTTTACGCGTTTTATCGTTTTTTTTTTAGTTTGGTTAACAGATGTTTATGATGTTAACCATGGTCTTACTTATTGTGTGTTTCATCTTTCTTGCAATGAGGTCTTGAACCCCATTAAGAATGACGATTTTTATTATAAACCTCCTTATTGCCAAATCTTTTGTGAAATCAAATTCTGTCATTGTAGCTTAGGATCTGGTAGGGTAAAGGAAACCAATCCATTATTAGGCTCCTCCATATTGCAGGGCCCGCGAAAAAAATTCTAAACCCATCCCTTACTGTTCATAAATTGTCCTATACTGTTTGTACCACTCCTTGGAGTATGGGGAAATACATGTCACCGACAAACCCTAGTAGAGAGCCTTATCACGTAAATGTCGGAAATTTTGAAACCTGTGTCTATGACAGTGTCATACTGTGCGCTTAACACGCATATTTTTAGAGTGTGTCGAAGGGAGGACTCATCCATTAATATCCTATAAAAGAAGTCCTTTGTATAGATAATTACTCACCACAACTCCCAACATCTTATTTAATCTCTACATCCAATCTTTAAATTCTATTAAACAATATGGATTATACATCAACCATCGAGGAGAGAAATTCATTCATAGCGTCACGGATCGCAGTAAGGCCTGTTCGAGTTGTAGAAGGAGTTAAAAAGGAAGAACATAACTTTTGGCCACGGGTACATGCCCATTTTGTTGCAAAATTTTTGAATCCAAAGCAAAGAACAAGTTTTGATGTTACATATCATGTCAAAAAAATACTGAGGCATGTTAAGATGTATGCTATCATCCAAGCCAAGCTGCTTAGAAGGATGACACCTGGTTCCAGTACAAATAATATCTTAAGTTGTATTCTGATTTCGTTCCATATTTGTAAAACATTAATTTTGAGGAGGTAATTAATGGTTTTATTGTTGACCACATGTAGGAATGGATGACGAAAGTACGCTTAGAAAAGAAAACGATATTAAATTTGAGTATTATGAATGCTACCTTATTTTGAAGGACGCCGTGGAGGAATTCAACCCGTCGTGGATATCAAGGCACATGGGTTAATGTAACATCACTATGCTTCCTGGTTTTGTGGGTATACCTCTTATAAACCCTCCCGGGAGACTACTCGGCCTTTAGGGTCACCGACCAGTTTAAATGCTCGTAGGGCGTTAATTATCGTTCTATTTTTTTATCATTCTGCCGTTCGTGTACTACTTTTAAATTAATGAGAAAAATTAAATTATATTTCGAAGAGATTTAATTCTTACCAGTCATTGTATCCAAAATATATGTTCTTGGAATACACAAAAGTTTCATCATTTTAAATTTTCATATTATTTTACCATGAATTAAGGGCAAATAACTAAAGTGTTTGACAGTTGGGTGTCTTTTTCAACGCTACATGAAAGGACTATTAAACAAGGTCCTCTATAAAATCAGTTTTCCGGCAAACAAAATTAGGGTGCAAAACATAAGATATTCAAATCCATCCAATTACATCTTCTCCTGTAATATTGTTTCATCTCGTCACTTTTATCCAGAACCTACAACAATCTTATAATGGCTAGGTATACCGTCGAATAGGATGTTGCAATCACAAATGCGTGGGCAAGTGTTGTTACCCTTCCCTAGGTGGACCATCACAGGGTTCCTACTAATACGGTTTGGAACAACAGTATTTGAAAATTACACACAACTCTTCCCAAATATTCATCAAAGAACAACAGTTGTTGTAAAGGCTAGGCTCAGAGTAATAAAAAAGGGGGTGAGGGTTTACGTGTGACACCAGAAAGAAATTTATACTGCACATAACCAATCTCCTCTATGGACTTCAGAGGCTGGTAAGTAGTTTATCTTTTTACTCAGACCAATTTGTTTTATTCTTCAACAAGAACACTAAATTAGTTTTGAACCATTTATCTTTAGGAGCGATATGCAAATCGGAAATACGCTCGGGATATAGGAAAAGATTTCATGTTTTACCAATGCTACTTAATCATGAAGGATAACATCCCCTAACTGAACACGATACAACCGGCACCGAATCTTCCGCAACATGGGGACGAAGATTAAAAAAACCGCATCAACATCATGATATTAAATTTATGGTTTTATGGGCATACCACTTTGTAAACCCTCACGAGACAAAACTCGTCCGTTATGGACACATAACGGTTTAAATGCTTGACGCAGGCACTAGGTGTTGCCTTGCTTTTGGTGAAAGTTATCTAAGTTTAGTTTTGAAAAATCGTTTAGCGATCTATAATCATTCCATCAATGTATCCCTAAGGTTAACATCAATTTATTCATAATGGTATATGTTTAACCAACGCTCACTCTCGGTTTAATTTTAATGGTCAGATTATTTACCGTTAAATAAGCGAGTTTTATTAAAAATTAATAACATCGCAGAATTATTAACTACTATCGATATCTTTGGTAATAAATATTATCATGGGTCCCCCTGTGTTTGGTTTCACTACACAAAAAGCTTTTGGGTCAAATATTTAATATTTTTGGGAAGACAAGAAATTGTGTTGATGCAATGTAGGGGTTATCGATAAATAGTAAGGGTCGCTATATAAACAGTAAGTGTCCCTTGGTAACAGTAAATGACTTTTGGATAAAGATTGGTGGATGATTAATAATTTGAGTACTGTCTGCATTATTAGCCCTGGATTTATTTCCACCATGAATTGTCATAGCTTTTGATGCATTATTTTGAGTAATCAAATCATCATTCAGAGTTTTCTTCTGTTTCCAACCCTGATTTCTGACAACATATATACAAGTTGATTTAACCCAACCAAGGGTCGTTCTACCATCTCTTGTTACCCGAGATAGGTCTTTCCTTGTCATCCAAGAGGTTTTCAAAACAGTAAAGGGTGTTTATGAACATGATAAGTGTTTTTAAAATTGGGAAGGGTTGTCGGTGAAAAGTGACAAGGATGTGTAAAGAGTATTTCTTTTACAAGGGAATTGGATGTGTTTTAATAATTTCCACGGAGATTATTAATTTGGATCCTATAAATATCCAGGTTTACCCAAAGGTACTTCTCACACACCGAGTACTTGGAAATCGTATTATCTACCACAAAACAACATACACCTTGCAAAACTTGTCACGGATCTGAAACCCTCAATTAACTCTTTGTACGAACACAACAATGGGATCATTTGATTCGATTGAAGATTTGCATATCACAAAAACATGGTACAAAGAATCTCGAGTAGCAGACCGCTCTCCGATAATGCCGGAGCCCGAAACCTTTTAGGCGAAAATATACAACCAATATATACGAGATTATGGGAATCCAAATAAAAGAACTCTTCAACAAATTCATGATAGGTACCAGATTATACAAAAAGCCATTTGCGATTTTATAGCTATTCAACAACGACTCACCAGGCACGACCGTATTAGAATGTCATCCCGATAATTTGTAAGTATTGCATAATTTATTTCGTCCATTGGTTAACGTCCATGATTCTAAATTTTTTGAGTATATTTTCGCTGTGTTTTTGTAGCACGAACTGATTAAAGCGGGGTATTTAGAGGAAAAAGGTGAGGCATTCACATTCGATGAAAGCTATAATTTCATGGTATCCAAAATCCCATAGTATGGATCACCGGGCAATTCATCGACTTCATCGAGTGAAGTCTGAAACTCGAATCTATGTTTGTGTACATTTTGTGGGTTAGTCTGTTATCAACCCTCACGAGACTAAACTCGTCCGTTAGGTTCACCTAAGGGTTTAAAGGCTTGTTTCACGTGCTAAGTGTAACCGTGATTCCTAAGAAATTGAGTTAGGTTATTAATTACGTTGTTCTAATGTACTACGATGTTAAACATTAAAGTCGTTATTTTAAAAGTTGTCTGTTACGTCATTAAAATAAGTAAGAAAACACATTATGTCATAAACATCCGACGATTTCGAATTAACAATATTAACCACTCATAAACAGCTCACAAGAACAAGATTGAATTTTATATGCGAGTACCAAAAAAATAATTGGCCACGAAATGTTTGAAAGGCTTTCCATGTTCTGCTTCATACATTGTCATCGTTTGAGCATGATTACAATTTGCAAGAACGCAATACTACCTAAAACGACCACAAATCCTTTTCAGCATGCTAACGCGGTGTTTGATACGAATGGCGGAATACCAAACGCTTCCATTCCCAATTTGAATCAAAAAGTATTCCCTCACTCGAAACCAAAATGCCATACCCGCTTGAGGATTTTCCGTATCCTGATCCATATCCGCAACCTTACAATAACTTATCACTAGAGTGATATCTTCATGCATCGAAAAACGTGGCATCGTGATTGATTATTGTGGTGGAAATAAAATATGTAACTTTGATAATTCGGTATTGAAAAACTTTATCTTTTTGTTGAGTTTACAGAGCATTACACCTTCGGAGATAATTGAATTGTGATGCGTATTTCACAAATTTATACTAAAATTCTCAGATGGGTTTAAATATAATTTTGAAATTCTACAAAGGACTAAATTATAAATATTGGCAACTTGGCAGCATGAGTGGTCATCATTTGTCGGGCATTATATTGCATGTCATCTTCTGTACCATGATATATTTTTGTAATCTGAGTAATGGTTAAATAGAAAATGACCTTTGAAGGAGGAGGAAGTTAAAGAATGTTGTGCAGTACTACCGATTAGATGTGTAATAGTAGTCTCTGACATCTACAATTATCACCCGTCACAATGTGTTTTCAGAACACGCCACATTGAGTTGTCCACCACTTGTATGTAAGACAAAAGTGTATAGATAAGTAATGAATTATGCAGTTTTCCCTTTTGATTTATTATCATACACGTGTATTGGAATAATGGGGTTTGGGATCTGGTGGTTGGGGAGTTTACCGACTTAAGTGGAAATAGCCAAGAATGGGAGTTTACCAACACATTTGTCCCTAACTTAGAAGGAGGTCCTAAAATACACAAACATAAACAAACCCAAATAAACGTTAACATACATAAACAACATAAAAAGTACACAATACATAAAACATAAACATTACATCAGACCGGGCGTCATTGACCCGAATTAAACACAGGATTAAACATTACATCATAAACACATAACATAACACTAGATATTAAAGAGCAACAGAAAATATAATTACTCAGCCCATTCCACCAACTTACACCCATGACATTGCCAGAAATGTGCACCATAGGTGTTCTTATCTTTAGAACGATGTAGTTTCATAAAAAACCTACATCCAGGGACCGGGCATGACGCCCCCCTTTTCATGTTCAACCTTAATCATACCTTTCTCTTTGAAGTTTTTGCAGAGTTCTTTAATGTTTTTATCATCTTTGGACTTGATTGCATCTTCTAACCACTGAGCTTCTTCACGACAATTATCGAACTGGCAACGAAGGTACCTACTTTTTCCAGGTTCTGCTTCTAATAACAATTTGATTCCCGTTCAACCTCTTTGCAGGCACTTGGAATACATCCAAGGGAATCGCATGGCTGAATGGTCATTAAGGAAACAGAGCGGACAAATTTGGTGTGCTTTTACACACACAATTTGTTTTCCCTTGCGATTAGAATTCATTTTTGACGGGCTAAATTCGAAGTAGAGTTTTATGTTTGATGGTGGGTTTCTTTGAGTGGTTGATGGAGTGTATTTATAGGAAGCAATTATTATTATTTATAAATGAAATACCCCTCAAAAAATCTAGCGCTACAGTGTGTTGATAAGGATAACGAGATTTCTATTAGAAGTTGTTGTGAAAAAAATGTGTAGATGACTTAGTGGTTACTTCCTAAGTTGAGTCGTATGAGTGTTTGCAACTACAGAACTGGGCTATGTTTAACCAGATCTCAATTGGAGAAAGTATACGAAAAATAATCGGCGTTTAACATTACAGTGTAAACCGGGTGTAGGAAAAAAACGTCAAAATCCACGCAGTTTGTAACCGCGTATGAAGAATACGCAGTTTGCATCCGCGTACAACGCAATTTCTAGATGCATGCAGAAGAATATTCCTTGGATTATTCTTTGATATGCGGTTAGGAACTGCGTGTTATGCTTTTTCCATATGCAGTTTCAGGTACTTCCAACTTGGATCCAAGCTAAACGCAGCACTCACTCTGGATCACGCGCACTGTTTACCTATTAACGACACTTCTACAGTGGTTAATCTTGGATCCTGGATCCCATTGAATCTAGGCTAATGAATCACCAAACCTTTTCACTTTAATCGTAGAATTAATTTTAATTTTAGTGAAAAAAATTCTTTTAAAAGCTTATAATTTACCTAGTTAGGACATATAGGCTCACAAGCTTGCCTTTTTTGTAGTCTTGTAAATGGGACAACAATCTAGTTTGGAAGCGCATTTCTTATCAAATACAATGACACTAAAACCTCACTCTTTTCATAAATTTCCCTGACTTCGGGGTTGGTTTCCTTTTTCCTCTGCATTTACTAAATTTATATGTTTATCTTCTTGATCCTGATTATGTTTTGCTCCATGACAGTATGATTGAGCTTCGTTATCTAAACCTTCAATTACTGACCCATCACTATCGCCAAATCATTCTTTATTATTATGATTCACCTCCAGCTTCTCAACACCTGATTTGGTGTTGCAAATATTGAATATGGAAAACATATAGAGTGGCATTATGTTTTCATCCAAAAATTATTGCAATATCGATGAAGATCTTGCATAATGGTCTGAATACAACATAACACGGTATCAAAAGTCCACCAATCTTTGTGGATCCACTAAAAAAATGTTATTTTAATTAATTATAAATGTAACCGAATTTATAATCATTTGGATGAGAAATATCTAAGATTGTCATAGCTACATGTTCTCATGGGTCAAAATAAGTTTTGTAATACTTTGTAGTATTTATTTAAATCATTATGACCAAAAAATATTCAGTCTAATATGTGCCGTTATTGCACGGATTATTTCTAATATACCCACAAGCAATAACACTATTTACCCTCCATACTCCGTAAAATAACTGGGGATTAACGGCACGGGATATTTTGTCTCTAATAGGACATTGTTCACATTTGTCTAGCATCAGTTTTTCGTGAGTAATAATTTTGATATTCAAATAGGTTTTGGCAAGACTAATAATGGGTTACTTGATCTTTTTATTTATTTCAATTTATTATATGGACGGAGGAATAATGTTGTCCCAACATGAAATTAAAAAAAAATAAAAAAAAATAGATGTATTCCCCATTTACTATTCCATCCCACCGTAATTTTAATTTCAAAAAGAATATTTCATCTAACAATATACCTAAGTTGTCAATCCAACTCCACGACGTTTATGAATACATGAGTTCTGAAATTATTGATAACTAAGGCTCTACGGTGTGAAGCAAAAACCCATAATATTTTCCCTACTATACACAAACACTATCATTTTATTTTATTTTTGCAAATGCTAGAGTTATAAAAATGAAAAACCCTTGGCTATTGGAAAGCTGAGATATACATGTGTGAGATGAAAAAATAAACATATAAAATTAAATCAAAACATGTGTAAGATTCTTCCTCAATCATATTGATAACATAAAATTGAAAAAATTCGTGGATAAAAAAATGTCGCATCAACTATGCTAAATAGTGCATGAGTGGTGTTCTCACATTTAGTGTTACTCAAGTAATTTGGAACAATAAATAACATAATCATATTGATATTTGTATATACATAAATTCAACTAACCTTCTGAAGAATAATTATTAGTTTCAAAGTAGAGACGACACAAACTTATGTCGCCTTCAATCCGTAGAACACATTGGGTTTAATCGGCCTTGAGATTAAAAAAATACCCCAACATTAATCAAATAATGTCTGCAAATCCGGGATCGAAACAGAGTGCTAACAGGAAAAATGGAGACTAACATCAGTGTTACAAAGTGAATACCCTATATGTATCAAATTTTGTTAACCAAACATGTATTCAAAATAAAAAGTCATCAACTTAACACAAAATTATAAAAGAAACCAACTTAAATAAATACTTGCATAAAAAAAACTTATAAAAAAATATCCTAATTATTAAATACCGTTAAAATCACTATTAGAGATTTAATTGCATGTCTCATTAAAAATTACTATTGGACGAAATCACTAAACTGATCAGAGAAATTTCAATCGATATGTAGCAATTCAGAAAAGTTTACACTTGTGGTGATGCGCTCCATCTAAGTGTTGTCGATTAATATTTTGTTTTAGAAGGTTTCGGTTTTCATTAGAGAAACCGAGAGGGAGTGTTTCATTATATTCATTATCATTCAAAAATCCAAGAGCCAACTTGCGCTCTGCTTACGGGATCTCAATAAAACCGTAGATTTATCTATTGGAAGGATAAATCTTGATACTATATATGCAATTTTTAGTATTTATTATATAACGTGACATCCCAGTGTTTTTTTAATTGTCATGTATTTTAACCGAGTTTATATATTAGCATTAAGAAAATCAACCACATTTCTACTTTATAGTGTTAGCTTTTTGTAACGACACATAATTAACATAGTAATTACTACTCACCAATACCCGCCAGCACCACAAAACC
This sequence comes from Papaver armeniacum, assembly GCA_023531295.1. Lineage (NCBI taxonomy): Eukaryota > Viridiplantae > Streptophyta > Magnoliopsida > Ranunculales > Papaveraceae > Papaver > Papaver armeniacum. Next base: position 73,621 of record JAJJWW010003460.1, on the reverse strand, counting down.
ACCAGATATCACTTCTTTCTCCACAACCACCACTGTCCGTCCCTCGTAGAATATTAGGAACACTTCTAATTTTTAATCCCAGACGTCATGTATAAAGTTTAGGTTGAACAAAATTGGGTCGTCAATTAATTTATTCAACTATATGTTTTTTGTTAATACTGAAAACCATGTATCCAAACGGTTACTAAAGATAGAAGTGGTACCATTTGATCCAATGATCATGATCATTTTGTCTTATATGATTTGGTATCATCCCCGAAATATTCGTTACCCTCCTTTATTAATCGTGTTAAAACCATTCACCACTACTATTTGTTCCACTAAAATTAATGTTACCGCCTCCACCACTTACTAACACCCGCCAACGCTTCTACCACCCACTACTTCTTCAACTACCACCGCCACCATTAATATTTATTGAAATAATTTTTATCAAAATTATTTAGTGATGGAAATATGTATTAATATATTAACTAAGGATATTTATGATGTAAAATTAAAACATAATTTATTATGAGAAATTAATGAGACACCAATAAACAAAACACTTATATACTAATATTTAAATTGAACAAACCATGACCGTAGATTTATCTTCTCTCTAGACAAATCTGGACCACCACTTGCATAGGCAAAGTTATCCAAACTGTGCTATGTATTCTAGAAGTTTATTATGTACTATAAAAAAAGTAATATCAAATAAAAAATTAAACCAAGAGTAACTAAGTAATTTATCTACCTTAGGACATCTTTTTCATCCCACTACCACTACTTACTTCTTCCACCACCACCGCCACCATTAACGTCATCATTCCACAATTCTCACCAACACCCTCCACCATTATCCACATCGTTGATCCACCACCCCCACCCACCATCACAACCACCATTAATGTAGGATCATAATATCGCAACAGACAGGGCTCGCGGGTTTAATAAACGACGATGTCGCGAGGGAGTCGCAGGAAGCTAAAATAAATGACGCAATGAATAACGACAGGCAAAACATAAAGAAGACGTGAGATCTGGCGAGGGTTAAGAAGTGTCGCGAGAAGCGAATGTTTGTGCATCTGCGACACTTCGCGGGACGTTCCCGAAAATAAAGGGTAGCTTAGCTGTCATCCACTATGTATCACCCTATATAAAGGGTTGAGTGAGTCTGTGAGAAGGGAGATCTTTTTGGAATTGTTGGGCAAGTCATTAGGAGAGAGAAAGTTTAAGAGTGTTTTACTTGCTAAGTGTAATTCTACTTTTCCTGTGTAGACAATTCATAAAATTAATCAATAAACATTCTCAATTATACAACTTTCAATGAACTAATTAAGCAAAATCGAGTAAGGGGTGTAGTGTGGGATTTCCTGCTACTACATATGCGCTAGAAACAGGGACGAGCAGGAATTGACGCAGCAATCGAAAGGAATTTAGATTAATAGAGAAAAGATTTGGAGTGATACTCAAGAATTCAGTGAAAAAGAAAAATGGCTAGAAGAAGAAATGTACAAAGGCAACCAACGATTGTAAGAAGAAGTGGGAGACTTGCTGAGAAAGGAGGAATGAAACAGAGAATCGTCAAGGATGAATATGAGAAATGATGGAGAAGATCAAAATCAACCACCGATTTCCCCAAAGAGCAAATGCGGCCGTGGATTATGATAGAGTAAGTGTGCATACTTGGAGATCTGATTCTCAAGATGAGAGAGAAGAGGAGCAGCAATCGGTGAGCAATGGACAAGGGGAGCAAGGGACGAATGGAGAAACCAATCCAGAAAACGAAGAAATCACAAAGATTAGAAAGATTGAGACAAACAATACACGAAGAGAGACGGCTAGAGGCGTAAGAACGAGCAAACTTGACAAGACAGAATCATGAGTTGAGGATGGAAAATATGAGATTGCAAAATAGAAGATCAAGAAGTAGTGCGAGATCAAGCTCGAGATCGATTAGGGAAGAAAGAGGGAGAGTTCTACCAACAAAAAGTACCGAGGAAGAAAACCAACAGGAACACAAAATCCAAGCATGTAGCATGGCGAGAGAAGAGGAGAAATGGAAGATCGTTATATTCCTCACCAAAATTTTCAAAACGAGCGGAATAGGGAAAATCAAGGAAACATGCAACCCAAGGGCCGAATGACCCAAATGGCCGAGGGAAGAATAATCTTGCACCTGAGAGAAGAATTGAGAAGAAACCGAGAGATCGAGGATGACATTGAGAGACACTACATTGAACAAGCGCGACTAGCTCGCAGAGAGAAAGGATAAGAGCAGAAATGGAAAATCAAGAGATGGAAGAAGCAATCCGCAGAATAACCATGACAACCGCGAAAGAAGAAGGGAACAAAATCGTACCAATAGAAATATCAACGAAGAATATGAGAGGGTGCAGATGATGAGAGCTGAGAGGCAACCAAGAAGAGAGAACAACCGATATAATGGCGTGCGAATTGACGAAAGAGACGAAGAAGAGCGTCGCGGGGAAAGAAGAGGAGAAAATAACGAGCAAGAAGATCAAAATAGGCACGAGCGAAGAAGGAGAGAAGCAGAGCTAAAAAGACCAGTAGAAACAAACTCTGAGGCAAATGAACAAATCTTAAGAGAATTGGCTGAGATGAGAGGATTACTGAATAATAGAAGGGAAGGAGGAAGGAGACAACTGGACGAAGCCATCGCAGCTGCGAAGAATCCTTTCACGCTAGAAGTACAAATGGGAGGAATACCTCCTAAGTGTAATCTACCTGCATTAACCAACATATTTGATGGAACAACCTGTGCGATACAACATATCAAGGCTTATATGAGATGCATGTTGCAATGGGAGAATCATGACGCTATACTGTGCAAATATTTTGCGTCAAGCCTAATAGGAGAAGCACTAAAATGGTTTGAAGGACTGCCAAGAAATACAATCACATCATTCAACCATTTACAAGCCACATTCCTAGGAGCATACATAAGTAACAACTCTTCACGACTGTGTATTGAAGATGTATTCGGTTGAAACAAAGAGTTGGCGAGAGTTTAAGGCAGCTTGACAATAAGATGGAGGACCATGTGTAGCGAAATGGCAGGACGTGTTGAGGAAAGATACCTCATCCTCTCATTTGTGAATGCTCTTCGCGACCAATTTGTTATATATTCAAATTTTTAGAATCAAAAATACAATCACGATGGCAGAATTGCGAGAATTACAGGAAGAATATATTGCCTTAGAAGAAAGACAATGAAATGAATTCTTATCCAAATCGCGAACACAAGCTCTAACGCTGCGAACGCAAGCTTGCCGCCTCAATTCATAAATACAAGTGGCGAGCACTTCGCAAGGACAAAGAGCAAGGAAAGTCGATGAGGGACAACAAGATAGTAGCCATGGGAAGCCACGATCAAGAAGAGTTTGAGCGAGAAAGGAACTATTACAACCGTAATGACAATAATAAGATTCAGAGGTTGGATCATGTGCAAGAAACTTATGGTGGACGAAGGCAAAATAACCATGGAGGGCAGAGAAGCCACAAAATAGTATGGGAACAGATTAAGATGCCTCCACTGAATGCTAGTGTGGAAAAGATCCGGGAAGCTATACTTGTGATGGAAAATGTACCAAAGACCTTGGAACGTGGGAATGGAACCACCGCCAAAGCGATAGAAGTCATGAGTTTTGTTCTTACCATCGCTTCCATGGGCATCAAACAAACGATTGTAGAAACATAAAGAGAATTATTCTCGGATGATTGATCGGGGAAGTCAATCACTTTCTAAAGGGAGAAGAAACGGGCCAAACATTACCACCACCACCGAGATGCATAGAAATGGTCAATCGAAGGGAAAGGAATCATTTGTGATAGAAATCGGGACAAAGGCTAAGAATTTGAATTGCAACTCTATCGTCCACTCCTATCGCACCATTGAAGATTTTCATGACAACGTGCTCGGTAGAGTCTTTGCGAGAGATGCTAATGATAAAGAAATAATGAGTCCGGCGAGAACGACGCAGCTTAGAGAAGTGGCACCAAGACTATTTCTTTCTCTCGCAGATGAAGTACCAAAAGGAAGAGAAACACATGATAGCCCGTTGGTTGTGAAACTAGAGATTAACCCAAAACCAAGCTTGATGGAGAAGATGATGAGGCGTGAGCTTGTGGGCGATCAACCGAATCCTAATCGATACCGGAAGTTCGGTGAATATTCTTTTTTTACCATACTTATAAGACGATGGGAGGAAAGGATGAGGATTTGATCCCCTCAACATACAAGATATATGGCTTTAATGGCACCGCAAACAAACCAAAGGGAGAGGTTCACATGAGAATACCTCTACAAGGGTTATCAACCGATATTTTATTCTGTGTGGTTGACGTGGAATCCCCGTATAATGCATTGATTGGGAGGCCATGGCTTCATGAAATCTTGGGGGTTGCATCGACATACCACCAATGTATAAAATTTCCACATCCAAACGGCATTGGTATCATCCAGGGAGATTGGAAGGAGTCGCAACAATGTCATGAGGTCGATATAGAAAGCTGCGAAGAAAGAAATGCCAAAAGAAAGGGTTGGAAGCAACATGTGAGAAATGAACAGAGAAAAGAAAAACTAATGGTAGATGCTATAGAAGTGAGGACTGAACATATCTCGCGAGGAGAATGCCTGGAGAAAGACAAATGTTATGACAATAAAGAAGCAAAAGATATGAGGAACAAAAGGCATAAGAAGTGAGCAATCAATAAAAGCAGGAGGCAAAGTAGCAAATGAGTAATGATGTGCGAGAATCTCGCAACCAAGAGTAAAATGAGAATTCGATTAAGAAAGAAAAGTGAAATACAACAAGTGAAACAAAACTATGCGAATACTTCGCAAACAAATATCAGCAAATAATGAAACATGAATGATTGAATGATCTAACAAAGACAAATGCGCAAAAGAATGGGACGAACCTTTATGGCGTACACCCTAGTTCGCGAATAACATTTCGTAAAGAGGCAAATGTAAGACCTAAAGTGCGTCATATAAGGGGGTATCTTCTCGCCATGGTTCAGGGGGAAGGTTACACCGCTCCCGAAGCCTCGAACCATGAAAATTTGGGGCCCATGAAAGCCTATCCTGGAGAGATACCTTGGATTCCCAACTATATATGTAGGTTATACCTGGTTGGGCGACCGAGGGTCTCTTCCAAGGAGTCGTTGTATGCACAAGGCGCCGAGGTACACGGTTGAGCCGCAGTGCCCGGGATGGATGAACCTACCCCTGCCATTCTTGGCAAGTCTTGGCATGCGTTGCACTCGCCCGAAGAAAACTCCACTTAGGGTGCAGTCTCGTAACCATAAACCATATAGGTATAAGGGATAAGAGGTCGCGAAAACAACCGGTTGTTGTTAAGACCGGATGGGAGGAGCTAGTCTTGTATGGCCGATGTTTCGCCTCCTTGAAGGGGCAACCTGGGGAGATGATAAGGGCGACGCTCTCCATTAGGGGGTGTCAAAACAGACGCAAATGTCATAAGGCTATGTTTTCGCAAGAGAACGTAGGCTCGTCATATTTGTGCAATGATCCCGCAGAGGCAATAATACTAACGCGAGGGTAAGGCGAGATCAATGGGTCTTTACACGAAAGTGTACGGACGTCCCGCGATTTCCGCCGCACGACGGCAATGTCATGGGGCTTTATGTTCGCGAGGATATCTAGGCCTGTCATATTGTCGCAACTAAAACATCCTCGCAGAGGCAAAAATACTTGGAAAATGATAAGACAAGATCAATGGGTCTTTACATGCAAGTGTAAGGACGTCCCGCGATTTTGTCGCCATAAAAGGTGGCAGGGGAGGACCTCTAATTAGGGAGGTCTAACTCGGAAGACCACACAAAAATGATAAGGCAGTCAATGAGCCATTACATGAAAATGTGAAGGCGGTCTGCGACCTTGTCGCCACAAAAAGAGATAGAATTCTCAATTCATGAAGATACTTCGCGACTGGCCGCGATGATCCATTTCAATTAACAATAAGATTATTATCAAATACAAGAAGACAACTAAAATCTTCCATCCAAGATAAATAACAGAGGCAAGTATGGGAATGGAAAAGATGGAACATTGTTATTCATCTTCTGACGAAAGAGTTATACATCAATAATGTTAGCCAATTATGTTACAAGAAAGAACTACCAAAAAAGGGGAGTGAAGATTGAATTCATGGGGAAAAAATCCAAGAAGTTCACTATAACAAAGATACAAAGAATGTACAAATATTACACGCAAAGAAAAAGAAAACAAAAAGAGTTATATCTTTGGTGATTCTTCTTCTTCATCCGATTCTTCGCTTTATTATTCTCATCGCCAGAATTTTCTTCTTCGCAGCCTTCACTATCGAAACATCGAGACACGTAGATTTCTCAGAACCTTTTCAAGAAGCCAGTGGATATGTATGCAGAGGGATGTTCTGGGTGCTTACAAACATACTCCATGGCTCCATTGCGAAAAACGAACAAAGATCATTATTAAAGTTCTCCACCGTTGTTTCAAATTGTTTCTTCAACTTGGAATACTTGTTATTACGAAGGGAGAGACTCTTGGCGAGTTGTTGTTTTTCAGCTTAGTTCTTCAATTCTCGCTGAAAATTCCCCAAGAAATGTTCTTTTTCGATTCAAGTTCTCTAATTCTAACTTGAAGCCTCTTCTCGATTCTCGCAAATAAGAAACAACAAGTTAATAATTTACAAGCAATACCACGTAAGTAAGAAGCAAGAAGGTATAATAAGTAACCTTCTCTATCGATATCATATCTTTAATCAAGGAAGTATGCTCTCGGCATGAAGACTAACATCAACACCTAGGTTATTCCCCGGCATTATCTAAAACTTTCGCAGCCCAGTGCGAATTCATCATCACTATTGATAACAAGAAGAGAACGAACTTGTTCTTCTCGCCGCTTAAGCATAGTATTTTGATGAAGGAGTTCATCTCGCTCAATTTGCACACCAAGAAGAGATTTGTGGAATTCTCGCTAATGCCTCGTGCACCTCTCGTTAGTAATGCGATCGTTCTCATCTATGAGGTCACTAATTTTCTTCCTTAAAGTCTTGATTTTCTTCTAATCAAGGTACATTCGTTTAAAGCTATTAGTTAAATTTAAACTAGATCTGTGTTCGATCTTTAAAAGTCGATGTTTGACCGAAGATCCTTTAATGAAAGGAGGTTAGTTTTATCTGAGGAACTACTTAGAGATTGATTGAGGTGTGCGAGAAGAAGGTCATTATCCATGGGTTCAGGAAACGTATGGAGAAGAATAGCCTCATCGGAGAGATTATATACATCTCATGAAGGTAATAAATTAGGTAGTAGTATGCGACCGATAAGATAGAAATAATAAAAGGAAGTGAAATCTTATACCATAAAGTTGCTGATTAGCGTTCTGAAGAGAGGACACCCTATCCCTTTGGGAGTCAAGCTCGGTATTTAACTTTTGAATTCTCTCGTCTTTATCGCGAGATGACGCAGCTTCAATCTCTAATTCTCGAATCTTCTTGCTCAATCATGAGTTCTTCTTTTCAAGATTGTTGCGTCTTCTCTCGAGATCCGAGGCAACTACAAAAGAAGTTCTTCCAACCTATGAAAGAAAAATGTAAAAATCACAATACATATATATTTAAAAATTTAAAATTAACAGGGAAATGTGACCGCATACATACCAAAGACCCAAGGGCGTTCAAGAAGTCGGGAGACACGATTCTAGAGGCTCCATTGAAAGAATCATTGCCTTCTAATAAAGTAGCATTACACACATTTGCGAGAGTACCGCAAAGGGAAGCTAGGGAGCATCTCCCATTCCTTGGAAAGAGTCCGAGAAGATGCTAGATAATCGATCCATAGGAGAGCCGCCAACGGAATCTCCTTAGCAAGAGAGAGATTCGAATCATGGTTATCCTCATCGAAGATTCTGAGAGCTTGAGTTAAGACGAAAGAAGATTGAACCTTTCGCTTCTTAGTTAATGGAGCAAAGATTTACCCTTGCGAATGATAGTTTTGCCTTTACCTTTAGTCTTCGCGGCTAAAGCTTCTTCAACTCCAACCTTCGCATACCTAAAGATAAGAAACAGAGGCAACAATATTGTTTCAAATAACAAAGGAAGTGTTTCTTACTTCACTCGTAAGCGATCGAAGTATGGTCGAGTACTCTCCAATGGATTATCCTTGTACTTTCTTCTCAATTTGGCGATCCGAAAATTATACAAACTCAACATATGTAAAAAGAAAGTTGCAAAGGCAAGATTTAAAATGGGAAACATACCTCATTTGCTTTATCGTGCCATTTGAATTCCCAAGGATGATACCCGCGAGATTCGCAGAAGAACGTGCGGGCCCGCGATATAAGGACCATTTAAAAACAAGGGTACAACCCACCATTTCTCATCTTTGAGTGGCGAGGAGTAGTATTATTGCCCGGTGCCAATCAATATCCCGCATGAGCAATTTATCCTCGTGGACATTATCCTTCTTTTTTCAAAGAATGCCCCAAATGAGATTTCGCATTAACCATCTTTATCACCGAATAGTTTTCAAAAAAGTTCTCTACAAAGTGTACTTCTCAAAGAGCTATTTCCAAGTCTTTGAAATCGGGGTGTCTAACAAGAGTGTGGTATAAAGATCCTTTGCCAAAGACCACGATTCGCGAATTCAAGCATTAGGCGAATGCAATCGCCACTCAATTGATAAACAAAAAGAGAGAATTTTTCATGGGCCAAGATTTCATAAAATAGAGGCAACTCGGATCGTATAAGGGAATGGGAAGTCCCGCGAGAAGCTGACCTAGCGAGACTATAATCCTTTGATCATCACATTGATGATCGAAAATAATTTTGCGTAAAGAATGGATGAAGATTCTTGATCGTGAATGGTTGATAGAGTAAAACCCTTCTCGAGTAACTTCGTTGAACCTCTTCAAAAGAAGCTTTGTATGCACGATTGATGAAAGCCATTTATCAAGATGGGAATGGATGGAAGATTGGGATTAAGATCAGCCTAGAAAGGACGAAGAAAAAGATTTGCAGAGAGGTGAGCGCAAATTGCGGAAGAAGAGAGTCAAAGAAAAATTGCAGAGAGAAACTAAAGAATGAAAAGAAGAGAAAAAGAAAACTATATATAGGGAAAAAGATCCTCGAGAAAAACGAGGTCATTTAATGCGCGAAGAGACATGAACGGTCAAGAATAAGCGGTTGAAAGAGACGTGTCAAGAAAAGACATTAATAATCAAAATCTGTGTAAAAGTACAAAATCTGAACAAATAAAAATAAGCAATCGCGGAAATCAAAAGAATCACTTTCGTGATACTCCTCCCTTCAGCAGAGAGAAATATGAGGAGAGATAGGAGACGATACTTCGTATATAGAAAGCTTTGGAACTTCGCAAAGAATAGAGGCAAGTACGTACTTTCAAGTACAAAGATTCTTCCGCCGTTCCTTCATCAACAAAGACCAAAGGTTACTACAACAACAGATTTTTCCTTAAAGATCGCTCTTCAAGCAATATTCAAGGAAAAAGAGGCAAGATGTAGGATCATAATATCGCAACACACAAGTGGCTCGCGGGTTTAATAAACGACGATGTCGCGAGGGAGTCGCAGAAGCTAAAATAAATGACGCAATGAATAACGACATTGTGCAAAACATAAAGAAGACGTGAGATCCGCGAGGGTTAAGAAGTGTCGCGAGAAGCGAATGTTTGTGCATCTCGCGACACTTCAAGCGGGACGTTCCCGAAAATAAAGGGTAGCTTAGTCATTCATCCACTATGTATCACCCTATATAAAGGGTTGAGTGAGTCTCATGAGAAGGGAGATCTTTTGGGAATTGTTGGCAAGTCATTAGGAGAGAGAAAGTTTAAGAGTGTTTTACTTGCTAAGTGTAATTCTACTTTTCCCCGTAGACAATTCATAAAATTAATCAATAAACATTCTCAATTATACAACTTTCAATGAACTAATTAAGCAAAATCGAGTAAGGGGTGTAGTGTGGGATTTCCTGCTACTACAATTAATGTCTATTGATTTAATATATGATAAATTTTGTTATATATCGTATTAATGAAAGCATATTTATTTGATTAGTTAAACAAACATTTATTATGAAATACTAATAGAACATTTATTATTGAAAATTAATTAAAGTGATCATTTTACAGCCGTAGATTTAGCTTTCCCTAGGAGAAATCTGGACCACTCTTTAACTTGCCTAAGTTGTCCAAACTATGCTTTATAAGGGAGATGTTATAATCGGCTAGCTCGATATGTTTATATCTATTGATTGTAATCATTTTTCAACATAGAAAATTCGGATTTGGTTCATAATAATCGGTTGTTATGCAACTAATTATGTGTCGATTATAACCTGAAAAACTAATGGAGGGAGAATTATGGAAACTAAATTTATTGTTTTCTTATTATTATTTATATTTTATTAGTTTATTAAAGAATTACAATCATTTGGCAATAAGTTGGTGGGTAGCCTGGCAAATTTTTTTTTTATATAATAATTTATAAACTGATGGAGGGAGATTAAAGATACTCCCTCTGTCTCTAAAAGATAGGCAGGTTTGTGTATAAATTTACACACAAACCTGCCTATCTTTTAGAGACGGAGGGAGTAATTTTTTTTTTTTTTCATAAACAATTTATCTCTTGAATAAGAAATAAAGACTAAAGGAAACCAGAAACAAATTACAAGAAGTTAGTTGGAAGCCTGGAAACAAGTTGGGCTCCAACCCCCTTCTGAATGACAACACCTACCCTATGAAACAAGAAATTAGCACCCTTAGGTGTACCTTCATGCCTGATAGAATAGTTGCGAAGTCGCTTCAAGAGGTCAACTGCATCATCACTGAGCTCCCCCAAAGTGGAGAAGGCAAGCACACCAAAACCATATCCGTGACTCACACAGTGGTCAAAATACTTGGTGCGTTTACGAAGAAAAACAATTAAAATTCGGATTTATTAATTAGGGTAATTTTAGAATAGTTTAGAAGTTTATTTTAAGAGTTTTAATAAGTTAGGAAAGTTGCCTAAAGGTAGTAGATACCTTGGGAAACAAGTTTTTGATATTTCTGTTAAGTTTAGGGTTTGTTTAGGGGGGGTTATCTATATAAGGAGCTCCTACAACAAAAATTAGGAGACTCTTTTGATTAAAAAAATTATTTTGTTATTGTTAAACTTTTTAACTTTATTGCGAATTTTGTTTTTAGTAGGGTAAAACCTGAGGTCAAAATAATCATCATATCCATGGTTGTGATTATTTGGAGTTGTGAAATGGGATTATCATTGTTCATAGTCGTTATTCTTCTAATAATTTGAGGTCCAACAATTTTATTGGTTACTTTTATTAATTTTTATTCCACTGTGACAATTATCATCATTAAAACGCTTCCGAACTACACTAGTTTTTACTAGCTCTAAGTCTCTAACTAATAGTACAAATCGGTCATGGTCGAGGTCGTGGAGGTGCTCCAAAAGATTTTGATGCATTAAGATAACAAATAATGATAGATATCGAAGGTATGTTGGTTAGACATAACATTGATGGTATTTTTGATGATGCTCCTGAAGATGATGAACCTACTGATGAAGTTGTTTGTAACACCCCGTGTTTTTAACATGGCGCATGTGCAAAGATGCGTCATGGCATAAGATGAAGCTTCATCTCAAGATATGTTGCGTGTTAAGAGGAACATTGGAGAAGAGATTAACTATAACTCTAGTAATTTTGTCATTTGCTTTATCTGTTGAACTTCTTGTGTGTTGATCTACTTTTAAAACCTTTTAATAGTTGTAATAACTCTTATGGTTAGCCTTGAATGATTTTATCTTTCAATTAAATTGTTACATCTCTTAGATCCATAAGAAGTACAGATAATTATGTTCAAAAGTTATCTCTATTATGTCGGTATGAATGTATTGATAGAAGATAGAATGACCTTTTGACATTACAAAAGTTAAAGCCTTTTATGTCATTGTTTTGATGGAAGAAAGGATAAATTTTTTGTTTACAGAGATTAAGTCTATTATATGTCGTTATGCAAATAGTGATGGAAAATAGAATGAATCCTTGTTTATTCCGCAATATTGGTCGATCTTCGATCCACGTTTTTGTGCATATACTGTGTTGCTCCATAAGATTTCTTATGTTTGAGCATGACCAACTAAATTGATCATTCTCTTGTGGTTATTTTAGTTGTTGCTCAGTAAGTTCGCTTATGTCGAGCATGACCAATTTAATTGATCACGTTGTGGTTAATTTAGTTGTGTATTCAAATTAAATTAATCGTGGGGTTTCTTGTGATTAATTTGGTTGTATTTTTCGATTGCATTAATCATGGGTTCTCTTGTGGTTAATTCAATTGAATATGTTGGATACACATTCATGTTTTCATGTGATTTGATTTTATCCAAAATAAAATCCTTCTTTTCTTGTTAAAAGCAAGGTCGCCTTTGTTGTTCTTTCGGGAATGACATTTTATGTGGGAGAGTTCTTTTCGAACTTGTGCTTAAGTGCCAAATCTTTGTGGGGAGTGCGGCTGTGAAATATTTAAGGGGTTATCTTGTATCTTTATAAACTTCTTGATGAATGCATTTAGCTTCGGATTTATGATGGAATCTAAATAAGTTGATATGGTATTCTCTTTTGGTCATGAAGTATCTCTGTGAAAATTTCATGAGGATCCCACTAGTTTTCGTACCTTTGCCAATTTATATTGACAAAAAGGGGGAGAATTAATGTGTACTGTGATACTACAATTATATATGGTTTACGGATCATTATGTGAGGGGGAGTGGTTTTCATGTTGAGATGAAGTATTGGCTAAGGGGGAGTGATACATATCACCATAGTATTGTTGTCAAAGTTGTGATACAATTGAACTTTGATGCTGTATAATAATACTATGACACTGTATAACAATGATTGAGAGCATTTAATTTTCTCATTGTTATCGCTGCGGATCTTCAACAACTATGATGTTGAACTCACAACCTTTTGGATCATGGAGTACTTGGAAGTGACGAAGATTTCGAGTCGCGTTGAAGATGCCAAGGAGATCAAGCATTTGGATGAGAAGCTACAATTTTTATCTATTTTGTAATCCATATGTATTGATAGTTTTGTCACTAAAATTGACAAAGGGGGAGATTGTTAGAGCACTGCTCGGTCAAACTCGCATGTGTTGCTATCTCAAGAATGTTTGTTAATGTTAGTTAATATTATTTCAGAATACACAACACACCTACAATCTTCGATCACCATTGATCTTACATATTTCTCAGCTTCCCTCCTACAGATCAACCCATCCTCTTTTGTGACCGAATTGACTCTGGAGCGGCCATTGTCTTGGTTTAGGCCAGAGTCCTACAGATTGATATCTCGAATTCAAAGTACTCCCTTTTTTGCAGTGCATCTGTGTGAGGTTTGACAGTTCGCTCGGTTCAAGGAGTTCCCTCCGCACGGTCGTCTCCTCAATTCCGTAAAAACCAGCAACTTTTTTTCCCCATCTACAATACACATTTGAGATTTCGAGCTAAGTATATCTCGCTTACATATTTCTTGAAATATGTGTTGGTAAGATTTCACTTCGACCAAGTTCATCTTATATCATGAGAAAATTTCCGAGTAACATCTTACATTGTTTGTGTGATACAATCATTTGATGTAGGCTTGGAATGTTTCGATAATGATTATTTTAATATCTTGAAAATTGCTTTGGTGCTAATAGTGTGTGAAAACGGATATTATCATTATAGAAGAATGTTTCAATGATTGAAATAAAGATTTTATAATCTTGTAACCATCTTGGAAGGATGTTTCAAAGGAGCAATGTACATCCTAACGATTATGTGAAAAGGTTCAGAGTTCAAGCTTTGGACTGTCATGATCCAAATGTCACAGAATAACAACTCGTGGGCTTGTGCATCAATGAAATGATTCCAGTCTACAAGGCTTTACTGGAAAATCTCAGGTTCCAGACTTTCTCAGAACTTCATGAAGCGGCTAAGAGATCAGCAACTACTGCACCTGCTTTACTGGAGAGAGCTAAAGCTACAAAAGCTGAAGAACCACGAGAAACTCGAGGTAGCAGAAGTTTGATCAATAAACAATAAAACCTCCAACCTTCCATAAACGTTGTTGCTGAAAGGAATGAAAGGAAAGCCGAGACATAGCATCGAAGCGCTTCTCCAATATCCCAGGATCCTCTGAAGGCGCAAAGAAAATATAACTAATCCTAAAATGCACAAACCTCGACCCGACATCAACGAACGGGGAAATTATCAGACAGACTCAAACTTCTCTCTTCTCATGAAGGAGTGATCGAGTTACTGGAAGTCTGGGTTCAAGATGGTGCGATCAAATCATCGTTCATCGTGATAGAGCCAGTCAAGAAGAAATGGAGAATCCCAAGTCTTGTCGCTTCATAGGTTCATCGATCATCCAACAAGTAACTGTAATATTTTGAACCACATCTTCAAAGAGAAGGTTAATCCATAATAGATTCAAATGGGGACTGAAGGAGTACACAAGAATACTCTTCAGTCAGAACCTTTACGCTCTCTGAACAACCGGTCAAAGAAGCAGTTCAATCATTGATCGAGCACATCTGTGAATTGCTTTATCTGTCCAAGGCACAAAGGAAATACATGTTCACAACACCGAATTACATTGTGTCAGACATCTGTATATCCCGGAAATACTCCTTGAACCCTCATCCACAGACAAGGAGATGCACGACTGGGGACTTCTTACCACAATCCATCTCAGGGGAAATAAATTCGGAAGAATGTTGATCGATGCTGACGCCGCCATCAACATCATTCCATTGAAAACCCACAGAGCCGCTCGTGATCCCATTTCAATCAGATACCTTGAAGGAATGCTCGGAAATACTTATGGCTACATCACTCTTAAAGTGAACATAAGTTCAACTCGGGCCAAATCAAGTTTCACATAATCGGAAGATCCAGGGTGTGACATGTTCTTCAGACGAGCGTGGATCCAAGCTGAAAAGATAGCTAATGACAAAGCGCCTTTGGTTGCACATCTCTCAAATGAAGAAAGTTCTGATCCAGAAGATTTGGTGGACATTCCATCATCAGAGAACTTCGGGAATTTCGACCTTTGACGGGGTTGAAGCAAGAACCTGCATAGACATTCATCAAGAGGTTCCACACTCAGGAAAGTCTCATTTCTTCCATGTCTATGCCGTTTTTCCTCACATGCTATCCTAGCATGAGGACTCAATTCTGCTAGCAACTCTGTAAGACGTTATGAATGGCTTACTGGAGTGTCCATGTGTCCCACAAAATAAGAAAGCTCTGATGTCTGCACAAGTGTTGAATCCCACTACCGTAACGACAGTAATGCTGAATCAACAGAAGATACTCAGGGCCAAAACGATCAAACCTAAGACATTCGATGCTTAAGGAATATACGCTTCAACGCTCAAGCATCTAAGAAGCCATCAAATTGTACTCACAATCAAAGAGTACAGCTTCAGCACAAATATCTCGACGATGACACACTAATTCAAGACCAGCACGATCAAAGTGTAACTAAACTACAATCAATAACTCTTTATTATCCCATGGTAAGACTTCTGAGATGCAACATCATTCATACATGGATGTCACTAACTCCTTCAACATACACTGGAAACCCGAGGTGATTCCGTGAAACTTCATCAACGGGATTTCTCTACATCACAATCCCGCACGATTGAGGAACTTCCTCTCTTCACCAATCACATCCAAAGATGAAAACTGCGATGCTATCTACCGCAACAACGCCGACTCACCGACGGCCAGTTCATGGTAAAGTTATGCTTTCAGAGCATTCGGGTTGAACTCTCGAACACCTTCATCTTAGGGACGCTCAACTCATCAACTCGGTTCGTGAATGTAAAAGGCTCACTGGATGGAGGAGCAAAGATTATATCTATAATCATGGTTTTAGCCTTTTCGGTCTTTGGAGCAACTTCAACCATGGTATCAGCATCAACAATAATCTATAGAGGAAAACCATCCATGATCTCATCATCGACAAGTATCTCTGGAGCGTAATCATTCGTAATCTCAGCATCTACAACGGTTTTATGAGGAACATCCCGTTTCATCAACTATCTATTCTCTGAAGCGATGGATCGTATTTCTTCAAGCCCTAACGATTCATATCAAGATGTGTAGACATGAAAACATGTTAACATGAATTTCTTCCCAAATCTTGCACGACAGACGGGAACAAGCCAAAGTCTTCTACAAGATGTTCTCATCGCCTCTACAAAGGAGATACAACACATTTCAGTCCATCGGTTTACAAAAACGTACCAATGGGTGAGTAATGGGACAATGCTTCCTCAACGAAAGATGTTCGTATATGTCTCTTCTACAACATACCAAAAGGGCGTATCAATCGGACATACGAGCTGAAATATATGGCATTTATTTCCAGGTCTATGAAATCTGAAAATTATGTACGGGATTACAAATTACAAATGTGCATGCTTGGTTGGGTAACCTACATAACTCCAAATTGAGTGATTCTTTTCTCATATGATAACTCAGTCTCTTAGCTTCAAAAGTTGGAGTCAAGCACCGAATTCCGACATCGTATGAGGTTCCTACAGCTTCCAGAGCATACAAAATGCAAGCAGAAATTCGTGGACGGGATTCATAGCCTATACAGTCGATCGATGTCCACTAGGTATTTTCGCTAAGTCCTTCATCAAGGTACCTCCACCTTCTACCACCTGGGTCTTTACATCAATTTTTCTACCCGGGTCCTCTATCTAGGTCTTGACAGAAGAAGGGAAAACGAAAAGGAGAGATTTAACAAAATACTGGGGACTGACGGTCCATTGATCATGACGATCAATTTCACAGTCCAAGACTCTGGCGCCGGGATATCCAGTGCTAATCATTAATCTTAAAAGTAACTATTACCAGGACATGTAACCATGTTCATTACATCATCCCCTCTTGAGCGCAACCTCAGTTATGGTCCTATGACCAGGGTTTCAGAATTAATGTTTCTACGACTGACAGAAACAAGACGGCGCTGCAAACACCATGCTCATGTATCAATCAAGGGGTCTTGATATCAAATGAATCAATGACATTAAAATCCTTCACCAACCATTCAAGACACAAGCGAATGATCTAAAGACACAACATGAATGTTTTACAACAAGCTTGTCTGAGATGATTTAACACTGTCCCGCACAAAGCAGCGAGCTGGGAGAAATTGGTGAATAATTTAGGGATGATTCATGTACCATTCTATTTGTATGGATGTCCTCTACAACATATCCAAAATTCACGGCAATTGGAGAAACGATCAAAAAGATGTGGCCAAAACTTTGGAATGCATGACAGCTGAAAATTTCCTGAAAACCTCCTGGAAATTTATTGTTTCTCCAATTTCGGCCCTTAAACGTGATCAAAAGCTGAAAAGATTCTTGGAAAAAGCTTGGAAATTTTCTGGGGAGAAACATGGGTAGTTCACAAAAATCCGACATCGGACGAAGATTCTACAACAATTTCAATAAAGACCTAAAATCTGAATTTTTTGATGAATTATGACGAAATTTTTCATTCATCCACATTGGATCAGGAGCTACACCATCAACGCAAAGCCGAACTTCATCTTCAGCCGACTTGTAGGATCAGAATATCGCAACACCAAGACCCTTGCGAAATCCATAAACGACACATTGCGAAGATATCACAGATGTGTAATATAAATGACGCAACGGATGACGACAGCCTGAACACGAGAAAGCTATGAAGACCTAGCGAGATTTAACATTTGAATACTTGCGAGCATGTCGCAAGTCAGATCCGAAAATAAAGGACAGCTTAGCTATCATCCACTATGTAATGTCCTATATAAAGAGCCGAACAGGCTTAAGAAAGGGCAGAGATCTTTTTAGACGAGAGAGAAACTTTTGATGAGAGAGAAAGTTTAGAGTAGCAATTATATTCTTGATTTAACTTCCTTCTTGTAAAATTTCTAACTCAATTAATAAAGAGATTGATTGTTGATCTTAAAGATGTGTTGAATATTACGAATTCTTGTGAGGTGTGTATTGTAGGATTTCCTGAAATTACAAGTCTCACTTGCTTAAGTCGGCGGTGCTTCTGCTGATGATGGACGACTCCCTGATGATTGAGAGGCATACAATGTGTCAACTTTTCAGCGTCTCTGAAAGGTTGATTTACCTCGGTATGAGCATATGCAGAAGTCTTCATCTTTGAATTGATATTTTTGAAACGTTCCCCGGAAGAGCCAGAAGAGTGGATGTAACCAGAAGTCACCACTACCTGAGGCGAAAGACATGGAGTCATGGATATACCAATAACAAACTCGCAACAAAAACAGTTTCCTTTCTTGGGCCCGGACCCGTGAATCCTAAATCGACAAAGGTTTCATCACCAAATCAGTGGTGCTACACCAATTTACGCTCGTTAGACGATGCTTTATCATACCACTGGGATCTTCGTTCAATCCATGGTTCGCTGATGCAATCGAAAATCCGGCAACATCCTATCTTACGACTAAGTTCAATTACTTATTTCGTATGTAACTAAAAAAAAATCACCATCCAAGTCTCGACCGAGGAACATGACTCTGTCCCTCACTAAGCAGGGGACTTAATGTAGATGGTGGATTTTCGACAAAGGCTAAAATCGTAAAACCATAATTGTACATGCTCCTGATCTATCAATCAGATGAGTATCGAGGCTCATGTCTCTCATCGAAGCGTGAAAGCTCATGCCACAAGAATCTCTGACTGAGTATATTGTCTCTCAGATCATACGTGAATATGCAGTCTCTCAGCTAAGGCAACGGCATATCTCATGAATACTGAGCAATTTCAGTAATTACTTCTATATAGAATCGAAAGATTGGACGGCTCCTAGATAGCTTGCCTGCTAGTATAGCGCAATAACGTCTTCAGGATGTAACTATGTTTTCCATGACTATATAAAAGAAATATGACGCTTCAACAAGCTCATATTACTCAATTCTCAGATAATTAATGCTCATAGACATCATGCCTGCTAGTATAGAGCCATCAATTAATTATCTCTAATCCTTAAATTCATTAACTGAATACTCAGAAATATTCTACGTTCTTCATAATATTTCGTTACTTCAATTCGTGGTCCTTCCTAGCAGAATTCCATGGGTTAGTAATAAATATTCAATGTACGGGCATCTGAGCCACTATCGAGTAAGCCCTGACTAAAATGGTGCAAGTGTACTCAACCATAATGCACTAACGAGCACCTAAATGCATGAACGAGCATTCCAAAATACGAAGGAACGATGAACCTATGAAAAATAGGAAGAAAATAATAAATAATAAAATATTAATCAATGCGCTGGGGGACTGGGCCCACCGGACGACTGGTCGTGTCGTGGCCAGTCCCACGCCCAATTTTATATTTTATCATATTTTTATTATTTTCCTTGATCTCATGAAAATTTCCTCATTTGAACAAAATTCTTTCGTTTCAAGGAAACTCCATAGTTTTATGGTGTTTCCTTCACATCAAGGAAATAATAAATAATTAGGAAAGGTGTGCGGGACCAAGCCTACTAGCCGGCCGGTCATGCCCTAGTTGTGGTCGGTCCCACACCTTGCATTCCTTATTATTTTATTATTATTTCCTTCATCCCATGAAATTCCTTAATTTCATGATATTTCTTTCAAATCATGGAACTAATACATAAAATTAGGGAAAACTCACAGGACCGGGCCCTAGCCATCCATGCCCTAGTCGACCGGTCCCACACGCCCTTATTTTATTATTATTACTTTTATTTGTTTCCCTCATCTCATGGAAACTCCTTCACTTTAAGGAAAACTCTTTTATTTCAACAAACTCCTTGATTTCATGGTATTTCCCTAAAATCATGAAAAATAATATAAAATTAGGAAAAAGTGCCATGGGACGGGTTTATTGGCCAGCCGGCCATGCCTTGGCCATAGCCGGTCGCACACTTCATGATTCCTTCATTTTATTATTATTATTTCCTTCATCTTATGAGGTTTCCTCAGTTTGAGCAAAAACCTTGATTTCTTCATATTTTCTCAAATGATTGCTCAAATGCATACCAGAAAATATCAAAAATTCTCAGGACAGAGACGCGAGAATTTTGGAAACACGAGCATATTACCTTGACCGACCAAGATTGGCTCTTTGGCTTGCAAGAGGCCAGTCCCACATACTTTCATCATTTGACCTAATTTGGTCATATTAGGTTCAAACTCTTCAAAACGATTTTGGAACTTCATAAAACGATCATCATACGGTCCCGTGACCAACCATGGCCGGTTTTCATGACCCCTTGGTCGGTCCCTCATCTCTTCATAAAATTAGGTTTCATCACCTAAGGCTCAGACGAGCATTATTTTAATAAATGATTAAACCAGCATTTAATCATCCTTTCATCAACTGGTCTTCAAGAGACTTTGGTATTTGCTTACTCGAGCATCTGGGCGCTACATGGTCGACCCATCATCCCATGTAGCCGGTCCCTCCTTCACTCCGTGGTTGATTTTTAATAAATCATCAATTGATCGAATTAGGGTTTCGAGTCCAAGGTTCATAATTCCAGATTCAAACGCTAATAATTTTACGTTGATCCCATGATCAACATTTTTATTAATTATACTCGGTTTAGTTGCCAGTATTTTAATTTAATATTTTATTTGGTCCTGCTACCAATAATTCATCAAACGAGCAACATTTGCTTAGACTAAGGAATATTGGTTCAACTATCAATATTCAACAATCCATCGAATGAGCAATATTTGCTCACCTTAACTATCAACATTTACTTGAGAATCATACCAATGTCTCAACAGACACGTTCAATTCATGAGTCTCAGAACATTTACAAATCACGTTCAATTCACGAGTCTCAATACAAGGACTCATTGTCCCATGAAGTCAGCAACTGACTAACTAAATACACGTCTGCCTTGCAGACTCCACAATCACGAGACATCAATCGTGTTACATGGGGGATATTTACTTTGGTTTTGGTTTGGCGGTATACGACACGTGTGTTCATACACACGATGAGAATGTGATCAAGTCGTGCAATCAGTTGGAGGAGTTAGTAAAGTAGTGGATGGAAAATCAACCAAGTCTCCGCACGATGAGCAACTGGTTTTAACACGATTTCCACTTCCCCACTCTTTGACTCCAGCAACTTTCACACTTCATGGGATCAAGGTGTTTTACAATTATAGCAACATAAATAAGTTTTTGAATCATGATCAAAGACAAGATAATCTTACGTCAAACAGACAACAAGAGATTAACAACTCAATGTCTGAGCAATTACTCTCAACAGAGCAAATTCAATCATTCAGAACTTATCTTATTTCAGAATACACAACACACCTACAATCTTCGATCACCATTGATCTTACACATTTCTCAGCTTCCCTCCTACAGATCAAACCATCCTCTCTTGTGACCGAATTGACTCTGGAGCGGCCATTGTCTTGGTTTAGGCCAGAGTCCTACAGATTGATATCTCGAATTCAAAGTACTCCCTTTTTTGCAGTGCATCTGTGTGAGGTTTGACAGTTCGCTCGGTTCAAGGAGTTCCCTCCGCACGGTCGTCTCCTCAATTCCGTAAAAACCAGCAACTTTTTTTCCCCATCTACAATACACATTTGAGATTTCGAGCTAAGTATATATCGTTTACATATTTCTCGAAATATGTGTTGGTAAGATTTCGCTTCGACCAAGTTCATCTTATATCATGAGAAAATTTCCGAGTAACATCTTACATTGTTTGTGTGATACAATCATTTGATGTAGGCTTGGAATGTTTCGATAATGATTATTTCAATATCTTGAAAATTGCTCTGATGCCAATAGTGTGTGAAATCAGCTATTATCATTATAGAAGAATGTTTCAATGATTGAAATAAAGAGTTTAGACTCTTGTAACCGTCTTTGGATATAAACATAGTGTGTTTGCACATTAGTGTATAAGTCTGAAACCTCGAACCTAAAGTATGCATACTTGTGTGTATACAAAAAGGTTATAGGAGACTGGGGAAGTATGCGTACTCGTAAGCATACTTGCGGAAGTTCACGTCCGTGAATTTCTGATGAGTTTGAAAACCAAAACCAAACTCATCCGGTTACCTAAAGTGCGCGTACCCGTACGCGTACTGGCGGAAAGTTCACGTCCGTGAATTTCTGCTGAGTTTGAAAAATAAAACAAACTTAAATCCGGTTACTTAAGTATGCATACTTATGTGTTACTTTTAAACATTTATCAATACGTGAACCTAAACATTTATCAATAAGGAATGCAATCTTTGCAAACCGTGGCTATAATGTTCATGTATTGATTCGAGTGAATCAAACCGATTTTGCTTCAATTGTGTTCTTATATAATCCATGAGAATATCGCAATTGAACAACTCTTTAACTAGTTTAATTTGAGTCATTTGAACTAGTTATGGTTAAGATGAATAAGGTTGACATGAGAGTACTCATATGGCTAACGTTGGTTAACTATTTGTGAACCAACATGGTGTACACGTTTAGGTACGGTTACACAAACCTAAATGAGGGTACATTTTATTTGTGTGTAACAATCTAAGTTCGATCTAACGGTTGAAAGATATTATCTTGGAGAATCAGGTTTTTCATCTAACGCTGAATATTGAATGCTTTGTTACCAAGGTAACTTAGATTGCAAACCCTGATTTGAAAACTATATAAATGAGAACTCTAGCAACTAGGAAACCTAATCCCCACACCTCCTGTGTGTTACTAGTTACATAATTAGAGTCGATTCTCCTTTAACCTTAGGTTTCTTCTCGAGACTATGTAGGTGAACGACTTAAAGACTTCATTAGGATTGTGAAGCCAAACCCAACTATTATCTTGTAGTTGCGTGATCTAATCTTGCTGTTTCTATCGTGTTGAGTACAATTGGAATAATTGACTCGAGATTTTATATCTCCGATAGGCAAGATAGAAAATTAATCACAAACAACTTCGTCTTATCGTTTGTGATTCCACAATATCTTCTTTTGCTAGTCGATTAAGATTATTGTGAGGTGATTGATAATTTTAGGCTGTTCTTCGGGAATATAAGTCCGGGTTATCAATTGGTTCCTGTTCACCTTGATTTATCAAAAGACGGAACAAAAACTCTTGGGTATTTCGTGGGAGACAGATTTATTCAATCCTATAGACTTTTCCGTGTGAGACAGATTTGTCTATCAAGTATTCGACTTTGGGTCGTAGCAACTCTTGGTTGTTGGTGAGATCAACTAAGGGAATCAAGTGCGTAGTATCCTGCTGGGATCAGAGACGTAAGGAGCGCAACTGTACCTTGAATCAGTGTGAGATTGATTAGGTTTCAACTACAGTCCAGTCCAAAGTTAATTGGTAGTAGGCTGGTGTCTGTAGCGGCTTAATACAGTGTGGTGTTTAATATGGACTAGGTCCCAGGGTTTTTCTGCATTTGCGGTTTCTTCATTAAAAAGTTCTGTTGTCTGTGTTATTTCATTTCCGCATTATATTTTGTTATATAATTGAAATATCACGGGTTGTGAGTTAAGATCAATCAATTAGAATATCCAACCTTTGTTTGTTGATTTACATTGATTGACACTTGAACATTGGTCTTTGGTACCGTTCAAGTTGTTTCACATAATAATCAGGCTCGCGTATTTCTATGTGTTTAATTTGCTGATTACATTGTGAAACAGAGATATTAAAACTCTTTGATATAATTTACTCTATATTGAGCCTGACTGTCTAGTTGATTCTCTAGAAAGTGTATTGGAGTAAGTCCTCTCAGATTGCCAAACGAATTGTTGGGTGTGGTTGTTAGACCCCCGCATTTTCAATTGGTATCATAGAAGGCAAATACATTAAAGACCTCATAAGTACTATCTCAATAAATGATCCACCAGATCCAGGGATTCCAGAAGTCACTTCCATGAATGATTTAATTAAATTCATAGAAGAAATTCTATCTAAACCTCCACCAGTTTTAAAATCCCTTGAAGATTTTTCAGGAATTGAAAAAGGACTTAAAAGCCTATCTTCTGATGTTGATCTATTTCTCCAAAATGAACATGAATCTCTTGACAAGCTAAATCAAGTTATGAATAATAGTCATGATGAGGTTAATATTGATTTACTAATCAGTAACAGAAATGCTCCTCCTTTGTGTAATCGAATTAGTTGTAACAAACTAAACGATTTACAAAAGGATTCTAAATCTCAGTCATATGAGAATATCACCTTAAAACATGAATTGTTTCAGTACTCAATTCCTATCAAGATAATAGTATTGTCTTCATTAAAGAAGAAAAGACGACTCTTTTTACCAAAAGAGTTTTCCTTTGCAATGCTAAAAATTATCTACAGAGATTGTTTCTCATGGGGTCTAAAATAAGAAATCAGAAACGTAATTCATATTGCGCTCTTTAGATGTTCTTTGAAAAACCTATAGAAACAATTCCTTGGGTTTTCTCCAATGCTGTAAGATGTAAGAGCTGTTGGAAGGAGACTCTCTCTTGGTGTCATGGTGTTCGAGACCTTTTTGCTACATGTATGATTGGTCATGCACAACTCGCAATTGTATTTGATGAGCCTTTCTCCAAATATGATAGCCAATTTGTTAAAACAAACATGCCCTAGTCAGCACATGTGCAATTCACACACTCTGGACCTAAACCTTGTTCTTGTTTTGAACTTTGTTCTAGAACACGGTTAACTGGTTCGAGTACCACCGCTCGACACATTAAAAGAGGAAAACCATCTTCGTTTTCCTCTCCTCTTCTTCTTCTTCAACTGTTTGAGAACGCGAAGAAAGAAACCCAAACTGTTCGTGAACTTCTAATCTTCTTTAAATCTCAATTCTTAACCTTTTTGAGTGTTCTTGGATTCATTGTCTTCACAACAAAAAATTACTCCACGGGTTGACGTCCGTTGTTCACTTCGTTGCTGAAAAAATATTCCACCATTAGCATCAGTTTGTGAACAGAAAAGGAAAAGCCAATAGTTCACAAACCGAGTAAGTTTGTCAGCACTTCTTTGAGAATTTTTGTTGAATATGGCACATAGAAGAGCTAGTCATGTGGGGAGTTCAAGTGGTCAAGGGATGAATCTTTCTATGATCCAAGTATCCGTGCTAGGTTCATTAACCCTGCTGCCTGTGTACTCTATTTGGAGTATAAAAATAAACAACCAATTTTTGGAAAATATTATGATGAGTCTGAAATTGATGTACAAGGTTTATCTGATTTTTTTCAAAAAGCACTCCTAGGGTATTATTCAGAAGCTACTAGGAACTGCCCGTGTTGAGATGACTGCATAATTTTATGCTAATATTCATGATCCAGACCCAGCCAGTTGCATGTTCAAAACGATAGTAGGTGGTATTACTTTCACCGTGGATCGTTTTTTTATTGCTTATCTGCTGGATGTAACTCATCTTGGTAATACTCGATTTCCTCATCCTGAGAATGAAAGATGAACTCCACAAGTAATGTCAAATTGTCTCTTTAATAGAGATGTCTCTCGAAGATATGGCAAGATGTTTGTTGGAGGTGATGGTATGTTCCTCAAAGTTTCTGCAAATCTTATTGTAGCCAATATGATGCTTAGCACTATTTACAACAATCTTTGGACCAGGTCCCTTGCTGAATTTATCTATTATATATTTGAAGAGAGAGGCATTGATTTCTGTGGACTTATTGTTAATCAAATGATAAGTGTAAAACAGACTTCAAAGAAAACTCCAGGATTTCCTTGTCTCATCTCAAGGATTTTTAGTCACTTCAATATTACTCCCTTTGGAACTGAAAGTGGTGGTCCAAAGGTTCTGAGTAAAGCTAACATCAAAAAGATGACGCAATCTTCAACCGGTACCCCAACAAGTACCTCTGTAGCTACAAACTCTGAACTTTCTTGCCATAAAGATGAAGTTGATTGCATGAAAAAATAGATGGAGTATGCTGAAGCAGAATATCCAGACCTAATCGAGAAATTTTATGAAATAACTAGAGATTATTATGGGAGAAGAGATTAAATCTAACTCTAGTAATTCTGTAATTTGCTTTATCTATTGAACTTCTTATGTGTTGATCTACTTTTAAAACCTTTTAATAGTTGTAATAACTCTTATGGTTAGCCTTGAATGATTTTATCTTTTAATTAAATTGTTACATATCTTAGATCCATAAGAAGTACAGATAATTATGTTCAATAGTTATCTCTATTATGTCGGTATGAATGTATTGATAGAAGATAGAATGAAATTTTGACATTACAAATGTTAAAGCCTTTTATGTCATTGTTTTGATGGAAGAAAGGATAAAGCTTTTGATTACAGGGATTAAGTCTATTATATGTCATTATGCAAATAGTGATGGAAAATAGAATGAATCCTTGTTTATTCCGCAGTATTGGTCGATCTCCGATCCACATTTTTGTGCATATAATGTGTTGCTCCATAAGATTTCTTATGTTTGAGCATGACCAACTAAATTGATCATTCTCTTGTGGTTATTTTAGTTGTTGCTTCGTAATTTCGCTTATGTCGAGCATGACCAATTGAATTGATCACGTTGTGGTTAATTTAGTTGTGTATTCCAATTAAATTATCGTGGTTTTTCTTGTGATTAATTTGGTTGTATTTTTCAATTGCATTAATCATGGGTTCTCTTGTGGTTAATTCAATTGAATATGTTGGATACAAATTCATATTTTCATGTGATTTGATTTTATCCAAAAGAAAATCCTTCTTTTCTTGTTAAAAGCAAGGTCGCCTTTGTTGTTCTTTCGGGAATGACATTTTATGGGGGAGAGTTCTTTTCGAACTTGTCCTTAAGTGCCAAATATTTGTGGGGAGTACGGCTGTGGAATATTTAAGGGGTTATCTTGTATATTTATAAACTCCTTGATGAATGCATTTAGCTTCGGCTTTATGATGACATCTAAATAAGTTGATATGGTATTATCTTTTGGTCATCAAGTATCTCTGTGAAAATTTCATGAGGATCCCACTAGTTTTCGTACCTTTGCCAATTTATATTGACAAAAAGGGGGAGAATTAATGTGTAGTGTAATACTACAAATACATATGGTTTACAGATCATTATGTGAGGGGGAGTGGTTTTCATGTTGAGATGAAGTATTGGCTAAGGGGGAGTGATACATATCACCATAGTATTGTTGTCAAAGTTGTGATACAATTGAACTTTGATGTTGTATAATAATACTATGACACTGTATAACAATGATTGAGAGCATTTAGTTTTCTCATTGTTATCGCTACGGATCTTCAACAACGATGATGATGAACTTACAACCTTTAGGATCATGGAGTACTTGGAAGTGACGAAGATTTCGAGTCGCGTTGAAGATGCCAAGGAGATCAAGCATTTGGATGAGAAGCTACAATTTTTATCTATTTTGTAATCCATATGTATTGATAGTTTTGTCATTAAAATTGAAAAAGGGGGAGATTGTTAGAGCACTACTCGGTAAAACTCGCATGCGTTGCTATCTCAAGCATGTTTGTCAATGTTAGTGATCAAAACTATAAGTCTTGATTTCTAGCCTATTTATAGATGTCTCGGACTAGGACATAGATAGTGTAGTTATGCTTAGATTTCATAGAGTTCATCATTTGAAGACGAAGAACTACTAAGGGGATCTTGTGGAACTTTTTCGACAAAAGGTATGTGGAGATCACTTGAACTCATCTATCACTTGGAAAGTCTATTTCTATTATCTCCTATATTGAGACATAAGTCGTGTTAAGATATAGTTTTCTCTATACACATTTGAGATTTCAAGCTGAGTATATCTCGCTTATATATTTATATGTGTTGGTAAGCTTTCGCTTCGACCTTATATCATGAGAAAATTGCCGAGTAACATCTTACATGGTTTGTGTGATACAATCATTTAATGTAGCCTTGGAATGTTTCGATAATGATTATTTTAATATCTTGAAAATTGCTTTGATGCTAATAGTGTGTAAAAACGGCTATTATCATTATAGAAGAATGTTTGAATGATTGAAATAAAGAGTTTAGAATATTGTAACCATCTTTGGATGTAAGCTTAGTGTGTTCGCACATTAGTGTATAAGTCCAAAACCGGGAACCTAAAGTATGCATACTTGTGTGTACACAAAAAGGTTGTAGGAGACTGGGTAAGTATGCGTACATGTACGCATACTGGCGGAAGTTCACGTCCGTGAATTTCTGCTGAGTTTGAAAACCAAAACCAAACTCATACGGTTACCTAAAGTGAGCGTACCCATACGCGTACTGGCATAAAGTTCACGTCCGTGAATTTCTGCTGAGTTTGAAAAATAAAACAAACTCAAATCCGGTTACTTTAGTGCGCATACCAGTACGACATACTTAAGTGTGTTACTTTTCTAAAATCGGTTATACGTGAACCTAAACAATTATTAATAAGGAATGCAATATTTGCAAACCGTGGCTATAATGTTCATGTATTGATTCGAGTGAATCAAATCGATTTTGCTTCAATTGTGTTCTTGTATAATCCATGAGAATATAGCAATTGAACAACTCTTTAACTAGTTTCTTTTGAGTCATTTGAACTAGTTATGGTTAAGATGAATAAGGTTGATATGAGAGTAATCATATGGCTAACCTTGGTTAACTATTTGTGAACCAACATGGTGTACACGTTTAGGTATGGTTACATAAACCTAAATAAGGGTACATTTCATTTGTGTGTAACAAACTAAGTTCGATCTAACGGTTGAAAGATATTAGCTTGGAGAATCAGGTTTTTCATCTAACGGTGAATATTCACTAGTCTAGAAGGGGCTATAAATGACGAGTGAAGTCTGTTATAAAACATGGTTTATCACGGTTTTTGTCTGTTATTCGAACCGTTATTTATTTGGTGTGACTCTTTGTAAATGACAAACATAAAACGTTATTAAATATGACGAGTAAAATTTGTAACTTAAAACCACATACTGAATCAGTAATTAAATACCACGATTATTGGACGTAATAAACAATAACGGACAACGTATACCATTATCGAGGCATTTTCATAATACTAATTCAAACAAGAATGTTCCGTCATTTTCGATTTTGTGAATCTGAAATTCATTCTGATTCAGATTTGGTCAATCTAAATCTTATTTTGGTTCAATTGTATCTGGAAAAAGAATTATGGTTTCAACGAAATCTGAAAATGAAAAAAAAAATCCTAACGAAACAATTGAAATTTATAAATTAACAAAATAATATTCGTAAAAATAGAATCCATGAACACAATTAAAAAAAAAAGGTTAGCAATCCAATATTACATACTAAAACTTTAAAACCGAATCCAACTCTCATTTGTTCTCTTTCAACATGAGTTACATAAGCTCTTGAAAAGTCTCCAAGTATTCCACATATATCGCATAACAAATCACTTAGATCCATGATTTCATCAGTCCTCCAAGCATAATATCATCATAACAGCCATAGCCCAGAAAGCATCATGAGAGACAAGAAGAACGCCAGTCCAATAATAGCAGATATAAGGAACTGGACTCAGTCCATCGGCGTCAAGCTCAGATTTTTCTTCTATGGCATGTTAAGAAAACTCAGAATAACCAAAGTCATGTTAGTACATCAAAATCATCCGTGATAACACAATACCCGTATAATTGAAATGTAAGGACTAACCAGAACGAGCTCCATAACTACCATGGGTATGTTTCTAAAATGCTTCACGTATATTCCTAGTTCTTCTTTTGTTTTGGTACTTGCTTTGCCTATAAAAATACCATACTAGTCAGATCTAATACAGAAAACAAGTGCCTACTAGCGGATCTAATACATATACCAGTGCTGATATTGGCTAAAAATTAAAGTACGCTCCGACGTTTTATATTGAACATTATAAAGCTAAAGGGGTCTTTAACAGAATGTCCCAGCTATACAAATTTTGGAGTAAATTGTGGGAACTTCAAGTTCAAAACATGAACTTGTTACTTCCGAAATACTTTAAAAAATATGATGTGCACTTTAAGCAACATAGAATAAAACTAAAATCATATAAAAATAATATAAAAGAATAAATAAATCACCTTGCTTAGCCTTCAACTGAATTATTTCTCTTGGTTTTTGTCCATGGATCGAAACTATCACCGCCGGAGCTAAATCCTTGTGCACGGTCAACATCTGAAACACAAACAACCACCCATAACACCAGCAATTGCAGAAGCACCATCTTCATCAAAAATTACCACCACCAACATCGACAAAAAAAAAATATCACCAACCACCAACACCTGAAGCCAACATCTACCGACAACATTCTCATCCACAAACAAACCCCTAGGAGGATTAAAAAATATCTAACAGCTTATGCAAATATCATCTCCACCACCACCACCCAATCTATAATTAATCAAGTTAAATGGCACAATCATTCACCTGAATATCAAAGTGGAGATTAAGGATGAAACATATGCCACCACAACACCTGAAACATAGCAAAATCCATCACAAATAACCAGCTACAAAAACTAAAAACTACTACTCAATATATCGTATAAAATCAACCATGAATATGGATTTATGATAGCAAGAATTAACAATTACCGCACATGATTGAGAAGATTCATCCATTTTATAACCCAACAGTACACAAGTAAATCATCGCAAGTCAATACCTTATACAAACCCTAATTAAAACAATACCAAGTCGAAAAAAATACCAAATCAAAAATTCTAGGGTTTCCTTTTTACGAAAAAACCTCAAAGATATAACGAAATCAGATATCGATTCACAAACTATATATAAAAATAAGAATTAAAGAAAGATACGTAAGTTATAATCATGAAATTCACCTTACTGGTAATGTTAAATTGAATAATTCAGTTGAAAACTTGATATGGTTCTTTACAAATTCATTTTTCTCTTTGGTTTTAAGGATGAAGAAGAATAAGAAGACCAAGAAGGTGGTGTACTGGTGGTGGTTGCGTAATTAGGGTGACGGAGTGGCGATGGGAGTCATAAACTCCATGGTAGAAGAGAAGAGTGGTGGCTGCCGAGTAGAGATGTAGAGGAATACTAACAATTTAGGATTTGATAATGAGAATTTAACAAAGGAAATGTTGGGGCTTGTTGCAATGTGACCAAGGCAGGTGGCTAACCGGTTTAAAACTTTTAAAACCGGAGCATTAATATGGATAGCCACTGTTGGGCTCCAAAAATAAGATTAGTTGCGGGCATATTAACATTTAAAACATTTGATAGTGGTAATCTGTAATTTAATAGTTCATCGTAAAATCACGCACCTAGTAATTTAACAGGTTTGAGAATGAAACTTTGTTTGTGTTAAATGGTGGGACCAACTTTTTTTAAGTTATATGACGGAATTTGTCTGTAAAATTCTAACCACGTAATTAGTGTCATTTAAAAACGTGATTAATAGCCCCTTCTGGACTAGTGATTGAATGCTTTGTTACCAAGGTAACTTAGATTGCAAACCCTGATTTGAAAACTATATAAATGAGAACTCTAGCGACTGGGAAACCTAATCCCCACACCTCCTGTGTGTTACTAGTTGCATAATTAGAGTCGATTCTCCTTTAACCTTAGGCTTCTTCTCGAGACCATGTAGGTGAACGACTTAAAGACTTCATTGGGATTGTGAAGCCAGACCCAACTATTATCTTGTAGTTGCGTTATCTGATCTTGCTGTTTCTATCGTGTTGAGCACAATTGGAATAATTGACTCGAGATTATATATCTCTGATAGGAAAGATAGAAAAGTAATCATAAACAACTTCGTCTCATTGTTTGTGATTCCACAATATCTTCTTTCACTAGTCGATTAAGATTATTGTGATGTAGTAGCAGTTTTCCCACACTACACCCTTACTCGATTTTGCTTAATTAGTCCGTTGAAAGATGTAAGATCAAGAATATTTATTGATTGAATCCACAAAGAAAATATCACTTAGAAATTAAAACACTTTTTCTCTCTCCTAATGACTTGCCCAACAATTCCAAAAGAAAAGTTCTTTGTGAAGTTCAGATGTACATTTAGTATCGTTTCTTGTCTTTCCTCAACTCCCCTAATCATGAGAGTGATTCTTTTGATTTGCCGCGATATCTTTATCTTTTTTCAATTTTGTATTTTTACACGGATTTTGATTATTAATGTCTTTTTCATGACACGCTTTAACCGCTTATTCTGACCGTTCATGTCTCTTCTTCGCATTAAATGACCTCGTTTTTTCTCGAGGATCTTTTTCCCTATATATAGTTTTCTTTTCCTCTCCTTTTCATTCTTTAGTTTCTCTCTCGCAACTTCTTCTATTTTCTCCTTCCGCAATCATAAACAATTATTTCTATCTTATCTACGCATATTGCTTCCTAACTTATTACCTTCAAGCAGATGTATATAATCTCTCCGATGAGGCTATTCTTCCAAACATACATTTCAAACCTATGGATAATGACCTTCTTCTCGCCACCTCAATCAATCTCTAAGTAGTTCCTCGATAAAACTAACCTCCTTTCATTAAAGGATCTTGTTCCAAATATCACTTTTAGAGATCGAACACGATCTAATTTAAATTTAACTAATCGCTAAACGAATGTATCTCGATTCTCGAGAAGAAAATCAAGATTTTAAGGAAGAAAATTAGTGATCTCATAGATGAGAATGATCGCATTATGAACTCCTTCATCAGAATACTATGCTTAAGCGCGAGAAGAGCAAGTTCGTTTCTCTTTTTGTTATTAATAGTGATGATGAATTCAAAGTTTTAGATAACGCCGGAATAACCTAGGTGTTGACGTTAGTCTTCATCATCCGAGCATACTTCCTTGATTAAAGATATGATATCCGATAGAGAAGGTTTTTATTATACCTTCGTTACTTAATTGCCCCAAATTATTAACTTGTTGTTACTTATTTGCTTCGTCTCATTGTTTGTGATTCCACAATATCTTCTTTCACTAGTCGATTAAGATTATTGTGAGGTGATTGATAATTCTAGGATGTTCTTCGGGAATATAAGTCCGCGTTATCAATTGGTTCATGTTCACCTTGATTTATCAAAAGACGGAACAAAAAATCTTGGGTATTTCTTTGGGAGACATATTTATTCAATCCTATAGACTTTTTTTGTCTTGTCAAGTTTGCTCGCTCCTCCGCCTCTAGCCGCCTCTTCGTGTATTGTTTGTCTCAATCTTTCTAATGTCGATTTCTTCGTTTCCTGGATTCATTTCTCCATTCATTCCTTGTGTGAGACAAATTTGTCTATCAAGTCTTCGACTTTGGGTCGTAGTAACTCTTGGTTGTGGGTGAGATCAACTAAGGGAATCAAGTGCGTAGTATCCTCGGGATTAGAGACGTAAGGAGCGCAAATCCCGCAGCCTTGTATGTTGCGATATGAATCGGTGTGAGATTGATTAGGGTTCAACTACAACAAAAAAATCTTGGGTTTATTTGGGAGACATATTTATTCAATCCTATAGATTCGAAGTTAATTGGCGTGTAACTCTGGTGTCTGAGATCGGGGCTTAATATAGTGTGGTTTTCAATTTGGACTAGGTCCCGGGGTTTTTCTGCATTTGCGGTTTCCTCGTTAACAAAATTTTGGTGTCAGTGTTCTTTCTTTTTTCGCATTATATTTTGTTATATAATTGAAATATCACAGGTTTTGCGTTAAGGTCAATCAATTAGAATATCCAACCTTTGGTTGTTGATTTACATTGATTGACACTTGAATATTGGTCTTTAGTATCGTTCAAGTTGTTTCACATAATAATTAGGCTCGCTGATTTCTATCTGTTTGATTTAATGATTACATTGTGAAACAGAGAGATTAAAACTCTTTGATATACTTTACTCTAGATTGATAGTTGATTCTCTATAAACTGTATTGGAGTAAGTCCTCTCAGATTGCCAAACGAATTGTTGGGTGTGGTTGTTAGACCTCCGCATATTCAATATTGGCCAAGAGGGTACAAGGTGGAAGTTGTATTGGCCAAGATCCAATCTCGCACCAATGGTGCTTCAGGACAGTTGGATGGGTGGCCTAAAACAAAGTAGCACCACAATGACGCATTACGCATGTCATTGGACTATGGCTAGCTAATATCGCAACATGAGAGAGAAGGATAGCCTTGACAATGTACAACCATCACGACTGGACATTGGAGTGGCCTATGGGCCAAAGACGAAAATTCATCCATTACGGCCCTTCACTGGACCTGGCTCAGGAAATATTCAGCCATCATGGCCGGACATTGGAACTGGCATATTATCTAGAAATGAATGTACCACCATCATGGCCTTACATTGTAGTTGGCCAGGGTAGTAATGTTCACCCATCACGACCTTGGGACGTGGTGAAATCATTTTCCTCCCCTAATCTAAGTTGTATAAATGTCTTTAAAACATATATAGGGAGGGGTAGTTGGTTGAAGGTGCATATACGAACCATGCACCAAGAAAATTTCATAGCTTAATCGAAAGAGTATAAATCATGGTTATGCCTAATTTATAGCCGAGTAGCCTTTCCAATGGAGCATATTAAGCATGGGCATCACAATTCCATGTCGCGGACCAAATATGCATATTTTAGATACATTTAGACGGAATGGCCTATACAGACTAGGTCATTCCCATTATTTCTTGGCCACGACCTTGCAAACGAGTTGGCTTAAGTTTTATGTCCCCTCGTGGATGAACTACGGTATGTTCTTGATATATTTAGAGTAGGGAAGGGTACGTAGGCAGCCACAATGAGTTGCATCATTGTAGATCCAACACTTCGTCGCTCATATCATCTATTTTAGATATGATTGCGGCAAACTTGCCTCTCATATCATTTGGCTTGGCAGTTCGAGGCAAAATATTATTGTATCCAAACTTGATGCGGAAAGTTGTATTCCACTCTTTGGATGCTCATACTTCCTATCAAGGCGTTCGATTTAGGCATGTACCAATGGCGCATTGGGTATGGCCTCGAAAGTAAGCTACATCGATATGCAAGTTAGCAGAGCTTGCATAACCCTAAAGAAAGTAGGTAATGAGCCTGATTGATGCACCCTTGGCACGCACAATACAAGTGCATGCTTTCAGCAATGCCTAAGCTAAGGTATTAAGCCTCCAATGACCTATGCGTAAGTTCAAGGAATATCTTATGCATGGACATGACTCGGAAGCCAATGATGCATGTAAGGTGCATCGGCCATAGCCTTCAAGGCTTTAAACCCTTTGTACAATAAGGGTAAGTTGGAATGGTGTGGAAGCTAAGTTAGTTTCATCATGCTCCACGAGCATGCTTACAAGAGAAATGGACGTGCATTTGCATAACTTTAAGGCCCGGATTATAGGATCATCATGGCACGTCGGGTAATTCATGGCATGCGCGCCAGGCGAAATTTTTAGGTTCGTCATAGTTGGTATTAGAGATAACTCTAGGGACTGTGCGAAGTGGACTCATTAGCGAGTATCTTCCTTGAATGGAAACCTTAGAGTTTGATAGTATGTCAACTTTTACGCATAAAGAGTTTGTAACTGCTATGCCAGTTAATATGCGAATCGATTTGAGCTTGTTTAACTACTTTGAGCTTGCCTAGACTAAGTGGCACCCCACTTACGAGTGGATATCCAAAAGACCGTTTAGAATGTTAGGCGGACAATGGGACTGATCACCCCCACCTATTGGGAACTGGCCAACAGTGTTCGTTTTCGGGCCGGTTAGCATCCCACTTATGAGTGACAACCTGGATGACCCTTAAGGACGATGGGCAACTGGATCCTATTCCACACAATACTACAAAAACAAGTCGCATGTTGCGTTATACTAGTGTCAAATCTTTGGCACTAACCTTCTGAACCTTAGAGATTCCTGGGTGGTGGTATGGGATGCCATTTAGGATACCTTGTTGAGATATCCTTTTGGCAACTATATAATTGAGATTATTGGTAACGTTGTGGAATTTTTTTTTGGATTCCTGAATATGCGATATGGGAGGTTTTCTCAAGAGATCCAAATTTTCATCCGCGACAAACTAAAGAAACCTTGTGATTTCGGAGCATTTGGTATGGGAATTTTTATCAGGAATACAAATCGAAGAGCTTGTTCATAATAGTTTTTGTTTTGAATTTCGGGGACGAAATTCTATAAAGGGGTGAATATTGTAACACCCCGTGTTTTTAGCATGGTGCATGCACAAAGATGCGTCATGGGATGACATGAAGCTTCATCTCAAGATCCGTTGCGTGTTAAGAGGAACATTGGCCTAGAGCCAATATGGCGACAAGTAAGGAGCGTTGCGAAGTTATATTGGTCAAGGGCCAATATCACACCAAGAGGGTACAAGTTGTAAGTTGTATTCTCCAAGAGTCAATATCGCACCAAAGGTGCTTCAGGCCTGTTGGGTGGGTGGCCTAGACCAAAGTAGCGCCACAATGGCACATTACGCAGGTCATTGGCGTATGGCCAATATCGCAACAGGTTAGAGAAGGTTGGCCTTGTCAATGTACAACCATCACGGTTGGACATTGGAGTGGCCTATGGGCCAAAGACGGATATACAACCATAATGTCCCTTCACTGGACCTGGCTCAGGAAGACATTGGAACTGGCATGTGATCCAGAACTGAATGTACAACCATCACGGTCGTACATCGCAGTTGGCTAGGATGGTAAAGTGCAGCCATAACGACCTTGTGACTTTGTAAAATAGTTTTCCTCCTCTAATCTAAGTTTTAAAAATGTCTTTAAAACATATATAGGGAGGGGTAGTTGGTTGAAGGTGCATATGCGGACTATACACCAAGTAAGCTTCATAGCTTAGTCGAAAAAGTATAAATGATGCTTAGGCCTCATTTATAGCTGCGTAGCCTTGTCAATGGAGCATATTAAGCATGGGCATCACTATCCCATTCCGCGGACCAAACGTGCATCTTTTGGATGCATTTTTACGGACGGCCTATATGGACTAGGCCATTCTCATTATTGCTTGTCCACGGCCTTGCAAACGAGTTGTCTTAAGTTTATGTCCCTTCTTGGATGAACTATGGTTTGTGCTTGATCCCTTTAGAGTAAGGAAGGGTACGTAAGCAACTGCAATGAGTTACAGTATTTCCAGTCCAACACTTTGTCACTCATATCATCTAATCTAGAGATGATTGCGGCATACCGGCCTCTCATATCATCTTTCTCGAGAGTTTGATGCAAGAGATGATTGTGGCCAAACTTGATGAGGCAATTTGAATTTCACTCTTTGGATGCTCATACTTCTTATCAAGGCGTTCGACTTAGGCATGTACTTATGACACATTGGGCATGGCCTCGAAAGTAACCTACATCGATATGCAAGTTAGCGGAGGTTGCATAAGCCTAAGAAAAGTACTTCATGAGCCTGATTGATGCACCCTTGGAATGAGCAAGACAAGTGCATGCTTTCAGCATTTCCTAAGCTAAGTGAAAATGGGGTATTAGGCCTTCAATAGCCTATGTGTAAGTTCAAGGCATATATTATGCCTGGACAAGACTCAAAAGACAATGATGCATTTAAGGTGCATCGCCCATAGCCTTCAAGGCTTTAAACCCTTTGCATTACTAGGGTAAGTTGGAATGGTGTGGAAGCTAAGTTAGTTGCATCATGCTATACGAGCATAATTGCAAGGGAAAATGGACGTGCATTTGCCTAGATTTAAGGCCCGGATTATAGGATCATCATGGCGCATCGGGGAATTCATGGGTGCGCCAAGCAAAATTTTCCGGTCCCTGACATTGTTCCTGGAGATCAAGAAGTAAACTTTGTGATGGTTTCTCATATCTACCATAATAAGAGAGATTTTTTTGAATCAAATTATGAAGATCTGTTTTGGGTTTCCACCAATATGCCTCATGCTTCTTTACGGTGCACATAATATATTTTTTTACGACATCAATTCTTGTGTTCAAAGATTTTCAACAACAAGTTACACATGCAGAACATGGTACCGGCAAGATTTGAGGATGAATCTTCTCCAACACCGGTAGAATGATGGAGGGAGATTTATGGAAACTAAATTTATCGTTTTCTTATTATTATTTGTATTTTATTAATGATAATTTTAGAAGAAAAACAATTAAAATTTGGATTTATTAATTAGGGTAATTTTAGAATAGTCTAGAAGTTTATTTTAAGATTTTTAATTAGTTACGAAAGTTTCCTAAAGGTAGCAGATACCTTGGGAAACAAGTTTTTTGATATTTCTGTTAAGTTTAGGGTTTGTTTAGGGGGAGTTATCTATATAAGGAGCTCCAAAAACAAAAATTATGAGACTGTTTTGATTAAAAAATATATTTTGTTATTGTTAGACTTTTTGTTTAACTTTGTTGCGATTTTTATTTTTAGTCAGGTAAAACCCGAGGTCAAAATAATCATCATATCCATAGTTATTATTTTTTGGAGTTGCGAGGTCTAGATTATCATTGTTCATAGTCGTTATTCTTCGGAATAATTTGAGGTTTGAAAAATTTTATTGGTTACTTTTATTACTTTTTATTCCGCTGCGACAATTATCATCATTAATATGCTTCCGAAATGCATAAAAAACCTACATAAAGGTTGAGCATTTCCTTTAACTAAAATCGGTCGATGTTCATGTCCACAACAAACCGAATCTGGGTTGATGTTCGACCACGAAGAATATCAAGAACAATCAGCAGATGTGGTCATGAGTATTGGCCGATTATTAGGTATCGTTCAATATGTACATGAAATCGACCGATTCTAGTTAAACCGAGAAAACCAATGTTTTTATAATTTTTCAATTTTTAAATGAATAAGCCAAATACAAGCATAATTAAGTGCAATTTGCTGCTATCGATGATGTTCGTTCGAAAAATATTTGAAATAAGCAGAAAGAAATTTCCTTTAAATCAATAGACATAGTTAGGTTTTAGTGTTAGTTTGTAAGGGAAATGATTTGAATACATCTCAATTTTAGAATAATAAGACTTATGATTAGATTTTAGTGGTGAAGGTAACTTAGTACTTTTATTATTTTAGACACCCTTTATCTTTTTATATTGGATGGACGAAAAAATCAGTTGGCCTCAACTAATTGAGATATGAACTGAATTAGCCTGGTTTTTTATTGACAACTTTTTTAGAAGGTTTAAACTTTAGCTCATAGAGATTGATGAAAAATAAAGAAACCGACCACACATGTTTGCTTTTAACCACCAAAATTTTGTATTACTCTTGAAAAAATATGAATGCCATTTGTTTCAAAACGTAAAATCTACTAATATAAGCTAATGCCGAGATTAATATTTTCTTACTCGACCATCCATAGTAAATTTTGAAAATTTAAAACTAAAACTGGAGTTATACTTATACTATAGTAAAATATCTTTTTACCATCCTCACAATTTCACAGTAGACTACCAGAGAGTACTATTATTTCTCCTCCTTCTTGTCCATATATTCTCTATTTAAACGGCCCTTCACCATCTCATTCAGCAAAGCTAGAATCAAAGTTAGAGTAAATTTTAGAGTTTTTTCCAAGGAAAAATGGATAAGAGTGATGAACGCAAAGACAATAAGATAATTAATTCCGAGCATACTAGGCCCAAAAGGGTCAAGTAGAGCAACCACCTAAGAAGATACCCAGTCAGTGGTGTTAGTAACCATTATATAATAGATTATAAGGGCATAATCCATTATGGGTGTTTGTTAAGATTTATGATAATTGATTATTTTAATCACAATTGGAAAAACCCATTTTAATCATAAATAGAAAAAAAAAAGTTGTCTTTAAAAATTATCATAATCATTTTTTTAACAAAATGAAACTATCAAAAGAAGAAAAAAAGACAATATTGGAATAAAAAAATCTTAGATCATCGTTCTTTTCTATCCTCTTTGATAGGATATTTAAAAGATAATCAATTAGTTAAGAAAATATTTGGTGGTGGAGGTGGATGAGGAGGTCATGGAGGTCCTGGAAATGGAGGTGGTAGTGGTGTTGGATATGATCGATGATGAGGAGTTCATTGAGCTAGGTTGTCATATTGTGTGTTGGTTAATGTTTGTT
This sequence comes from Papaver armeniacum, assembly GCA_023531295.1. Lineage (NCBI taxonomy): Eukaryota > Viridiplantae > Streptophyta > Magnoliopsida > Ranunculales > Papaveraceae > Papaver > Papaver armeniacum. The sequence goes on along the minus strand of JAJJWW010003460.1, from coordinate 33,477 downwards.
TCTTTATGTTATATGCTTGCTTCTTTTCTATCTTTACGTTTTATGTTTCTTTCTTTCTATGATCATAATTACTTCTTTTTTTATCTTTATGTTTTATGTTTCTTATTTTCTATGATCACCATGTAATTAATCCCAATGAGATGTATGTAGGTTTACAAAAAAAAAAAATTGTGTCCTTTTTATATTTTCCATCAATTACATTTTTCTTATATATATTCAAGTAAATTGAAGGGAATATTAAAAATTAGCTTTAATATTTGTTTGATGAATTGCAAGGTTTCATTAAGTCGTTGAAAAGCTAACTAGTAGAGTTATTATCAATGGTGTCTGTTTATAAGATAAGGACATTAAACTATTGTGTTTACCTAATAGAATAGATTGTTACTCAATATCTTGTTCTTCTTCATCTTCAGATCTTTCTTATTTTTGTTGTTTTAAAAATTGTTATTCAATTTTCATTTAGAGATAACATATAGACATCGTTGATGTATTAGCTAAGAGATAATATCTACTCCTTTACTGTTTCACTTTTTTGTACTTTTGAGATCAAATTACCTCATACTTACTACTACCTAAACTAAGGTCAAAAGTGGTCGAGATGATATGTGGACAATTTTAGACATTCTATAACCATTAATACTTAGATGGTTATAGAATTTATTTTCACTATCATTCACACAAGTTTTACACAACCAATACATCTAAAACAGAAATATTAAATGTTGCACCACTTAGGTTTTAAATATTAAAACTTACCCCTTGAAGTCTATCAAACGAAAGTTATTTTGAGAAAAACTCACAAAAGTTTGAGAAAAACTTTTAGGGAGAACCCGAATTGAGAGAAAGCGGAAGTTTAAGAAAATTAAGGTTCGAAAGATGGGAAAGTCATACGAGAAGAAGGGACAATCGAGTTATTGAGGAACACACTCGCCCAAAGAAAGGTCAGAAAAAACACCTTCCCAAATTTTTTGACTCTCAATATCCTTCGGAGAAACATGTAAGCAATACAAATAGAGGCAGTAGTGATGCTGCCGACGATGGAGGTGACCAGGAAGGTGATGCTTGCTATTGTGTATACATCAATTGATAGTGAAGAATAAAGAAATCATTAAAGGTGAATTTAAAATACAATGGGTGTACCTAATTCTTACACCGATTAAAAGAAAATTGTGGTGAACAAAACAATCCCTAAACATAAAAGAAGACAAATGCCATTTTCTAAGCTCCTAAGCTCATAGAACCGATAGAAATGAATACTCAAAAACCAGCAGCAAAACATCAATTTGTCCTCCTCTATGCTCCACCTATTTCTCCCCTCATTATGTTCATATATGATTCATTCATTTCGCCCCTCATTCTGATCATATATTCTTCTTCCGCTTGAACAAAAGGATAAGATGAGCCAAATCTTACAAAACTTCCACTCACAGTGCGTTGAACTAAGATACATAGAGTATGATAAAAAGGTAATTTACTGACTGCAATTTCCCTTGTCACAATAATGGGAACTTTGGGATCTTGTACAATTCTCGACAAAAGATCAGCTGAACTATTCAACTCCCGAGGAATTACCATAAAATAACACTTATCGACCCAATTGGATTTAGTATTTTTGATGATTTCAAAAACTAACTGGTCACATTTTTCATCTGCACTAGTATTCCCATTTCTCTTGTGCCACACTCTTTTAGGGTTATATGGATCACACACATTTGTTGCTCCATGAAATGCAGAATAGAGAGAATCCACTGCGTCAAAACTATTCAATCCGATAACTATAGACTTCCTATGACATATAACATCAACTAATTCAAAAGCATATCCAACTGCTGATAATTCATGAAACTTGATAAAAATAGGCTCATTTGACATTTTTGCTGAGACAACTCTTATAATGCTGTCTGAATCTATAGACAACACACATGTTCTAGCTCTCTTACTGTTTAAGGCAGCATCGCGGAAAAAAAAAATTCAGACTTACCTGGTGGCAGAAATCTCACCAACTTCACATCTTCAATATCGCAGAAAATGAAATTTTCGCTAATGTTGCTTAATGCCCGTGATTGAACAATATAGAGGTGTAATCTCCTATGATATTATTTTTATCTAGAATTTATATTTGTTTTATTTCCGAATTACTATGTGCATATATGTTTTCTTGGTTTAGGTAGTATGAAGCAAGTGTACGTTGTAATATTCTTCTTTTTAATATATATTTGCTAGCTTCTTTAAAAATTCTTTAATATGCAGTAAATTCCGAAATACGACCAATGTTCATTTCAAAGTTCAAGTTTCGAGAAAAAAGAAACAAAAGCGAATCAGAAACTTTAAGTATCATATGTTTCTTAAACTTAGATATTATTTAAAAGAAAATTGGGGGAATCTTAGGTTGAGTATCAACACCCATGGTTACGACATATCTGGTTTCAGTTTTGGTTTCTGCATAAAACCGTACCGACACTCCATCGGTTAACCGATTAGGATGGCTGTAGGAATATATGATATATTAGTCGTAGATTCAGTTACCCTAAGTAATCCAAACTTATCCCAGCCATCAGTTTTAGGTTCTTATCTTAGGTATTAGTTTCATTTGTTCTTTCTTCCTTTCCATTTCTTCTTCGCTGGTTAGAGAAAAATAGAGGCAGAGATTGAGAGCAGTTCTTCCTTAACCTTGAAATCATCTGAAATTTCTTTTACGCTCTCGAGGTAATCTCAAGTTTTAATTTTTCTTCGATATAGTTAGATCTTGTCGATTAAGATGTTTTTACTGTTAACAATCTCTGATGGTATCTTGGATTTTCAGGGTTATGTTTTTAATTATGCTAGGAATATGAATGAATCTATGGATTTAGGGCTTCTCTGTTTAATTTTTCAATTCAATTTTTACATGATTGTTCTGTAAATCGATGCATAGAGCGTGTTAATTTGTGTTTGATTTCATTATTATGCTGTCGAATTAACTTTATATTGTCTCTGATTTTCAGTCAGATTTCTTCATGTGTTTATGTTCCTTGTTGAATTTGGTTTTGGTTAATTCAATGACTTAAGAGTTAAGATGATTTCAGACAGTTGGTGGGTTTTGATTTTGAAGAATCTAGATGTTATCACTTCCATCTATCTGCACAAATGATTATGTAAGGTTAAGGAAGACCTGGTCTGGTCTGGTCTGGTATGCTTTACCAAGTTTGATTCTTCTTCTTGCTAACTATAAACTTACACGAATGATAATGAATTGATGATGTTGTTGTAAACTTGGAAATATTCATTTCTATTTGGTTTTAAAAATATGGTCCTGTGCTATCTCAACTTTTGAATTTTTGTTGGGTAGGTTTCACTTTAGGTAGTCTTGTCATGGAATTTGTGTTGTTTCTTCTTTGTATTACTATGAGTAAAAGGAAGAGAGGAATGATGAGAGAAAGAAAGACACAGGTAATGTTAAGGGATTTGGTAAGGAATTGGGTCATCATGTTTTCTATGGAGTTGTCTTAAATTTCATCTTTAGTATTTGGGAAAGCATTTTTCTTTCTATGAATTTCCTTCAATTATTTAATCCCCTTTGTTGTATGCTAATTACTAATTTACTGCCTTATTTTGTGTTGTTGAACAGAGTTGCAGTTTGATAATGCGAGGATCTAAATCAACACCTACTGCCTCTGTTTCCTATAATAAACGGCCACCTCGACCTCATAAGCTATAAGGTCAACAATTGCTTTTATATGCCAACAACCAAACATAGTGTTCTTGATTTCTGTGTTTTACTCTATGACTCGAGTTAAATTGAACTTTCTGAAAGCTCGCCACTCAAATAATGATGATGTTCTGTAGGATTTAGTGATTCGTATGTTTGCGGTGTTACAAATTAAGGGTCCTCTAATTTGTATAAATTTTGTTTCCAGGGACTAATATGCGGGTCTTCTTGTGGAAGAAATTAAAACAAGATGCTTAGGAAAAAGTTGCCGAGATCCAACTTCTCTTCGTTTATGTTTCTACTATGTCGGTTTATCGCCAAGAACTACGATCTTTACTTAATCTTTTGTTTTTTTTTTGTTTGTCATTAGATTTTCTGTTTGTCTCATTGGATTTTCGGATGTATTTGACTTTAAAACAATCGGTTGACGAGTTAATTTGTATATTTTTATTTTGTAACCACTTCTCTTTGGTAAAGTTGTATGTCAGTTTCACAAAACTGACAGAATTTCCAGTTTACCGAAACCGAGGGGTTTTAAACCGAAATCGAGTGGTCCAAAACCGAATGAAACCGAGTAGGTTAAATGGTTTCATCGGTTTCCAATGTTTGAAAACCGAGTGCTTCGGTTTCGGTTATTTTTTGGCCAACAACCGAACCGAACCGAACCATGTGCAGCCCTACCCATGGTTCATATTGTCTTGTTGGTAACTTAATTGGGTGTTATTCATAATTATTGTTCCGTAAGAAGAAACCCCGTATCTGATGATTGTCATAATTAACCTTACTCGATGGTTAAATTTAACTTCTTGAATCCAAATTCGTGCTTCCGTATCAAATTATTAACATCTTGAATCTAAATTCATGCCTTATATCAAAGTACAACCAAATAGTTTTTGACATAGTACATATAAATGGCAATATTCTAATTGAGTTTGGATCCAGAAATATATATACATATCGCTCTCTTTATTATACTTTTCACATGATTCCAACAATTAAGGGTCCATCTATAATTTACAATAAATCTTCTATAAATTAATAGATTTGGGACTACTCAATTCTATCAATTTATTGAGCTATTTTTATATCGACATATTAATAAGTTATTAATATATCAAAACATACCAAATTTAAATTTCAAAAATAGGTATTTATCCTAGTTTGATTTGGGGCCATGAAATTTAATTGGGGGCCTTGCACTAGAGGACAAAAAAGGTCACCAATTCCTAATTTGGGTCCTTTAAAAAATATTTTCAAAATGGCTAAAATGCCCCTGTGTGATTAGTATTAAGAATTAATTAAGTTGATTAGTGTGGTATAAGTGTGTTTAGATTAAAATCTAATTTTGGGATAAAAATTTGGGGAAATTTTAGTTTTGTGTTGAGAAGAAGACGAGGAGTTTTTGAGAGGAAAAACTAGGGTTTTTAGAAATGAGTGATTCAAGTGGAGGGAATGAGGTTGGTGAAGCTTCAAATAACAACCATGATTGTGTTGATGGTTATATTGTCTCAACTAATCCTATGGATTGGATGTTTGATGAAGAAATGTTAATAGAGGAAGCCATGGATAATGGTGCAAATAAAGAACCTATTGCTCAAAAGGAAGGAACCAATCCTCGAAATGAAGAACCCGGAGGTCAAAACAATCAGGTAAACATCTTATACCCTTCGATTCGTCTTAATGGTTCTCCAAGTGGTCGATTCATGGTCACTATGAAACTATTCAGAGTGAGGGTCGTTAGAGTCGACTCGGGTGTTGTATAAACTAACGACTCTTTAAGGTCGTCATTGAATTGACACTACCAATGACGACTTAAACCTGCAACTTTTCCAGGTTATGAAAAATCGTTAGGTTGGTGTGATAAACACCGACGACTCTTTTAGCTAGGTCAGAAAGGGTCGTTAATTTTTTTGTTTACAGACAAACAACTCTAAAACCAAAACTCTCAGTAAATAAAACACTTAGAGTCGTCATATATGTATTCTAAGAAAGTGACGACCCTATCTAGCCATTTCAAATTTTATGTAGAGTCATTCGGTGTCTTATTTAATATACTAACGACCCTTGCACTGGATTATCATAATTTTTGATTTCATAGAATCATTTCATTGAATCGTAAAAGGCATACATCTTTCATAGCGATACATTGAAGGAAATGAAATACAATAGATAATAACGGTGCACTTATAAAATTAATCATAAAGCATGTAATTATACATGGTGTAGCAATCGTCGAACTCGAACTTTTTTCCACGAAGCACCTCGTATCGGACATACGCCTTCCCCAACTGAAAACCCCAAACAAAAACATAGTTAGTATTGTTGAAAGATATCGATAAGTTTGACCTCTTGTTTAAATTCCTTACTCTTATAGCACCCAATATATTAGGCATGGCTTCACGTACGACCTTCATTTCTATTTTGAAAGCATCACATTCTAATTTTATCTCCTCGAACCGTTCCTTGACGAGTTTCAAAGACCTTGAGTTGAAATTTCCGTCTAACGCCACAAAAACGATGAATACACGGTTCCACCAAGCATCCGATATTTGATCAATGTCTTTTCCTAGATCTTCAAAGTGATTTGTGACTGTTTTCCAAGCTCTCACAATAGCGCAATTCTCTTCTGAAGTGTAAGTACTGGTCATGGTGTTTCCTCTTCTTTTTCCTATTGGATAATAAATGAATGAGAATGAATGTGAAGGTTGAGAATTATGGTTTGGGTGAAGAACGGGTGAGATATGGGTCTCCATTTATAGAGATTAAGGACCAAACAGTCACTTTTTTGAATTTTTAACCATTGCCCGACTCAACCACATTTGGTGAATTCAAAATTCACATTAACTGCTTTAAGGATCGTTATTATATATATTAACCAAGTGACGACTCTTGATGATCAAAAGAGTCGTCTATGTGTTTTGTTTACTGACTGACGACTCTACTGTCAAAGAGTCTCTGTGTTAAGTGACATTTAGAGTCGTTAATATGTCTTTCTCCAAAAATTACGTCTCATGCCAACAATTGCAAACAATCTATAGAGTCGTCCCTCGTTTTTTTACAAACCATGACGACCCTTTCTGAACTATAGTTATTGAACCAATATTTGAAGTCATGCATTTTATTGAATCCGAAAAAACATACATTTAGTTGAAATAAAATAGAAGGAAAACACATAAAATTGTTCAATACATTGCGCTAGAAAATATATACGAGATTAATTATATTGGGCGAATTGCCATTCAACTTCCTCCAAGAGAGTGTAGCAGTCCTCGTGCAAAAACTCATGGCCGTACTTTAATTCGTATTGGCTCCGAACCAAAGTATACTGGAAAAATAATTTTTTAAATAAGTTAGCGTTGTTGAATAATCATAACCAAATAAATAATTTTTGATGAAAGGCCTATTGATTCACAAACTTACTATACTCATTCGAGATTCGTTGGGCATAGCCTCAGCCCGAGTTTTCAATTCGTCTCTCAGCAATACACATTCATTATATAAATAAGCGTACCTTTCCATTATCTGCGGGAGTGTCCTCCTTGAACGATTTCCGTTTAGTGCTTTGAAAACCTTAAACACACGTTTCCACCAAGCATAGGTGGTTTGATCCAACCCGAGGTAAGGCCCTCTGGTTGGGTCTTCGTTACTGGCCACCCATTGCGCTTCCTCAATGGAGTGATTTGTGAGAGTGGTGTGCGCTCTAACAATAACAACATCTTTTAGATTATTGAACGGAGTTGGAGCCATTTTTAGTGTTTGAAAGTGATGGGTGACTGATTTAGGAAGAGATAGGTCTCTATTTATAAGTGAATAGAGATAGGTCTCTATTTATAGAAAATAACAAAGGGCCGTCAAAAAGGAAATAAAGATCCTACGATTTGGGTTGACGACTCTAGGGCATATAGCTAAGTGATGACTCTATGGGACCTGAGATGACGACACTATCATTTTTTTGGAACAAAAGGCTGTTCGAGTTCCATCTAGAGTCGTTAAGAAATAAAAAAGGGTCGGCAAAAGAGAGTCGTCATCTTCAACCTAATACACTAACGATTTTTCATATAATACGCATGCAAATGAAAAGTCGTTAGGGGTTTCCATTTCGATAGTAATGACCCTTTAATTGAAACCGCTAAATTTCAGTTATCAGACTCGATTTCACAATCAAATACAACAACAAATCGAATAGAAGGTGGGCTTAAGTTCACATACCTTCTAATTGGAGCCATATATTTTTTGGGTTTCGATTTTTTGGGTTTGGGAGTTCGTCCCTCGACAACCTTTCCTTCGACGGTGTCAACGAGATTAGGGATTTGAAGTGCTTTTCGAGCGGTCTGATTTGTACGAGCCATGTTTGTAGAAGAAGTTAATCGTCGATTAACTTCTAACATCGACGATTACACGATGAATCGGTTGAAGAAAAAAAAAATCTCGGTGGAGTCGTTAATGGTGGTGGTGGAGAAGAGAAATGGGAGGAGAGGAAGATGAAAAGAAAAAAGAGAAACTGATTTTCTATTTTGGTTTAGGATTAGGGTATATAGATTGGGGGCCAAATTATAGTTTCTAATTAGATTTAACTGATTTTTAAGATTTGTGTTTAGTAAAGGGTAAAACAGTCTTTTCAATATCGGTTTAATACGCCCCTCAAAAAATTGGGGTGCAAATAAAAAGTTATGGCCCCCAATTAAAAGTTCTGGCCCCCAATCAAACTAAGGTATTTATTGTGTAGATCATTTTCTTATAATACATGATAATATGTATTGCATACAATGTGAATAAATATATAAACCTTGATGTTAAAAGTAAAACAAGAAGAAAAATGATACAACAAAATCACTTCGGAACTTCTCAACGGACTACAAAAAAATTAGAGATGAAATAAAAGAAAATATAAATACACATAGACTATTTTAACGAATGCACCGAATGAACCATAATATAGTGCTATTACACTGATTATTAATTTACACATTAGTTGAGTCCTATTGGAATCTTAAATTTTTTATTATCTTATAAATTTAGCAGGATTATCAATTTAGGGAACTGGCCCACGTCGAGACTGGCAAAAATATTATTTTAGCAAGTTACTAGTTTTGGCCGATTAATTTAACGAAGTTCTACTATATCTAGATTGAAAAACGATTTTATATAGAAATTAAAAAAAAAAAAAATATCAAACTTCAAACATGAATTTTACCGAAACGATATATATTTCATATATATATATATATATATATATAAGGAATAAATATAGTGATAGTTTGATTCTTCATCGACGTACTAAATAGAAGAAAAAATCGAGAATATGTTTTTTCTTCTTTAAAAAAGAAAAAAGTCAGGAGTAATTTGTGAATTGCGAGTGATTTTATATTAAAAAAAATCTTAAAAAATCTGGGCCGGTCCTAATATTTTGGTTCCCTTAGGTGAAAGTAAAATTGTTGCCCCATTATAATAGGTCTCATCATTTCACATCTCTTAAATCGTAGCCAAGTTTACCATTAACATCTATTTTTTAATCATATTATATTAGTGTTGGTGGTTGAAAACGATTTATTGGTTAAAGTGGAAAGCGTTGGAGTAGGCAGATGCTCGATCAAGCAAATCGTCTAAAATTTTTAACATATGCATTGCAAGAGAGTGCTTTGAGTTCGAGAGATCAATCTGTAAGTCTCTGGCTTAAACCAAGAAATGATCGTTCCAGATTCAATTCGGTCACAAGGAATGAGAAGGTTCAATTTGTAGATAAGAATTTATGAGATCAATGGTAATCGATGGATTATGGATGTGTTGAAATGCTTATTCTCTGTGTTAGAGCGAGAGACACTAGTGGAAAATGGACATTTTAAGTCTGATTGGGATTTATAAATATGACTTCCCGGGCCTTTCTTTATTTTTTGGGCTTCCAAAGGAAGTCATTTTTATGACCCAAAATAAAACAAGTTCCCTATGGAAGACGTAATACCAAGTGGCAGTTTAGTAAATAATGGAGCTTCTAGAAGGTTTATAGTTAAGTCTGTGTGGGGAGCTAGTTTCTACGGTTCCAGTTTCCCAGATTTGGTTCCTTATCTCGGTCTTCCTTTACTTTCACTTCTCTCTCAGATCTCTTACAGCATCTGAGTTTTTACTCCAAAAAAAATCCAAACCAAAACCTATTCTCCGCGTCCTAGACTCTCTTTCATCTTCTCTCTTACTCAGATTCATCATTGAAACCTTAAGTTTTTTACAACATAACTAGCTTGAAATCATTTGTTACTCCATGAAAACTCTGTCACTGTGTACATCGATGAAAGATTTTAATCTGCAACTCCAGTTGCAATATGAAAATACTGTTGGTAATGAAAGAGCTGGATCAAGTGAGATTCAATCAGATGTTCTATGAAATTTTAGATCTAAATCAAAGGGTTTTTTTGGGTTTAATGATTAAGCTACATAACCAGATGGTGAAGGAGGAGTAATTAGTTGTCTTAGAGATCAAAATCTAAGAGGTGGGTTTTTTTCCTCGTTAATTTTTTTATTAAAATCGTTCCTTTTAAATTTTGTGTAGATTTTTACTGAAGGTTCTGTGTTTTAACATTCGTATGTTAAATGATATCTTATCTATCTATAAGAAGTACAGTTTGGATGGTGGTGAAACGGATTGGATGAACAGATTCAACAAATCATGAGAAACAAATTCTAAGGTATAAAAACATTATTACTTCCTCTGATTTCAATTTCTCAAATTAGGTTTTCTTTCTTTTTAATTTATTTTTCTTATTTACGGTTTAAATATGTGGATTTGGGGTATTTTTGATTGATTTGAATTGTTTAGGCTGTTAGTAGTTATTCAATTTTTGTATCGGTTCTCAATTTTTCTACTTGGGTTTTCATGAGTGGATGAAATTTGTGATTGAGAGGGGTTTTTCTTCCATTTTATTTGTATGTTTTTGTTACTGTGCTGGTGCTTTTTGTTAGGTTGGTTGTAGGTATTTTGTAATGGTTTGCTCTGTGGTGCAGGGCTTATGACTGAAGAGCTGAGAAAATTTTTGGAGTTAAATTTACCTAAAGTTTAGCTGTTGAGCCAAAGATTAATTGGGTCAGATATCTTTGAAGAAACTAAGATTCCCTACCAGAGCAATGAATTTATTTTTGAACCTCTCTGTGCTTTCATTTTGAATTATTGACCTTAGTTTTTGTAGCTTCAATCTCAGACTCTCAAAGTCTTTTTGCCTTTTTCTTAATATGGTTAGTGTTGTTAAAAATAATCTGTTCTTATCATTTATAGCTCATCATTGTAGATTAGGCTCCGCCTGGGTTGCTAATAGTTACATCAGAGCTATGGTGAAGTTCAAGTGCTTACATCTACCCTGAATTTAAGTAGGTGGAGACTAATGTTTTCTTGAAGAAGGCTGATGCTTGGCCAACTGAGGTTTTTTACTAGAGAACCCCAATGACGAAAATGGATAAATAATATGAAATTGAGAAGAAAAAAAGTAATTGATTGCTCGTATTCACTTTGATCACATAATTTATGGCTGTGCATTTGGTTTCAATTTTAGTCGTAGGATGCGCATGGACTGGAGAAGCTTGCAACGGAAGAGTTTCGCAAGCATTACGCCAAGTACTTCAGAGTCGAGTGTTTTATCGGATGATTCCATAACATTTATGGTCCCTTTGGCTAGTTCATGGAAAGGTATGAAGCTTCTTGTTACTGGTGGTTTATTTTCTTTTTGTCTTTATATGCATTATCTTTACTATTTACTAATTGGTTATGTATATTCTCAATGTGGTTTAAATAAAACAGGTGGAAGGAGAAGGCCGTTGTTGCTTTTTGTAGGAAGGCGGTATTCACTTTCAGCTGGAACCAAAACGCAAAGCAACATATTACTTATGTAGGATTCTATTTTCTTAGCGTACGTACATGCATAATGCAAGAAGCAGCATATATATATATACTTTATCCACACCACCACCTCCACCTCCACCACCACCACATTCATCATAAGACATAGCTTATGTTGGGTTCTTATCATCCTAATAAGGGTCCCTCCACACCGTTGATGTTAGAATATTCTCCAACTCCTTATGGGTCTCACCAGTTTCATCTATTATAAAAATTGGAGTTACTAAGAAACAGAGCACACCAAACATATTTCTCTCTTTACACAAAATTGGGTTGTTCGAGCTTCAAAGACTATCGAATACCTCCTTGGTCATAAACTAGGCACTCCCTCATGTATCCGTTTAAGAGATGGTCTACAAGACCCGTTCCTTCACTTTCATTGATATCCCCTTTTGCTCAATTTTTGTTTTGCTTATAGAAAGTATTACACTAGGAATTTTAGCATTTCAGATTACTTATAGAGAACGTATTCGTTGAATTGTCAAAATGGGATCATCAATTGCTCTTAAGTCTTATCAAATTTTGAAGTTTTGGCATGAAAATTGGTAAACTGTGATCTGAGCTACTTCTATTTAGGTTGACAAAATCGGACTTCAAGGAGCCAGTGAACATCGGAAGTGATGAGATGGTTAGCATGAAAAAAATGGCTGAGATTTTTTTTGATTTTGAGGATAATTTTTTTCTTCCAATCCATCACATTCCTGGACCAGAAGGTGTGAGAGCTATGGTTATTCAAGCTATCTTCCTCCTTGATACTCTTGATAAAGATGTCAACACCTTTTCCATGAGATCAGGTGTGCTGTTGAAGCTTGCTTAGGCATGGCATGTATATATATTGTTACTTATGAAATTTGATGTCATGTTAATTTCCGAGTTAATCTAGTGAGACCAAGGCAGCTAAAATGTCCTTAATCTATTTGTACTACATTTTACTTGCTTTTTCTAAAGTTAATTTATGATATTGCATATTTTTTGTAATTATCATTTGAGATTTGAGCCAGTTATTTGTTGTTGATCCAGGATGGTTCGCCTTATTTAACAAATCCAATTTTAAGCCTGTTAGGCTTATAATATCCTGCGCACTTGCATATGGAAAAGGAGCAATGCAAACTCAGAAAGTAAAGTTTCGATTTTAAAACTCTTTCATGATGTTCCCATTTTGTACTCATTATGTCATTGTTTGATATCTTTTAACACTCTCATTGCAGGCAAATATGAAGCTCTTCAAGCACTAATACCGCCATTGTTAGACATTTGTTAAGGTAATGTTCTGAAGAGAGATAGTCTATTAATACATGGAGAACCTGGCAAATGGTTTCGTCTCGTATAAGATTTATGAGAATAGTGTGTGCTTTTATAAATGTATCCACTGATTTTTATAGATGTAAAAAACTAAATAATTGTTACCATCTTATCTAATATAGTGCGTCCTTCTATTCATTTGCACACATATGCACTTGTCTCATTAACTTTATCTAGTATAAATCGGTTCCAAATAAAATTGCAGGCAGCTACGATTTTTTGTATCCTGTATAAATCGGTTCCAACTTTTTTTCAGGCTGATGCTGGAACTGATGTTAATGTGCACAGGATTCTAGTATGACTATTTAAGCTATATTACTCCATGTTGTTTTCTTGCCTTGGGTGTATAATACATTAAAGTGAAACATTATTAACCATATGGTATGCATCTATATCCTTTTTGATGACCATTCAAGTTGATCATAATCATGTCTAGATTAGGAAATTTCATTTTTATTGTCAGTTTCCTTGGTTTGGTTTCTCTTCGCAAGGTATCTTTACTCCGGCTATTTCGTTACTCTGGAGTTGTTGTTTGTGTGCTGCCAATGATTATGGTCCCATGTAATATTTATACATTTGTTGCCATGTGTGAATGGTGAGATTGATTTGTTTATGTTGTCTCATGTGAGGTATACAGGTAATGGTGATGGATTACAGGTTGACATACCCCGGTAAGACAACAACTTGAATGTCGATTAGCATCATTTATACAAACACAAGGATTGAGCTTGTCGGTTAATGGACCTGGTCGGAACTAGTTTGTCAGTAAACGAAGGTATAGATGGCGAAGTCTTTCCTTTAACTTAGTGTTGAATCTTTCGGGTTGCTACGCTTGTAGTAGGAACATAGAAATTTGAAGTTCTCAGATTTGGAACTTAAAAGTAATTTAGATAGTTGAAGCTGTAAATTGTTAGCACTTTTTAGTTGTTTATAAAGTTATTATCAATTTAATTATTGATAAATACAGTTTTGAAGTAAATATTAGTTTATTTGTCATTCAGCTTTTATTTTTAGATTCAGCTGAATCAAAAGCTGATGCAGCTGAACTACCTTCATTTTTTTTTTATAAAATATGTTCAACATAAACGGCTGCTTTTATTAGTAATAGTGATAAGGCCGTTCAGAGAAGTCGTTTCTGAATGGATTAATGGGCTGCCAGACGCAGTCCTTTTGAGCAATAAGACTACAGATTTAGGGCTCCCAGAAACAGTTGTTTTGATTGATTGTAAGGCTTTTTCTGGCAGACCTTTTTTTTTGATTTTCCACTAGTGAGAAATCTCCTGTGTAATTGATTTGGTTGTTGGATGACTGATGTCTGATAATATGAACGCAGTTTTTGTTAAGTTTTTCATATCTTAGGTTCAGGACGTATTTTTAGCAGAGGTAATGACACATTCATCTCCAGTAAATGTGTTAAAGAGGAGTGTAAGAGTGGGGAAGTGAGAAATCATGGTTGAACCAGTTCCGCATTGCGAGGAAACTTGGTTGATTGTTCATCCTCTACTCTATTTACTTCTTCAACTACTAGCATGACTTACTCACGTTTCTCATCATGGATGTATTGCTACATCGCACGTGATGTAGTCCGTCAGAAAAAACCCTAGTGATTATTCCCCCATGTGACATGATTGATGTCTCATGTGAACTATGCTTTGCAGACAAGTATTTATTTGGTCAATCTTTGACTTGGATAGACCATGAGTTTTAGCCTGACGATTCAAGCATGATTCTCAATGACGAATGTGACATTCTCTGTGACTCATCACTATGATGAATTAAGCTTAAGGTGTCTGCTGGGATAATAATGATGCTTAGACGTTGAGGCTGATGGATTAGGGATAATTATGACATATCATCATGTCAACTAAGGAAACAATGATAGTTGAATTATTTGAATTGATGTGTATATGATGGGATTATTGAATCGAGAATATACCAATATGTGTTCTGATATGTCAAGCATTTGATAGAAAATCAGATATTGTTGAGAATTATAGAATACTCATCCTCGATCCACCATGTCATGAGCAGTCCATTTGGTCCAATTTTTTTGTTCCCATAGCCAAATACGAAGTAGGGAGATCATAATATCAATATATTGGCAGATATTGGATGATCGACCTATTGGATGGTCGATCAATGAAATATTGGATGATTGACCAATTGGATGGTAGATCAATGTTGCTTCTCAATTGGACAGCCGAGCAACAAAAAATGTTGGTAGCAAGACCGAACATTGAATATCCAATTAAAATATTAATAACTGGATCAATATGAAATTTATTGATGTTCCGACCTAATTAGAATTATGCTCAGCGTATATGAAACCCTAATTCACTAGTGGAAAATAAAAAAAAAAGGTCTGCCAGAAAAAGCCTTACAATCAATCAAAACGACTGTTTCTGGGAGCCCTAAATCTGTAGTCTTATTGCGCAAAAGGACTGCGTCTGGCAGCCCATTAATCCATTCAGAAACGACTTCTTTGAACGGCCTTATCACTATTACTGATAAAAGCAGCCGTTTATGTTGAACATATTTTATAAAAAAAAAAATGAAGGTAGTTCAGCTGCATCAGCTTTTGATTCAGCTGAATCTAAAAATAAAAGATGAATGACAAATAAACTAATATTTACTTCAAAACTGTGTTTATCAATAATTAAATTGATAATAACTTTATAAACAACTAAAAAGTGCTAACAATTTACAGCTTCAACTATCTAAATTACTTTTAAGTTCCAAATCTGAGAACTTCAAATTTCTATGTTCCTACTACAAGCGTAGCAACCCGAAAGATTCAACACTAAGTTAAAGGAAAGACTTCGCCATCTATACCTTCGTTTACTGACAAACTAGTTCCGACCAGGTCCATTAACCGACAAGCTCAATCCTTGTGTTTGTATAAATGATGCTAATCGACATTCAAGTTGTTGTCTTACCGGGGTATGTCAACCTGTAATCCATCACCATTACCTGTATACCTCATATGAGACAACATAAAAAAATCAATCTCACCATTCACACATGGCAACAAATGTATAAACATTACAGGGGACCATAATCATTGGCAGCACACAAACAACAACTCCAGAGTAACGAAATAGCCGGAGTAAAGATACCTTGCGAAGAGAAACCAAACCAAGGAAACTGACAATAAAAATGAAATTTCCTAATCTAGACATGATTATGATCAACTTGAATGGTCATCAAAAAGGATATAGATGCATACCATATGGTTAATAATGTTTCACTTTATCGTATTATACACCCAAGGCAAGAAAACAACATGGAGTAATATAGCTTAAATAGTCATACTAGAATCCTGTGCACATTAACATCGGTTCGATCACCTGAAAAAAGTTGGAACCGATTTATACGAGATACAAAAAATCGTGAGCTGCTGAATGTTATTTGGAACCGATTTATACTAGATAAAGTTAATGAGACAAGTGCATATGTGTGCAAATGAATAGAAGGACGCACTATATTAGATAAGATGGTAACAATTATTTAGTTTTTTACATCTATAAAAATCAGTGGATACATTTATAAAAGCACACACTATTCTCATAAATCTTATACGAGACGAAACCATTTGCTAGGTTCTCCATGTATTAATAGACTATCTCTCTTCAGAACATTACCGTAACAAATGTCTAACAATGGCGGTATTAGTGCTTGAAGAGCTTCATATTTTCCTGCAATGAGAGTGTTAAAAGATATCAAACAATGACATAATGAGTACAAAATGGGAACATCATGAAAGAGTTTTAAAATCGAAACTTTACTTTCTGAGTTTGCATTGCTCCTTTTCCATATGCAAGTGCGCAGGATATTATAAGCCTAACAGGCTTAAAATTGGATATGTTAAATAAGGCGAACCATCCTGGATCAACAACAAATAACTGGCTCAAATCTCAAATGATAATTACAAAAAATATGCAATATCATAAATTAACTTTAGAAAAAGCAAGTAAAATGTAGTACAAATAGATTAACCGGGACATTTTAGCTGCCCAGTCTCACTAGATTAACTGGAAATTAACATGACATCAAATTTCAGAAGTAACAATATATATACATGCCATGCCTAAGCAAGCTTCAACAACACACCTGATCTCATGGAAAAGGTGTTGACATCTTTATCAAGAGTATCAAGGAGGAAGATAGCTAGAATAACCATAGCTCTCACACCTTCTGGTCCAGGAATGTGATGGATTGGAAAAAAAAATTATCCTCAAAATCAAAAAAAATCTCAGCCATTTTTTTCATGCTAACCATCTCATCACTTCCGATGTTCACTGGCTCCTTGAAGTCCGATTTTGTCAACCTAAATAGAAGTAGCTCAGATCACAGTTTACCAATTTTCATGCCAAAACTTCAAAATTTGATAAGACTTAAGAGCAATTGATGATCCCATTTTGACAATTCAACGAATACGTTCTCTATAAGTAATCTGAAATGCTAAAATTCCTAGTGTAATACTTTCTATAAGCAAAACAAAAATTGAGCAAAAGGGGGATATCAATGAAAGTGAAGGAACGGGTCTGTAGACCATCTCTTAAACGGATACATGAGGGAGTGCCTAGTTTATGACCAAGGAGGTATTCTGATAGTCTTTGAAGCTCGAACAACCCAATTTTGTGTAAAGAGAGAAATATGTTTGGTGTGCTCTGTTTCTTAGTAACTCCAATTTTTATAATAGATGAAACTGGTGAGACCCATAAGGAGTTGGATAATATTCTAACATCAACGGTGTGGAGGGACCCTTATTAGGATGATAAGAACCCAACATAAGCTATGTCTTATGATGAATGTGGTGGTGGTGGAGGTGGAGGTGGTGGTGTGGATAAAGTATATATATATATATATGCTGCTGCATTATGCATGTACGTACAGTAAGTAATATGTTGCTTTGCGTTTTGGTTCCAGCTGAAAGTGAATACCGCCTTCCTACAAAAAGCAACAGCGGCCTTCTCCTTCCACCTGTTTTATTTAAACCACATTGAGAATATACATAACCAATTAGTAAATAGTAAAGATAATGCATATAAAGACAAAAAGAAAATAAACCACCGGAATAAGAAGCTTCATACCTTTCCATGAACTAGCCAAAGGGACCATAAATGTTATGGAATCATCCGATAAAACACTCGACTCTGAAGTACTTGGCGTAATGCTTGCGAAACTCTTCCGTTGCAAGCTTCTCCAGTCCATACGCATCCTACGACTAAAATTGAAACCAAATGCACAACCATAAATTATGTGATCAAAGTGAATACGAGCAATCAATTACTTTTTTCTTCTCAATTTCATATTATTTATCCATTTTCGTCATTGGGGTTCTCTAGTAAAAACCTCATTGGCCAAGCATCACCTTCTTCAAGAAAACATTAGTCTCCACCTACTTAAATTCGGGGTAGATGTAAGCACTTGAACTTCACCATAGCTCGATGTAACTATTAGCAACCCGGGGCGGAGCCTAATCTACAATGATGAGCTATAAATGATAAGAACAGATTATTTTTAACAACACTAACCATATTAAGAAAAAGGCAAAAAGACTTTGAGAGTCTGAGATTGAAGCTACAAAAACTAAGGTCAATAATTCAAAATGAAAGCACGAGAGAGGTTCAAAAATAAATTCATTGCTCGGTAGGGAATCTTAGTTTCTTCAAAGATATCTCGACCCAATTAATCTTTGGCTCAACAAATAAACTTTAGGTAAATTTAACTCCAAAAATTTTCTCACTCTTCGATCATAAGCCCCGCACCACAGAGCAAACCATTACAAAATACCTACAACCAACCTAACAAAAAGCACCAAAGACAAGAATAAAAACATACAAATAAAATGGAAGAAAAACCCTCTCAAGCACAAATTTCATCCACTCATGAAAACCCAAGTAGAAAAATTGAGAACCGATACAAAAATTGAATAAGTACTAACAACCTAAACAATTCAAATCAATCAAAAATACCCCAAATCCACATATTTAAACCGTAAATAAGCAAAATAAATTAAAAAGAAAGAAAACCTAATTTGAGAAATTGAAATCAGAGGAAGTAATAATGTTTTTATACCTTAGAATTTGTTTCTCATGATTTGTTGAATCTGTTCATCCAATCCGTTTCACCACCATCCAAACTGTACTTCTTACAGATAGATAAGATATCATTTAACATACGAATGTTAAAACACAGAACCTTCAGTAACAATCTACACAAAATTTAAAAGGAACGATTTGAATAAAAAAATTAACGAGGAAAAAAACCCACCTCTTAGATTTTGATCTCTAAGACAACTAATTACTCCTCCTTCACCATCTGGTTATGTAGCTTAATCATTAAACCCAAAAAAACCTTTGATTTAGATCTAAAATTTCATAGAACATCTGATTGAATCTCACTTGATCCAGCTCTTTCATTACCAACAGTATTTTCAGATTGCAACTGGAGTTGCAGATTAAAATCTTTCATCGATGTACACAGTGACAGAGTTTTCATGGAGTAACAAATGATTTCAAGCTAGTTATGATGTAAAAAACTTAAGGTTTCAATGATGAATCTGAGTAAGAGAGAAGATGAAGAGAGTCTAGGACGCGGAGAATAGGTTTTGGTTTGGATTTTTTTTGGAGTAAAAACTCATATGCTGTAAGAGATCTGAGAGAGAAGTGAAAGTAAAGGAAGACCGAGATAAGGAACCAAATCTGGGAAACTGGAACCGTAGAAACTAGCTCCCCACACAGACTTAACTATAAACCTTCTAGAAGCTCCATTATTTACTAAACTGCCACTTGGTATTACGTCTTCCATAGGGAACTTGTTTTATTTTGGGTCATAAAAATGACTTCCTTTGGAAGCCCAAAAAAATAAAGAAAGGCCCGGGAAGTCATATTTATAAATCCCAATCAGACTTAAAATGTCCATTTTCCACTAGTGATTATAGGAAGTAATGTATCAAGGAAATTGATGATTGTCTAGTATGGGTAGAGAGACCGACCGACCAATGGGTATGAGGACCGGACATTGGTGGTGGTGCGACCGGCTAAGCGGTGCATGGAGGATTGTCCAATTGGTGTAAATAGGATTCACCCAAATGGAGGATTATTCAAGTGATTAATTAATGAATGGAGTGGACCGGCAACGGTGGCAAAGGATCGTTCAGGACCATCCATGGTGGTGCATGGGACGTCACGTCGACGAATGACCACTCCTTAGAATTTTGGTATTTTTTGGTGGCCATTCGAGCATTATTCTATATTTTCATAAGAGTTTGGTATTTCCATGATACGGTAAACTTAGAAAGAAGAGAACTCATATTGACTCTCTCAAAGTTATTAAAATGTCATGTATCATGCATGCAAATATTGATGAAAAATAAATAAAAAACAACAGTGAGCTCAAAATGCATTTGCGAGCTAAAAAAGAAACCATAGTGAGCTCATAGATGCGCATTTTCTTCAGAAGATTTGAAATTTATGAGAATCATGTCCACATTGATTTTTGCTAGTAAAATCATTGCTTGATAGATAAAGTCACAGATACCGTTATGATTGAGTAGGGGTGAGCATTTGGCCTGTAATCCGTGGCTTTAACCGGGACCAACCGTTCATTTGCGGATGGATGCCCGGACCGTTCGTTAATGGGTTGGATGCGGATGGAATTTTTGAAATCCAACGGATTACGGATCGGGCCCGGATGCAACTTTGAAAATCCGTTGGACATCCATATCCGTTAAATTAAGTGCATTTATCTAGTTCTAAAAAAATACTATGGATCATTTAGGAATTCTTAAGGTGTTTGCTTGGGGTGTTGTACATGTCATTATTTTCCTATACATATATCGGATATGTAGGTTCTACGAGGAGTCATTTGTGTTGGCTTTATTTTCTTTATTATAAATTTTAACTAAAAGAAATCCATTGGATTATCCGTATCCAATCCGTCCATCCGTATATCCATTGGATGCAAATCCGTTGGATGTGGATTGGATGCGGATGCCAAATTTGAAATCCGTAATGTATTGGATTGGATGCGGATGGGGTGAAAACTGGTCCATACCCGCCCATGCCCACCCCTAGATTGAGTGACCAAATTCTGGGGACGCTTCAAGTCTCAGGCCCACGTATTGGAAATGGGCTTCCTTTAACACAGTATTTGACTGGTTTAACGTTGGTAATCTTACAAAGCTTTTCTAAATTTCTGATAACTTTTAATCTTGTAATGTTGCAGTAGTCTGATCATAGCAAAGTAAAAGAAGCCCATGAGCGTGCATTAAATCTTCGACACTAGCTTTACCGCCGCACGATAAACTTCGTAGTAACTTGGTGAGTTGGATTCTTAAATCGCACCCATGTGCGCCAATGCTAAAAACAGGCATGTGGTGTACATTCTCCTCGAATTATTGCATCAAAATACCAGGCCTTTGAGTTATACCCTTCCTGTATCATATCGAAATTTAGCAGACAACCAACAATGAAAGAAGCTTCACTGTGCAAAAATCAGTGTACTGCTTTCTGTTTTTGGAGTAGGTAATGATGATGCGGTACAGTTTCCCCATCCACAATGCACAAACTCATAATATTTGATGTTTCTGTGGCTTCAATAAGTTGTTGCAAATTTTATGCGGTTCTTGTAAGCCAGTGGAACAGTGATCCATGATTTTTTCTTGGAAATCTTGAAATTTCCAGCTCCGAATTCAGTTGTCATGTCGGGTATGCGTGCCAGGAACCTACACTCCATTATTTGTGTAAGACTTGCATCGGAAGCAGTAAATATGCATCCGGCGTGAGTTTCATCTGAGGTTGTGATGTTAAAAATTAAAGTTACTGCAAAAAGAGGTAAAAGATCATATGAGTTGTGGGGTAATTAAAAAAATTATCTTCTCTTACACACTCGACAACTGGGAGACTGTTTTTTCTTAATTTCCTTTTTTTTCCTGTTTTTTTGTTTGTCTACCTTTGAAGACTGTGTACATTCCTCTATATCTAATAAATTTCTCTCTTTCCATCAAAAAAAAAAATTAAAAAAATTAAGCTTATTGCAGAAAGCAAAAATGAGCTCATACGTGCACATTCTCTTCAGAAGGATCTGAAGTTTACGGGAACCCTATCCACATTGTGCATGTAATATCATTGCTCGATGATAATTTCATTCCGGAGGATACTTAAAGGGTTGCACTTTCCTCTACTCGAGCAGTGTGGGACTATACATTATGGAGTAGGATGGTTTAGGCTTAGCCACATGTATCACTAATGGGCCTATGGGGTAGCAGCATAAGCAAAAGGTATCATTGGTTCAGTGGTTCTAGTTCTAGAGGTCATGAAATGGGATTTCTTATCCCATCAATGGTTGCCTACTTGCCTATATGAAGGCAGTGATCCCCTATGTATCTTGTAACATTGTGACGGTGAAATGAGAATGAAATGGGATTTCCTTTGTCTTTTAAACTCTTTTAGAAAAGCACGATTTGACAATGTTACATAGGACTAAGGTAATTAAACTATTGAGTTTCTTAATTCGAAATGTAAACTCTCTTGGCCTGCGTAAAATAATTATCATCAGACTGCAGCTGAGCACATTGGGGACCTGTTCATATTATTAAACACCTCAAGAATTGTCGGTGTAATAAAACTAAATAAATAAATGTGTACTGCAAAATTATATTACATCATGAACTTAATTAAAACAAGCAATCGACAGTTTTAAGTTGCAATATTAAGTTAATAGATGAAACTTCGATCTCGATATTAGTTCAAGTGCAGCTCCATTTCTATTAGTCTTTGTTTTTTTGTTCCAAGTGTTGCTAAATACAAACCGAATTTAGGTTCTTGTCAACTCATTTTCACCAAAGTTTTCAAGATGAAGCATAAGTCTTCAGAGAAGTTATGCAACATGTTGGAGATACCATCTCATCACCGTTCTAGGCGAAAGGCACCATTGATGCTGTTTTGTTTTGGTTTCAATATCCTTGTAGCTACAATCCTTGTTCTTACAACTGTCTTCTTCATCTTGCCGTCAACTATTTCCCCATCACTCGCAGTTAAAGGGTTCCATTTCAAATTTCTTTTTCCTGCTCATTGGAAAATGAAAAACTCCACCCAAAACAAGCTAGCTGGAACCAATTATATCGAAAATGGTTTTCAAAGCCCGGATGTTGTTTCTGATGATATTCCTAAAGTTGTCACTAATGACACTTATGCTGTATCCCCGAGTATATATTCTAGCGGTAGTAGTGAATCATATGAGAAGAAACAAGAGAGCGGTGGTGGTGATGGTTCTTCGGATAGCAATTGTGATATGTTCGATGGTGAATGGGTAAGGGCCAAGGATCAAAAAAAGTATTATTCTCCTGGCTCTTGTCCATATGTCGATAGACAATCTTTCGCTTGCTACGAAAACGGAAGACCTGATGATCAGTACCTCCAGTGGAAATGGCAATGGCCATCAACGCAAACAAATGCGGCAGGGTGTAACAATGTACCAAGGTAAATGCCAAACCGACTCTAAATTAAATCTCGAATCTGATGAGCTTGCCGTGTGAGCTTATTCGCTATTATCGATTGTAGTTGACCCCTAAAATATGGTAATTAAGGCTAACTAGATACTTGGGTGTGCAGCTTTCTCAATGCAACAGATTTCCTGGAGAGATTAAGAGGAAAGAAGATGGTATTTGTCGGGGATTCTTTAAATTATAATATGTATACCTCTCTGTCCTGCATATTTTGGAATGCCATACCGGATAAAACCAGAATTTCTAAGCCATCCGGCAAAACCGAATTCAAGTCGAGAGGAGATTTTTCATTAACATTTGAGGCAAGTCTTATAAATTTTGCGTCATTTTTTATGCATCCTTAGGTTATTTCTACTTGAGCCATATATGCGCATGCAAAAGATCATTTTTTATGCATCCTTAGTTTAAGTCATACCGATCGAAAAAATAGTGCGCATGCAAAAGATCTCATCTCTTGGTATGCAGTCTAACTTATTTTACTAGTGCTGCTGCTGATGGAAATCTAAATCTAATGTGATGCTAAATGCAGGACTATAACTGTACGGTAGCATTTGTGTGGTCTGCATTTCTTGTCTATGAAACCCATTCTAAGCGTCGTAGGAGCCAAGGTGTATTAGAAGGGCCAGCGGCTCTAAGACTGGATTTGATTGACGAGGTCGAATCATCAGTTTATCGTGATGCTGCTGTTGTAGTTTTTGATTCATTTCATTGGTGGGTTGAGGGGAAAACTAATAATGGGTAAGCAACATATATACTCTTTTGTTTTTAGAATGAATGCGCTTGTTCCTCACTAGTTTTCAATTGTAGGATCAACTTTTTTCAAGAAGGTGATTACTTGCACCCAAAGCTGGAGATGATTAAAGCATATAAGAAAGGTCTTACTACTTGGAGGAAATGGATCGACAAGAACATTGATCCAAACAACACCCAAGTTGTTTTCAGAGGATTTTCGGAAACTCATTATGTGTAAGTACATATACTCCTACAAATTAACTATTTTCTTACCATTTGAATCTAATTAATCACAATTTTTTGTATGCAGAGGAGGGAGATGGAACACAGGCGGAAAATGCAACCTAGAAACGGAACCAATCATGAGCAATACGACATTCATACCTATGTCACCTCCACATGTGAAAATACTAGAAGACACTCTCCGGAAAATGAAGACTCCTGTTTTGTATTTAAATGTCAGTAAACTTACTTACTATCGAGCGGATGGACACCCTTCGGTGTATGCAAAAAATTACACTGTCCAAGAGAGAATTGTAGCTTTGGATCACTGGGACTGCAGTCATTGGTGCTTACCTGGTGTGCCTGATGCATGGAATGAGTTGTTGTACCTATCTCTCTTGAAAGCTGGTAAAGGTTCATTTAGCCGTTGATATTAAGAAAAATAATCAATATTATTCATTTGAATTCTTTCTGACATACAAGGAAACAGTAAGACACTTTGACATTTTAATAATTTATTATGTCTAAGATCTAATCTCATGTAGTTTGTGGCAGTACTCACAGAAACTCTGTTCACTATGAAATATTTTACAGAAATTACAAACATTTAAATAAAGATACTAAGGCTAAGTCTTATGGGCTAGATATCTAGCTCCTAAATTGGCCATCCACGTCAACCTGGGCAACCTCTTAAGTCTTATGAGATAGATATCTAGCTGTTAGATTGGCCATCCACGTCATTTGTGAGTGCCGGACCATTCAATGTTTTTCTGAGCGCCAAATCATTCAAATGTTTTGGTTACTTTTGAGCTAGTTAGAACCATTCAAACTTAAATCTCAAAGTTAGATTTTGTGAGCACCGAACCATTCAGCGATTTTGGTCACTTTTTGAGCGCCGCACTATTCAAATAATTCAATCTCGTTGATAGTTCGATCACAGCAAATGCTAGGAGAGAGAAGTAGCCATAAAGAGTATTAATTTTTTCCCACACTTTTTCATGATTTGCAACAGTTTTTGGTCAATCTAGCAGTCCAATCTAGTCCATAGGACTTAGCCTAAGACTAAGTCTTATGGACTAGATTGGAGGTGCTAGATTAGCACTTAAGTGTTGCAATTCAAAAAAAAAAAGTGTGGCAAAAAGTTAACACTAGTTCTCTCTCCTACCAGCTTGCTAGCATGTGAAGTAGCATGCTAGATAGTTACTGTTGAATGATTCAAAAAACTACCTTTTCGCGAATGGTTCAAACCGAGATTTATTTTGATCCGACTCAGATTTAAAAATTGAACCATTCAAATGAGCGCTTTAATGATTTAGCGTTTGGCGCGAATGGTTCATTTTTTTTAAATCTAGCTGCTAGATTAGCACTCCCATAAGACTTAGGAGGTAGTCCTGACGGCTAATCTAGGTGCTAGACTAGCACCCATAGGACTTAGTCTAAAGGGGATACCACGTTTCACGTGGGACACGGGTTAATGTAATCAAGCAAAAGGTAGAAAAACTACTTTTCAATCTCGTAAAATTTGGAATTTGTTAACCTCCCTATAGCAGTCATGCATTAACTAGAAAAGTGTCTAGAAGCGTGTGTGGTGGGGAATCTTCCTTGTTTTAGCCCACCTAGATTCTCAATCCCGCCTCCGTCACTGTCTCTACTTAAGGATTTTTTGAGCCATTATTACCGAGAAGATGCTCTTAGCAACTAATGTATAGTGGTTGTTTCGATGAAATTATGAAACCTAAGACTCAGAAGAAACGCGGTCGTTAATGTTGTAAAATGTATCGCTATGTGTCCGTGCCTAGTAAAACTTATTCAGACTTCCCCACTGTGAAAAATACGCTATGCTGTTTTATGAAAGTTTAGGTGGAGCTGTAAAATTTCTAAATTAATAGCTGCAAAAACTGGCTTGTCCATAAAAAACGGTATAGAGGAGGAAAGCCGAAAATTTGTAAGTGTTTATTCCAGTTCTCTTGGACTAGAATCTAAATGCTAGCTTTTTTGTTTCTTAAAGAAAATTATATTGAGTTTAAAAGAAAAATATGATACTCCCTCTGATTTTGAAAAAATAAATACTTTCACTTTTTTATTTTAGTTAAAAAAAATAGGTTAAATTGGAAAAGTGAAAGTATCTCTTTTCCAGAAACGGAAGGAGTATAATCCAACGGTTATTCCAGCTTGTTAGACATTGTCAAACAAGTCGGTTGAGGAAGTTGTTAAGCAGCATCACCAGTTCATCATGATACAAGAATCCAACATACTATTCTATAAGATCACACGATCCACATTTGAACTATTAAATTGATCTATAATTTACAAGGCCTTATAATCAACTACTGAAGACGCGTTTTGGTGACAGTAATGATATCTTGATGAAGGGGAGAACAAAGTCTAATCCGGACATCATAACCACTAATCCAAATCTAAATTAGTAGATATAAAAGCTGTTGAATTTAATAAAATACGTAATTAGTGGTTATTTTATCAGAATTTCAATTGGAGATTAGGGATGGTTGGCTATAAATTGAAGTATCCTCAAATCAGTCAAAAGATATCTCAGTTTGAAGTCGATCCTGCAAGAACCATGTCTAGAACTCCAATCACTACCATGTACGCTGGTTTCTTCTTTGTTTTACTGGTGATATTCGTTACCGGTAAGCAGTCACGCAATTTCTTTTCTTTTATATACTCCGGCATTGCTAATGCGTATACTCTCTACGTGCAGAGACCGCATTTGGCCACCAAAAGCTCGAACCTGAGTCAACCCCGCTAAACAACGGGAAATCACAGATCAAGAGAGACGGAAAGGTGGGGTGGTTGGAGGGAAAGGAACAAATCAATGCAGTCGACAACAATGTTGAGGAAACAAGAAAAGGGAAGCTGATTGTAAACCCGGCAAATGTTGAGGGATTACATGGGAGGACAGACGGGTCTAATAACATAGGTCATGGGACTGTAACGCAGGGTAATTCACTCCGTGAAAGGGGAAGCTTGAAGAGTATGAGGGGCAGACTAAGGGCAAAGCAGGGGGCGAATGTGGGCAAAGGTCTAGCAACAGCAAAACTGCATGTGCGGCCAAAGGGAGATTTAAAGAAGGGAAACTTGAAGATTGAAGAAGGGACAGGCTCGGTGGAGGTTGGAAGAGGGCTTGTAAAAAAGGACGTGGGCGCCAAAAAAGGGGTGAACTTACAAAAGAAGAAAAAACATACTACATATAGGAAGCCTTTCAGTCGGGAAGGATGAAATATGTGATAAAATTGCCATGTGATGGTCCAAGTAAATTTGGAATTATTTATTTTTAATTGTTTTTAAAATTTTTTTTTGGCTGAATGAGTTTTTCATTTAACTTGTTTAGTTCAGTTTTATTAAAAGAAACCTATTATAAGGGCTCCAAGAAAAGAGTTTTGAGGGCTCGAGCATCCACAGTCGTGGAGTATAACCAAAATTTTTGGTAAAAAACAGACGCAGTGGAGACGGACTAAAGAGCAAAGACCGGACTATAACTAAAACCCAGACCATATTTAGTCTTTAGTCGGGCGTAATTTAAAGTTACGCCTGGAGCGGGGTGTTGGGATTGCGCCTGAGATAATGGGGCGTAACTCAAAGTTACGCCCGAATTAAAAAAAATAAAAAAAATGAGACGCAATTTAGAATTGCGCCTGATTGGGGCGTAACTCAAAGTTACGCCCCAACAATAAAAAAAAAAAAAAAAAAAAAAGAGAGTGATTGGGGCGTAACTCAAAGTTGCGCTCCAACAATTAACAACAATTAAAAAAAAAATGGGGCTCAATTCCAATGGTATGAACAATAAAAAAATAAATAAAAAATAATGGGACGAGATTTGGAATTAAAATCCGATTGAGGCGTAACTCAAAGTTGCGCCTGACCAAATTTTTAGTCTCCTCCACCGCTGTTCCAACACTTACTAAACCCAAATTTTAGTTTTTTTTTTTGCTCTTTGCTCTTTGGTTATGGTCGCACCAACACGCAGCTTGCTCTAAGGATTCAAATATCCTGAATGAAGATAAGGGGACCTAATTCATAAGAAAAATACTAAAATACCCTTAACCTATTAAATATTGAAAACCTAAAACTAATTTGTTTTCATTCATCTCCTTTAATTCTTCCATTTTCTTCCCCCCCATCACCTCCATCGCTTATTTCTTCGATTAATTGTCAATTTTCAAAAAAAAACATTACCGATTAACACCATTTAATCCACCCGCAATGACTTTAATAAGTTCAATGCATGGATAATCGAATCGATCGAATTGGGTTTTTAAAAAACAGTTTGGCAACGGTTGGGAAATATGAATTTTCCCAACCGTAGACAGTCTACTGATGGGGCAATATGAATTTTCCCAACCGTAGATCAACCATCTACGGTTGGGAAGTATGAATTTTCCCAATCAGACAAATTACGGTGGGAAATATGAATTTTCCCAATCAGATATTGAACCTCATTTTACGGTTGGGAAGTATGAATTTTCCCAACCGTAGACAAAATCAAACCCCATTTTTGCAAAAATAAGTGATAGGTTTTCTTAGTTTTTTTCTTTTTATGATTGTCATCTTCATCATGATGGACAATAAGAAGAGAGAAAGAAAAATAATATGTTTTTTTTTATGATCATTATCTTCATCATGATTTATGAATGAAAAGAGAATGAGAAGACAATAGATTTAGTTTTTGTATATGATCATCATCTTCATCATGATTTATGAATGAAAAGAGAAGGAGAAAATAATAAATTTAATTTGATAATTCAAGGAGGGTATTTTTGCCATTACAAAAAGTAGTTAGATATTGGATTTTGTTGATTATTATTTCATAATCCGATTTTGTCATCTTGTGAGCCCTCAAAACCAAATGTTTGGAGCCCCTATAATAGGTTTCTATTAAAAATCTATTGTTTTGTCATCAATTTTGGAAATTGATTGGCTGGAATAATCCCTCTCATAACCTCTTAATAACATTTGTCTGGGATTCACTGGATCATAATATGTATACCTGTAGAACCTAGAATATATTACTGAAATCAAGAGTACACTTGCAGAAAAGAACAATAGCAAACCAAAGGAAGAATTCAAAACTGATAGAGAGTTTCTCACAAAACTAAACGCTAAGCATATGACCCTTTAAATACTAATACTACTGACATTAGTTTCCTAACATAATTCTACTAAACTTAATTAGAACATAGATTACTTAATATAAGCAGACTTCTATAGCAAAGCCAACTCCCAAATATAATTCACTATCCTATTATAACTTCAATTCCAGAACTGTCTAGAACAGTATCGAACAGTCTCGGTTAGACTTGATTCCCAATAGCCTCCCTCGAACCGAGACTCTGCGAGTTGATCATTCCCAGCATCCCTCGCAGCTTGACAAAGGTTTCAGTCTTCAACGGCTTCGTGAAGATATCCGCAACTTGTTCACCACTATAACAGAATTCCACAACTATCTCCTCATCATTTACTAACTCACGTATATAGTGATATTTGATATCAATATGCTTGCTCCTTCCATGGAAAACAGGGTTCTTTGTGAGTGCAATAGCAGACTTGTTGTCACATATGATCTTTGTAGGGACTCTTTGTTCATGGTTAAGCCACTTTAACATTCTTCTTAACCATATAGCTTGAGTAGAACAAGATGCGGCAGCTATATACTCCGCTTCTGCAGTAGATAAAGCAACCACTTGTTGCTTCTTTGACGACCATGAGAAAATACCTGATCCCATATGAAAAGCATAACCCGAAGTGCTCTTCCTTGTCTCATTATCACCAGCCCAATCACTATCGGTATAACCAATCAAATCTGATTTTTGAGTTGTTGTATAGAAAATGCCATAATCAACCGTGCCACTGACATAACGTAATATACGTTTTGCTGCTTGCAAATGGGATTGATACGGAGACTCCATGAAACGACTAATTAAGCCAACTCCATACACAATGTCTGGCCTTGTTGAGGTCAAGTATCGCAGGCTACCAACAAGACGTTTAAAATATGTTGGATTAACAAGTTCACCTGTACCATCTTTCACAAGCTTCAACTTGTCTTCAACTGGAGTTAATATTGGATTGCACCCATTCATCTTGAAACGTTCTAAGATATCTTTTGCATATTTTTGTTGCGATACAAAAATTCCGTCAGCCGTTTGTAGAACCTCAAGACCAAGAAAATAAGACATCAATCCCAAATCCGTCATTTCAAATTCTTTGATCATAGCCTCCCTGAAATCTTCAATCATCTTCGAATTGTTGCCCGTAAAAATAAGGTCATCCACGTATAAGCAAACGATAACCAAATTACCATGAGAATCAGTTTTTACGTATAGAGTGTGTTCATATGGACACTTCTTAAAGTCATTATCGACAAAATAATTGTCAATACGTGTATACCAAGCTCGAGGAGCTTGTTTCAATCCATACAAAGCTTTCTTTAACTTGTATACTTGGTTTTCTTGACCTTTGACGGAATACCCAGCAGGTTGCTCCACATACACCTCTTCCTCAAGAACACCATTCAAGAAAGCAGATTTCACATCCATCTGAAAAATACTCCATTTACGTTGTGCAGCTAAAGCAATGATCATTCGTACGGTGTCAAGTCTAGCTACAGGTGCAAACACTTCAAAATAATCGATACCCGGTTTTTGTTTGTAACCTTTTGCAACCAACCTCGCCTTAAGACGATCCACCTCCCCATCAGGTCTATATTTTGTCTTATAAACCCATTTTACACCAATTGCTTTCTTACCTTGTGGAAGTGTAGTAAGCTCCCATGTGTTATTTTTCTCAATTGCTTGAATTTCATCATCCATAGCTTTTACCCATCCTTTATTTTGAACAGCTTCATCAAATATTATTGGATCACAATCTCCGAAAAGTGCAAAATTTACCAAAACTTCATCTCCGTCGTTGTCATTGGTTAAGACATAGTCTTGCAAGCGAGCTGGCAAAATACGATTACGTATAGGACGAGACAACACTCCCTGCTGTGGTGATAATGGTATTGAATCTGTACTAGGTATGTTATCCTGATGTGGTGGAGTCATCAAAGTTGTCGGAACTACTTGTGTATCTACTTCAGGATTCGGAACAACAACTATCTTTGTTGTTGACGTTTTAATATTCCAATCCCACTGACCTTGTTCGTCAAATATTACATCACATTGATAATCATCTTCCCAGGTCACTGGATTTAACAACTTGTATCCTTTTGTCGCACTACTATAACCAATGAAGATACATTTTTCACTTTATCATCTAGTTTCTTGCAATTTTGTATCCTGGTACGTGTGCATATGCTATGCATCCAAATACTTTGAGATGTCGAACACTAGGTCTTCGCCACACCATGCTTCCTCCGGAGTTTTATTCCACACACTTTTAGTAGGACATCTGGTATCAGTTAGTCACAAGATCGTGGGATTCTTAGGGTTTGTGAGGAAGATGGCGTCCACCTCAAATTCAATCAAAGTACCATTATTTGAAGGGAAGAACTATGAGCATTGGAAAATTCAGATGGAGAATTTATTCACATACCGGGAGGTATGGGATATAGTAGAGACAGGTTACACAGAACCTGCAGATGTTGCTGCTCTCACCGATCCACAGAAAAAGCTTTTAGAAGAAAACAAAAAGAAGAATGCCAAGGCAACATATCTTCTTCATCAAGGGGTACACGATTCACTCTTAGGCAGAATTGTGTATATCAAAGAAGCCAAAAAGGCTTGGGATGTTTTGTCGAACTATTACAAAGGTTCAGACAAGGTAAAAGGTGCGGCTACGGACATTGGAGAAGAAAGTATGAACTTCTTCGTATGGAATCGATCAAACTGTTTGTGATTTCTTTTCACTGACATTAAGCCTTGTTAATGAGATGAAGGCTAATGGTGATAAGATAGATGATCTTTCGGTTATAGAAAAAATTCTCCGTAGCTTACCAGATAACTTTGAGTCGAAGGTGACTGCCATTGAAGAGTGTAATACACTTTCTGATATGACTATCGATGAATTGTTGGGTTCGTTGCAAGCATATGAGCAGAGGATGAAAGAAAAATCTCATATGCAACCTATTGAAGAAGCACTTCAAAGTCAGACAAGTTGGAAGAGCGACCCACAGGCAAATTCAACTCGGCAGCAAGGCAACGGTGAAGGTAACAATTATGTCGACATATCTAAAGTTCGTTGTTATAAGTGTCAGCGTCTTGGTCATTATAAATCTCAATGTAAATCCAAGAAAAAGGTCGTTTTTAACAATAAGGCAAATCTGGTTGAAAAGCAACAGGAAGAGTCAGAGACTTTGTTGTTAGCATGTCATCCTGTAGAAGACCAAAGTCATAACAAGTGGTTTCTAGACACCGGGTGTAGCAATCATATGTGTGGAAAAAAGCAATTGTTTGTTGATTTGAATGAGTCGATACGTTCAAATGTGAAATTTGGGAATAGTACTACGGTTCCGGTGATGGGAAAAGGAAAAATCAGCATCATTCTGAAAAATGGTTCTCGCGCATATATTTCTGATGTGTTTTATGTTCCTGGATTACATCAAAATTTGTTGAGCATGGGTCAACTTTCAGAAAAAGGTTACACCATGAAAATTTTTAATGGAATATGTACTATCCATGACCGGCAAAGGAGACAAATTGCAAAGGTAAGGATGACCAAGAATCGTTTGTTTCCATTGAACATTCAATATCCAAAAGAACATTGTTATAGTTCTTCTGTTTCTGATGATTCTTCCCTATGGCACATGAGAATGGGAAGAGTACATTGTTATTGCTCGACACAGATGTAGAACCTAGAATATATTACTGAAATCAAGAGTACACTTGCAGAAAAAGAACAATAGCAAACCAAAGGAAGAATTCAAAACTGATAGAGAGTTTCTCACAAAACTAAACGCTAAGCATATGACCCTTAAATACTAATACTACTGACATTAGTTTCCCTAACATAATTCTACTAAACTTAATTAGAACATAGATTACTTAATATAAGCAGACTTCTATAGCAAAGCCAACTCCCAAATATAATTCACTATCCTATTATAACTTCAATTCCAGAACTGTCTAGAACAGTATCGAACAGTCTCGGTTAGACTTGATTCCCAATAATACCTCTGTCTTACAT
>JAJJWW010003459.1:0-10016 GCA_023531295.1 Papaver armeniacum | reverse complement strand
TGTTGATGGTGGATTTTCGTTTAAGGTTAAATTTGTAAAAAACCGAAAAAATCATGCGGCGACATCTTGTAAAAGATAAAGCCGTTTATAAGTGACGGATACTCCTCACTTAATTCACCAAGAATGGAGCATGTAGCAACAATCCCATTCTGTGAATACATGAAATTCCTCGAGGTTGGAGCATGTAGACAACAATCCCTTCTGTGAATTTCATATCGGCCTTGTATTTCTGTACCCATTATCGGTGTGGCATGACGGCGAGTGTTACTCTTCTGAGGTAACACGAACCTCCAAGCACTATAATGAATCCATGTACGAAATACCCGTGGGCTGATTCTCGGTGTGTTATACTAGCCCGAGCCCTCTCGGTGTGTTATACTAGCCCGATTGAGCCCCTCTCGGTGTGTTATACTAGCCCGATTGAGCATCCGGACTTGGCTGATCGGTCTCGGATATGATCGATCGCGATCATCCAACTCCACAAGCATGATTGGATGACCACGGATCAATTCCATCACCCCCAAGCGGTATGGAATACACACGGCCTTAGCTTGCCAAATATGATGACCTGCGATCGCGGTCATCCAACTCCACAAGCATGATTGGATGACCACGGATCAATTCCATCACCCCCAAGCGGTATGGAATACACACAAATGCCGACCCGCATGGTCGACCATTGGCCTTCGCTTGCCAAGAAACCGTCCATACCAAGCATTATGGACGGAAAACCTAAATTAGGGTTTGCGGCATATTACATGTGTGCAAAACGGTCTCAACCGTCCATCTTCGCGAGGCATAGATGGAGGGTGTAGATGTAGACTCAAAGGGCCGGAGCATGTCGACACAATCACCGGTGTGGCCTTTACACTTGACCAATCGGTCAAAGCCAACCATGGTTGGTTCTGACAAAATCGTCCGCCCAAAAAGCATGGTCGCGCGGCTTTGAAAGCCAAAATTAGGGCTTCAAGTCATCACGCGCGTCCATCTTCTCCCGTGCGAATGGAGGGTCACAGTTGGATTAACCAAGGCCGGTCATACCGGCATGACCACCGTGGGCCCATCTACCTCCTCTTGCGGTCGGCCAAGGCATACCATGCCGGCTAATCCAAAACGCCCGACCAAACTCACGCGGTTACATCTCCCAAATCCTAAGCGATCTCGACCGCTCAACTTCATAGGATGATTTGAGTGGCTTAGATCACGTTTTCATGGGATAATCAGGTATAGGTGTGAACACTAGCCTACCACCTACACGCTGGTATGATCGACCAAGACAGACCAAGATGGGTCGTCTTGGAACGCACGCCCAAACTTGGGATGTCATGCGGTTTCCAACTCCTTTGCGGCAAGGGATTTACGCATGAAACCAAGATCTCAACCACTCCTCTTTGACGGTCAAATTGAGTGGCCTAGATTACATCTTCATGAGACGGTGAGACATGGACGTGTACACCATCATGCCGTCAACACGCATGTATGGTCGGTCCTCTACAAAATCCTTCCCATGCTTGGTTTCGACCAAGGCGAAGAGTGATGCTTGCGCGCCTCTTTAAAAACCTAATTTCATCAACGGTCGCGAGATGAGTGTCTCAAACATCATCTCATCCGTCCAACTTCACCAGCTTGGTTATACAACCCTGGTCGGGAGTTATTTGGTTAGTGAGGAGTCATTACCCATCACTTTACCACCACGCGTGTCACGATGCATAAAATACACACGATACTTCACAAGTATCGACTTTATGAATAACGCGATTATTCAATTCAGCGATACATGCTATCTTTCGTGGATCCACGATCCACATTCAGGACATCAATCATGTCACAAATCGGGGATACATCTTGGGGTATTGGTGCAGCGGTTTACTGCGTGCGGCGTGCAACGCGCCATCACAAACGTGTTAGGAAGTCATGGACGGTTAGAGATGAACGGGAAAAGTGGGCAAGGCGGTCGTGTGTTGGAGGCACACACAACTCCACTACTCCATCATTCCACTACCTCCACTTCCCACGAGAAACGTGAATGAGGCTCAATGACTTGTATAAATAGGTTCTCCCTATATTTCAAAAAAACAAAAAAACAGGAATAACGGAGAACAACACA
This sequence comes from Papaver armeniacum, assembly GCA_023531295.1. Taxonomy (NCBI): domain Eukaryota; kingdom Viridiplantae; phylum Streptophyta; class Magnoliopsida; order Ranunculales; family Papaveraceae; genus Papaver; species Papaver armeniacum. Next base: position 7,909 of record JAJJWW010003459.1, on the reverse strand, counting down.
AGTTCGGGCGTTCGAAACCAAGTGTTAATACAAAACCGTATTCAAACACTCAAAGCCTGCTTGCATCAACCGTAAGCTTGCTCATCTTTACATTACAAGTCATAAGCAAGCCAACACCTTCACAATCTCAACACCTTCTTCGCTTCCCTCCCTAAGATCAACCCCATCTCCTTCACTTTGTGGCCGAAACAAATGCAGAGCGGCCATTTCTTGGTTTAGGCCGGACTTGCACTGATTGATCTCTCGAATCTACAAGCACTCACCGCGCGATGCATTTGTTGAAGGTTTAGATTCATTCCTCATCCACACCCCAAATTACCAAATTCTGCGGGAGTAGTTTTCACCCATCAACAATTGGCGACCACGGTGGGAGATTGATCTATCGGTTGCATAAAATTGAATCCTCAATTTCTCGGTTTCCATCTCGCAATGTGTCCAGGAAACTACGGGCGGTTCGAGATATCATGGGAAGCATAGCTGGAATCTTGGAGGATGTCTTGGCAAATCAAGCCGGTATCACCGGGAGGCGAGGCGAGACATTTCGCCTTTTGAATGATATAGCGGCACAATTACAAGAAGGGTTGACGAGGCATCCACTCGGGCGGCACAAGAAATGTTGAATCTTTAATCGAGAGTCACATCTTTACTGGGGTGGAGAGGCAAAAGAGCGCGCGTACTCACGGGGACTCGGGAAGAGACTTACCCAATGAGACTCGAGGAAACTCCACGGAGAAAAGACTTGCCGGAGTACTACAATGTCTAGGATAAAGAAAGGGAACTGCAGCCTATGGAGCCTCTGCTAGAAGATTTGTATTTCAAAACTCTTATTGAAGCACGGAAGGCTGTCCAATCCGCGTCGGCCTTCCAACCAAGCGAAGGAACGCTTGAGGAAGGAGAAATCAATCGGGAAATGCCTGAATACGAGAGGATGGGAACGTTCAATCCGGTCACTCGGCGGTGACATTACGACACCTTCCACATCCCTCTACCTAGGCAAGCGATCCGCGAATATGATGGCACTCACAAATCTTCCAACTTCATCTCTGTTCCACGTCAAAGCCGCGGAGAGACGTTGCAACGCCCGCCACTAACGCGGGAAAAGCTAGACTCAAGGTACTTACATTTCCCATTCCCAATGAAGAAGATTAGGAGCTCTTGGAGACATGGGTGCGAAATGAAGAGGTGGAGCTACCCCAGGTATGGCGTCCGCCTGCGATCAAGAAGTAATGGACCAGTCTTGTCATTACCACCGGTTCCTTCATCACCCCACCGATGAATGCGGCGCTTTGAAGCGCATTGTTCGGGAGCTCGGTTCGAAAGATAGCTTGCGGAGGATTTTCTTAGAGAGGCTACTCCGGTTTGATATAGTGAGGCTTCAAAAGCAAGTAAGTTTTACTCAACAACTTTACAAGAGAGATAGTTTAGAATTCATTGGGGACTTAGCATCCGCATGTGGAAAAAGAGGCTCGGTGATCAAACGCCATGTTTGTTTCCATTCGTACCTCCCTTTTACATAACATTTGCAATTTCATGTGCAATCATTCATGACCAAGATGCAAATTTCATTTAACATAATCCCTTTCAAAAAAGGTTGTTCACAAAACTATCTCAAAAATAAGCCAATTCAATTACCTATTCAAAACCGGAAGCCAAATTACGAAAAAAATCCTCACTATCACTCAAAAAGAAAAACATCTAAAAAAGAAGAGACAAGTATATGGCACAAATCAAGGAAAGTCCTTGAGCAACAACTCATCCTTCTGGGCAGAGAGACTTTCATCCTTTGAAGCACGGCACTGCTTCAGCTCCGAGTTCTTTAGACAACCTCTCAACCTCTTCTTCTGACGAGCAACACGGTCCGCGGAAGGGACTTCATCATGTAGTTTACGGAGCTCCTGAATCTCGGAGAACCCTTTGAAGAACCGGGGAGCATTGAAGGCATGCTGCGCAAACACGTCCGAGATGGCACCTCCAATCTTCAACCACCTCTTGAAAAGCTGTTCCACCGGTCGCGGCGCTCATCCCACGGATGGAAACTAAAGCTTCTTGGACGCGGTTGACCAATGCAAGACGACTCCACGAGCTTCGCGGTGGTAGCAATATGGCCGTGTTTCTTCCCAGTTGTCGTGTACAACTTTTCAAAGCTGAACCACTGGCCAATCCACCAACCAACACATGACACGGATAAGGGACAGTAAAAGGAGGATCGAACAAAGCCCCAGGCTGCATCACCGGCAATTCGGCGACCGCGGGAGTCTTGTCGGTTGCAGGAAGCCTTTCGGAAGAAGTCACCACAATAGCCATACGGTCCGGAGCCTGTTCAGGATGGATGTCAGGAGGGGAGCCGTCTCAACTACGGCGACCACCGTCTCTCTTGCATTCCTTACGGCATCTATTTCACTCACGGGTGTTGATTTCCATCACGACCCCGTCGACAAGATCACTAAGGAAAGCGCCTTGTTCAACCGAGCTTGCATCATCTCTGTCGTGGTCGGAAAAAGGAGCGGTTTCTCCGGACTTCTCGGTGTGAAGGTCGGTCTTCTCGCGGACTTCTCGGCATGAAGTTCCATACCGTCGGACTTCTCGGCATGAAGGTCCGTACCGCTGACTTCTCGGCCATGAAGGTCCGTCCGACTTCTCGGCATGAAGTTCCATCCGTCAGACTTCTCGCATGAAGGTCCGTACCGACTTCTCGGCATGAAGGTCCGTACCGCCAGGACTTCTCGGCATGAAGACCTTCCCTTCCGTTTTGAATGCGTGCCAACCTTGTGAAGGCATTATCTTTCGAAATTCCACGATTTAAAACAAGGATCGTTTTAGAAGAACTTACAACTGGAGAAATGAAAGAACCGATGGGAGGAGATTTAAATACACATATTGGAAGAATTGAGGATTCTTAGGACCGCATGCTTGCCTCTTAGGTCTCTCTCCTACTTGGGGACTGCAATCCTCGGCTCTTGTCCGTTTGGATGGAAGTGGCTTCAACCGGAAATGCTTCGTCAAGATGTCAGAAGATGGCTCACTACGAGAATTCGTCACAACACTCTTCGAAAATTTACGGAAGATCAACGGTTGTTTCCCCCAAAATTCTTTATACACTGTCGGTCACCACCGGGTTTCTCCCAATAGGCCGAAGGGAAGGCTCACCGGTCTAAGAACACATTGGCGTTAAGAATTTGTGGAAGGAATTCTTAGGAGCCCCTAGTGGACGGATAAATGGGACACCACTGATCGAATCCCATTTGGCGAGCAGCCACTGTCAATGTTGTGCGGAGTCACGAGAAAATTCTCCGTCGAATAGAGACGGGACATATCTGGAATGCAGGCTGCGCAGGTAAATAATTTCCCGGATCTCATGGTCTTGACATCCGTACGCAACACAACGCCGGGATCGTCGGCAAAGGTCTTTGGGTGAGCGATGGAAGAGTGAATCGGCCCCCATGGACGAAAATCTACGGAAGAAATGTTGTCAAATACCTCCACAAGTTTCGCACCGGCTTTAGGGCGCTTCTTATTCCATCGGAGTATTCTCGAGCCGCCGTACAAGTTAACGAGTGAAGGTGCGGGAGTAGGAGCATAACCACGAAGTGTTCCCATAAGAGCGCTGAAGAAAAGCGAAGTGAACGTGCGACTCCACCTTCTTGTACCGTTAGAAACATGCATATCCATTGCTAAAGCGTCTAGTGAGAATACGACGATCCAAGGAACAATGCACCTAGAGGAAGAACTTCACCTGCGCCCGACCTTATAGCAATTTTGACAAGGTTACGTCTAATTGTCCTCTTTTCAGGAACCGTCATCAAATACGTCTGGATAGCCATAGAAGACGAGGAATCGATCGGTGAGCTCGTTTTCCAACTCTGCGAGAAGACCACTCAGAAACCCACCGGTGTAGAAGCATTTCGTGTCTTTTTCTCCTCCTTCTCCAGTTGTCGAATTCCGCCACCTTTTGAAGTATAGCGGCATAATTACTCTCCTCAGTGTCGGAGAGTTCGTAAGAAAGACTTCCCGACAACAGGCGGGTTCATTAATGCAGCTACACTCTCCAAAGTAATAGTCATCTCTCCCCATCTAGATATGGGTGTGTGGTGGAAATACGCCACCGAGAAATGAAGGTGATCAAGCCGCGGTGTCTTTCCTAATTTCGAGGTAGCGGATGCCATGACGCATCAAGAATTTGTGCTTTGGTCAAATTGTCCTTAATGCCCTCATTACTCAACATGCGTCTCATCCATCCTTCATAAGAACCCGGTGGAGCATGGCAAATCTTGAAGTCAATAGGAGAAGGCGGATATTCGTTCCTTTGGAGACAAAATCTCATCACAAGTGCGGAAGAAGAAAATGGGTCGGCATCCATATTTTACGATCGGAAAGCAAGACTATCTTATGAGAAGGATGCTTTCTAATATTTGGAAAAGGCGAGATGAACAACTCATCATTGATGTTCGGCATATCTTTGAAGCTATCAACACTTCGACTTGGCACCAACATTATCTTGAAGAGACATGTTGATAGGAGTTCTTTTCTTTCTACCAATGAAATAAAAGGCAGGAGTTAGAACTTGTATGAAAGCACATGAGAAATGTAGTCACACACGGCAAAGACACAACTCACGTTGGAGCATGCAATGGCTGTCCAAATGCCATTCAAATGCGGCACAAAATTGATGTACGAATTTTGATTTGATGTTGATTTTAAATTTTAACTATAACTCAAGTTTTCAAGTCAGGATTGAATTTCAAGTTCTCGGTATAAATTTCAAGTATTTCGAGTTTCAAATTTCAGTCAAGCATATGTGAATAAGACCCACGTTCCGGCATACACGGCGGGCCCGCATTCATCATCGCATACATCATACACAATTTTCTTTATTCATGGGAATCGTGTCTACGGGATTCAAGCCAAATGGTGGAAAAAGCTAAGCATGCACATGTCTTACAAAGGTGTTTACCTAAACAAACTAGGGTTTCACCGTTAAAAAAAAAAAAAAAAAAAAAAAAAAACTTAAACTTACCTCGGACGGGCGGCAACTCCGACGGTGGCGGTTTCCCGGCAACAAACTCCGGCGGCAACTATTGGCGCGGCTCGGCGGCAACTATTGGCGGCAAAGTCACGGACGGAGCTGCTTTGACAACAAAAAAAAAAAAAAAAATTCGTGAGAAAAAGAAAAGGGGTTTGGCTTCTTTTATAGACAAAAATTAGAAGAATCCCGATAGAATAAGGATTCCTCTTTTGTTTGGTTTCCTCTTTTGATTCAAATACCCAAAGAAAGAAACCCCACCGGGGATTCCATACAAAGCGTGACGGCGTGGAAAACTAGCGGTCGACCAACACTCTTAGGGTAAACTCCTTTTACCTGTCTTTCTCACGTATGCATGTCACCATCTCATGCCTACCACACAATAATGTAACCATTATGTGCTAGGCGGGGGACTTAATGTTGATGGTGGATTTTCGTTTAAGGTTAAATTTGTAAAAAACCCCAAAAATCATGCGACATCTTGTAAAAGATAAAGCCGTTTATAAGTGACGGATACTCCTCACTTAATTCACCAAGAATGGAGCATGTAGCAACAATCCCATTGTTGGAGCATGATACATGAAATTCCTCCAGGGTTGGAGCATGCGGCAACAATCCCTTCTGTGAATTTCATATCGGCCTTGTATTTCCTGTCCCATTATCGGTGTGGCATGACGGTAGTGTTACTCTTACGGAGTAACACGAACCTCAAGCACTATAATGAATCCATGTACGAAATACCGTGCGAGGCTGATTCTCGGTGTGTTATACTAGCCCGAGCCCTCTCGGTGTGTTATACTAGCCCGATTGAGCCCCTCTCGGTGTGTTATACTAGCCCGATTGAGCATCCAGGACTTGGCCATATCGGTCTCGGATATGATCTGATCGCATCATCCAACTCCACAAGCATGATTGGATGACCACGGATCAATTCCATCACCCCCAAGCATGGTATGGAATACACACGGCCTTAGCTTGCCAAATATGATCGATCGCGATCATCCAACTCCACAAGCATGATTGGATGACCACGAGATCAATTCCATCACCCCAAGCGGTATGGAATACACACGGCCGACCCACTTTTGGTCGACCATTGGCCTTCGCTTGCCAAGAAACCGTCCATACCAAGCATTATGGACGGAAAACCTAAATTAGGGTTTGCGGCATATTACATGTGTCGCAAAAAGCGGTCTCAACCGTCCATCTTCGCGAGGCATAGATGGAGGGTGTAGATGTAGACTCAAAGGGCCGGAGCATGTCGACACAATCACCGTGTGACCGCCTACACACTTGACCAATCGGTCAAAGCCAACCATGGTTGGTTACAACAAATTCGTCCGCCCAAAAGAGCATGGTCGCGCGGCTTTGAAAGCCAAAATTAGGGCTTCAAGTCATCACGCGCGTCCATCTTCTCGTACGAATGGAGGGTCACGATTGGATTAACCAAGGCCGGTCATACCAGCATGACCACCGTGGGCCCATCTACCTCCTCTTGCGGTCGGCCAAGGCATACCATGCCCGGCTAATCCAAAACGCCCGACCAAACTCACGCGGTTACATCTCCCAAATCCTAAACTGATCTCGACCGCTCAACTTCACCGGATGATTTGAGTGGCTTAGATCACGTTTTCATGGGATAATCAGGTATAGGTGTGAACACTAGCCTACCACCTACACGGTGGTATGATCGACCAAGACCGACCAAGATGGGTCGTCTTGGAGCGCACGCCCAAACTTGGGATGTCATGCGGTTTCCAACTCCTTTGCGGCAAGGGATTTACTGCATAAAATCTCAACCACTCCTCTTTGACGGTCAAATTGAGTGGCCTGGATTACATCTTCATGAGACGGTGAGACATGGACGTGTACACCATCATGCCGTCAACACGCATGTATGGTCGGTCCTCTAAAAAATCCTTCCCATGCTTGGTTTAGACCAAGGCTGAAGAGTGATGCTTGCGCACCTCTTTAAAAACCTAATTTCATCAACGGTCGCGAGATGAGTGTCTCAAACATCATCTCATCCGTCCAGCTTCACCACTTGGTTATACAACCACAGTCGGGAGTTATTTGGTTAGTGAGGAGTCATTACCCATCACTTTACCACACCGTAATGCGATGCACTATAAAATACACACGATACTTCACAAGTATCGACTTTATGAATAACTTGCGGTTATTCAATTCAGCATTACATGCTATCTTTCGTGGATCCACGATCCACATTCCAGGACATCAATCATGTCACAAGCTGGGGATACATCTTGGGGTATTGGTCTCGGCGGTTTACGGCGTGCGGCGTGCAACGCGCCATCACAAGAACGTGTTAGGAAGTCATGGACGGTTAGAGATGAACAGGAAAAGTGGGCAAGACCGGTCGTGTGTTACCGACACACAACTCCACTACTCCATCATTCCACTACCTCCACTTCCCACGAGAAACGTGAATGAGGCTCAATGACTTGTATAAATAGGTTCTCCGCCCTATTTCAAAAACAAAAAAAAAACAAGGGAATAACGGAGAACAACACAAGTTCGGACAGACGAAATCAAGTGTTAATACAAACCGTATTCAAACACTCGAGCACATTGCATCAGCAACCGTAAGCTTGCTCATCTTTCTGTTACAAGTCATAAGCAAGCCAACACCTTCACAATCTCAACACCTTCTTCGCTTCCCTCCCTAAGATCAACCCCATCTCCTTCACTTTGTGGCCGAAACAAATCTGGGAACGGCCATTTCTTGGTTTAGGCCGGGACTTGCACGATTGATCTCTCGAATCTACAAGCACTCACCGCGCGAGTGCATTTGTTGAAGGTTTAGATTCATTCCTCATCCACACCCCAAATTACCAAATTCTGCGGGAGTAGTTTTCACCCATCAAC
>JAJJWW010003458.1:0-298428 GCA_023531295.1 Papaver armeniacum | reverse complement strand
TTCCCCTAGAAACAGAATCTGAATAGAGAATCCGATGGGATCATTCCTCAAAAGTACCTAGTGAAAAGTTCAGCTAAGAAATTCATGCTGAAAAATGACATAACGTCCAACGGGAGCCGCCAGAACCATCTTAAAGCTTCAACTTACCAATAATACTCATCATATATCTTTCCATTTATCCATAACACTCATCTTGTATCTTTACAAAACATGAATCAATTTTAATCAACCAAAATAAAGAACAACGAAGAAAAAAAAATCAGAAAAAAGATATAGAAAACCAAAAAACTGTCTCTAACACAAAATCCAGTTCAATAATGGCCCACTTACCCATGACAGAATTGCATATACTCTGTCATGTTTCATTTACCCAGAAAGACAGAAAGTCATTTACGCAGAAAGACTGAAAGCTACCCTAATCCAGCACCTCAAATGAACGAAAATAATATGCAGGTTCATATAATTGGCAAGGTGTATTTATCACTAAATTTCAGAATATCATTATATTCAATCAAGTCTATAATGTGCGACACCACGTAGAAATAAGAAGGATTAATCTGTAGAGATGAATAACATTTTTGAAACAATTGACTATGATTAAGAAATCTGCATATACTCTAAATTTCGACAAAAGAAGCATGATTACTTAATGAATAAAATGAATTCAAAACTACCCTATAAAAATGCAAACTCCAAATACTTTAGCCAGATTCAATAAATGTATAAATGTATCGGTTTCAACAATTATGAAATCGGTTCAAGTACGCCACCATAATTGTTTCTCATACATAAATATTTTAGTGGGATGCATTCTGAGTTTCATTTCATCCTTCAAGTCTATATGTGATCTAATAAAAAGGAAACTTACATTATACTCTTCATCAAGAATTACAAACTCTTGTGCTCAGCAACATGATTGCAAAGAACAGAACGCACACAAAATTTTATTATAGATTAGTCTTGGGAGCAATAGAAGTTCCAGCATTAATAAATGAAACTAATCGATACAAAGCACCGCACCAAAATAACAAATGTGTATCTTCGTAAGAACCTTGCAACTGCTTCTAATATGTTGTGAACATGGTACCTAACAAAGTGAAGCGAGCAAATGAAATATGCCTATTCAAAGTAGCATTTATACATGGCTAATCTGATTAGTGAAGTGATTAATTGAAATACCTTAGCACAGGTATGTCGAGCCTTATTCCAATTAATATCACAGTATGGTTGCATTCGGCGCAACAAATCTCTTCCCATATAAATAGGACATTGGCAAGTAAACTGATCGACAGTAGACCAACATTTTCCCTACAATTTCAAAACAAATGAATAATATTAGTCCCCTATCGTTATGTGATGTGCGAAGCAATTTTGCTCATAGAGCAACATCTACATCTTATCTATTTGGATTTTATTTCTTTTACAAATAGTGCTTGATAGTTCAATTGGTCAGGTATTTAGTAAAATCTTTCATTCAAGCATTTAAACAAATACTTCGAAAGCAATGTAGGTAAAATCAAAACTGTAAGCATAAAGAAATCGAAAATTTATACTTACAATTCTAAAAAATGGGATGGGACTCACTCTAGGTAATAAGAGATCAACACTCTTCTGAAATTTTCCCATCTCTCGAAGTGCTTGAATTCCCGGTTTATGTCTATATGGCCCCTTCTCAGCCGCCTGCATCAAATACTTCAGATTCCCTCTCATCTTCCTCAATTTTATGAAGAATCACTCCCCCCTGAGTTGCTCATGCATTCGATAACAGAATCATCCATTTGAAAGGTTGGGTTAGTGTGGGCAGTGATTATGGATTGATCGACTCGGAGGTGATGAATAATTTTCTTCTGCTCTTTTAATTTTTCATTCGGAGGCAGAGAAGAATGATAGGTTTCTGTGACGATTACCGATTAAGGTTGTAAAGACTCGGTAAGATTTTTTTTTTTCCCCGTAAGAAAACAGAGATGTTAGTGTTTACGTAAGTATTGTCTACCTACCTAATGTCCAGTTAAGTTTTCGGTGTAAACCAAGTGTAAGTAATTATTTAGGCACAAAAGCTGACAGAAGTAATGTATACCCACGTTTTTACTAACGGTGTTATAAACGACCAGTTAAATGTAGGGTGTAAACAGAGTGTAATTCATGTTTTAATGTCTCGACCAATAGAGTCCCGCCAAGTGTCCTCTCCAGGTTTACTATTGCCCAAAGCTTTTATCTAATTTAATTTGAGGGGGTGTCAAACTCACCGTGCGACGTGGGAGCTCATATGACTTGACATTTTAAAGGAGGGGATATGTAAGAGATTTTGTTGTCTAATTTGGTACTTGGTAAATCTTTTGTTGATTATTATTGGTTTGGTGTACCGAACAAATTTGATATATGTATGTGTGTGGGTTTGGATTTGGATTGTGGAAGAAAGCTATGGTATATATGTATGTTATACTCAAATTTGATACTAATTTTCTTAAATGTTCAGTTTGTATTTTTTTTTTCTTTTGCTAACAACTTCATGTCTTTCAGGTACAAAGATATTGGTTAACTAACTCAAAGCTAGAAGAATTCAAAATCATCTACAGGGATAAGGGAAGTCAACAATTTTTTTGTGCCCAAAATTTTTTACCATAAAAAGGCCCTGCGATTATGTTCGCACCACGCCAAGATACACACAGGATCGGCTCTGCAAGAGCATAGCTCAGTGATATCTCATTAACTCGATTAAGGAAAAAGTTAAGCGCTTGATCCCCACCGCCAGCATAGTAGACATGGAGATTTGTATTTAAAATAGTTGTATAAAGGCGTTTGGTGAGGCTGGGTCTAATATTGGGGCTAGTCCAACTAGACGAATTTAGGTAGGGACCTAGATCCGGCTTTAGCCTAAAAAAATAATCATGAAAAGCAATTTGAATTGAGATAACCAACTGATCTTTAAGTGGTAGAACAATTTGTTTTTCTTCTAAACTGTTACATTTTTTTTCTTCAATTTTTCTTTATTTGTTTAATATATTTAAACATAAGAATCTTCCTGGCTTTGTTGGTTTGACTTTTAGTAAAATCAATAATTCGATGGAAACAACATACTATATGTTTTCCATAAAAAGAAAAAATTTCTGAAAATTCATACCATAAACGTGAACTTATCCAGGTAAAACACTTTCACAAGCAGGGTTATACCTAGGGGTGAGCATGGGCCGATATGGGCCGGTTTTATCTCATCCGCATCCAATCTAAGTCACTACATATTTCAAATTTGGCATCCGCATCTAATCCAACATCCAACGGGTTTGCATGCAATGGATGCACGGATGAACGGATTGGGTGCGGATAATCCGATGGATTTGTGTTACCTAAAATTTATAATGAAAAAGTAAAGCCAATATAGATGACTTCTCAATGTTCTCATAGAACCTACACATTTTGCATATGTATATAAATATAGAACTGCCATGGACAACACTCCAAGCAAACATCTTAAAAATCCCAAAACTATCTGTATATTTTCCAGAAACTATATAAATGCTCTTAATCTAACAGATATGGATGTCCAACGGATTTTCAAGATTGCATCCAGGCCCAATCCTTAATCCGTTGGATTTCAAAAATCTCATCCGCATCCCATCCACATTAGCGAACGGACTTGGCATTCATCCGCAAATATACGGTTGGTCTCGGTTAAATCCACGGAATACGGGTAAAATGCTCACCCCTAGTTGTACCTAGTAGTTATGAAACATATGCAACCGCCTAAGCCTCCTGGATAACAGGTGGCCCAAAAATGTTTTTTTCTTTTTCTTTTGTCTGTGTGTATACTAATTGCTATGTATTTCACCCGTTGGAGAAAAAAAATCTGAACTACTATGGTGTATAATAATCCTTGCATTTTTAGGGGCCACTCAAAAGGAATTAGGTGCCCACAATGTATACCTAGCCAAGGGCACTGGTTAACACTAGTGGAAAACAGAAGTTCCGCGACCGTCAGGACAAGTAATATATACGAGTTATACGACCATATTTAACCATCTCTGTTGGGGTCTCTGATAAAGCGTAGCTGTTTTGTACGACCCTTAGCCGTGTGTCTCAAAACAACAACTGATTTTAAGGGTAATGAGGTACAGACCCTAAGCTGTGAGTCTCAGATTTAAATTATAATATAAAAAAAATTGATTCAGATTTGCTGAAATGCCTGAATGGCTAAATCTGAGACTGCATCAAGGTCAAGTCAAGTCAAATGAAAGTCAAGCCAAAGTCAGTCAAATGGAAGTCAAGCCAAAGTCAAGGAAAAGTTAAGTCAAATGGAACTCAAATTACACTCAAATGAAACCCAATCTGAAATTCAAATATAAACTCAAACTTGAGAATTCCATACTCATTCATTCAAATGGAATTCAAATTAAAGTCAAATGACACCCAAACTCAAATTGAAATGAAACTTCAAATTTAAATTCAATCTGAGAATTCAACATTCATTCCTTTTATCTACTGGGTTTAAATCTACACAAAAATGGATGAAATTCTGAGTTCAGAACAAGAAACTTGAAGGTAAGTTCAATATGTTCAACCTATATCCAAATCGGTGACAAATCTATGCGAGGAACAGAAGTTTCTTCGACCCTCGAGCAATAGATCGATTCATGACATCAATGTTTCATACTCAAGTCTGGATCCTTATAGGTTCTTTCTTTCACTTGGGTTAGTAGAACTCCCTGAAAAAGGAATATAGACATTCACAAAATTAAAGGTGCATTGTTGTTCTCAATCAAGGTAAATAACTCAAATGCTTCTAATGACTCACCTAAAATATCCATTTTATCAATGAGTTCCCGGGATCCAAAGTAGCAAAACCCCCAGAGCTTGTAACAAGTTCTTGCGTAAACCGGCTTCGTCTCCGTGAACCCCTAAAGAAAAATCCGTAGCATTCAACCGATAATCATAAATCATAAATGTTCATTAATAACCAAGGGACTAGGTTTAAACCTTAAATTGTGGCTGATACTCTACTGGAGCACCAACCTTAACTCCTTCAAACTCTCCTGGTGCTCCACCTCTTTGACCACCAAATCTTGCGAGTCTGTCACCACCTTCTTAATTAGGCCTGAATACACAACAACAAAATCAACATCAAAATTCAAGAACACATAACAACATCAGAAACCGAATTCACATAACCATTGGTGGTCAATTAGCAGCTTAACCTTCAGAATCATAGATATCAATAAAGGAAGACATGTTTAAAAGCTATCTAAATGTTAATACGGTATTTTCCAGTGTGCAAGCAGCAAAAACAAATGAAATTAATCAAGTGAGGAGCATATTACCTTTGAAACCTAACAAACGTCCAATCCAATGCATCCTCAAAGCTCCATAACCATTTGCCGGTCCAATGCAAGAACTCCAGTGCTTGTTGTATCGAATCAAAGCTGAAAGACATCCATAGCAAATACATAACAGGTCAGAAATATTTCAAGTGACTCCATTGAACATCAACCAGCCTCAGTATAGATAATAAAGCTGCATATCCAAACCGATGACATGCTTACAGAATAGACGGCATATATTACTTGCATGATATTGCACCAAGTGCGATTCGAGCAGTAACATCTGGATCTAAGGTGAGATTAGCCAGCAGGGGTTCGAGCTTCCATTACAAGTTGCTGAATTTTAAGATTTCTTTGAACTGTGGTAGTTATAACCTCGGCATCCTTTGCTCGGATGCGTGCACTTGATTTCTTCATGTGTTCAAGAAGGGGGACTAAACTACCAATTGTATGCAAATCTTTCAGGCACATACCAAAGCATTAATTTACATAACAACACGAAATCAAATATCACTAAGTCATATAAAGGCATCAACTTACCGTTTGCCATGTCAATGGATTCAACATGCTCTTGCAATTCGTCTAACAAATCTGCAAAATCAACAACCGATAAGCATGTTACTTAAACTGACACAATGATAACAGAACAAAACCCAAAGCGATAACATTTCATGGTTAATCTAGTATACCTTAGATCTCTGCGGAAGTAACACCTTGATCTTCCAATACATTCTCAAGAGTCTTCTTAACAAGATTAATCTCTTTCATTCTTTTGACCACATCAACCGTCTGAGTTGCATAGCTTCCATAAACTATCTCTTATCCTCCTCACTGCAGATATAACAACAAACAAATTTCATCCAATGTAAATGACATAGTTATTGAGTTGCACTATAAACTCATGCTCTTATGAAATTACTAGTTTCACTAAATTACACCTAACGATTCTCAATTCTGCATTACATTCTTGTAGACCTATCCAATTTCAGTATTACTCTAAACAAGAGATGATACCACATAAAGATGAATATTACCTAAAGTATTGTCTATAGTTGAAGAACATTACCACATCCTACATGTACACAGGGCATCTTTCACACGACAAACATTAAGACTTGTATTCTTATATATGATAAAGAATGTGCATATACATAGAGTTATAAGAAAGTCTTGACAAATAATAGAGAATGTGCAGAGAGTTATGCACAGCTTCAACCGTACTGAAATAAGCACATTATCATTGCCAAAACTTAAAAGGTGCAGACACACACACTTAATTAACTATATACAATTCTATATTTTTAGTGAAGTGAGATTCTTAATTTTAACCTCATATTACCAATATGCAGATGGAACTACGAATCTCAACAATCTAAGATTCTCACCAATCTAAATATTATATTATGCAATAGACTAGCCCAAAAAGAAAATAAAAACTCATAATAGCTAAAGAGAGAAGAACAAAGAAATAAAAAAAAGGATGAGGGCCAGTGCACTTCAAACCAAAACCCATCAGCATTTTGTTCTAACGAAATGATATTTTACTTACTTTAATGTTCTCAAATTTCCCCTAGGGACCCTTTTGGACAAAATGAAATGCGTATATGTTACCATAGGCAACATCAAACTGCTGGATCAAGCTACACGCACACTAGAAAAAGTGTTCTGAAGTGAGACATGTAAAAACATCAACAAACAAAGTGAGACATGTAAAAATACCTACATGATAAACAACTTTGCCCGGTGTAACAAATTTACAAACACCTTGAACGCACCATGTTAGAAACGCCAGAAAGCCAGCAAAGAACAACTGAGTTGAACTAATATGACAAAACCAAACTTTTCAAAAAGATCTGGTGATATGACTAGTGTATATCTAATATTATAGTCATATCTGTCCACACAATCTTAGATTCACCTACAAGAAAAATACTACAGTTAAGGTTGTCAGAAAATGAGATTTTCAACTGTAATTCTCTAGCTAACTTATAAAAGACATTCATTAAAATCAAAATCCTTTCAAATCTCATTAAACAAACATAATTCCAGACCCTAAAGCAAACACATCAAAATCAAATCATAATTCAAACATCTATAGATTAAGAATCATCAAAAAATAATTGTAAGAAGAAGGTGGTAGTGGACCTGGTGATGTTTCTCGTGGAGATAGAGGTGGTGGTTGACTGTGAGTTAAATCCACTAGTACTTCCTTCTTCTATTTCCTTTCGAGTAATATGATTACGACGTCGAACTCATCCCTTATTTGAATCATAATATTGACTGGTCAATTTCCATATCCATACAATTAGTTTATATAGCCTGAATTAATATAACTGAAAGAAGTAAAACATCCATGAAATGAATGCAAATACCAGCATAATACATATTAAATATTGTAAGTGGTTTAAACAAAAGCATGACATCATGTTGAAGACACCGTGCATACATCATATATCTGCAGCAACAAATTTCACAAGACTTCTAAGCGGTGACCAATTCTTAGTTGCAGTGTGTATATAGAGATATTGATATGTGATTTATTAGTCTTTCTAAAATACAAAAACTATAGTTGTAGTTGTTAATCTCTGGTCTGGGTTATAATGAATACAATGCTAACAAAAGAAACGAGAATTATAATCATCAAATACCATGACAAGTGACATCCATGGATGTAACATTCATTCATCCAAAAATCTAAAAACCAATTCATATCCAGGTGTTTGAGAGTGAAAACAGTTTCTGCCGATTTCGGTAATTTTGGGTGTGTGGGTGAGAAACGAGTCTAAACCCTAAACAATGCACTGCACGGGAGTACTTTAGATTCAAGAGATCAATCTGTACAAGTACGGCCTAAACCAAGAAATGGTCGTTCCGGACTTGCTTCGGTCACAAAGTGAAGGAGAATGGGTTGGTTTTGGGGAGGGAAGCAAGGAAAGTGATGAGACCAGCATAGTTGATTTCTGGAAGAGTAGTTGTGTTACTACGACTTGTATCAAAAAAGTGGGAAGGCTAATAAATGGTAAGCTAACAAATATTTTCTGAGTGTTGTATATTCCCGAATGAACTTGTTGTTCGGTGGAAATAGGTAAGACCTATTTACACAAGTCGAAGTGAAACGTACTCTGGTCTCATTAAGGAATGGAAAAATGGGTAAGTAAATGGGAGGAGGTGGTAAAGAATGGAATTGATGTTCCATAAAACCGTTAACGCATGGAATTGATGTTCCATGAAACCGTTAACGGATGGAATTGATGTAAAAAGCGTTTCACCATTAACTCCCTGTATTTACTACCGCCTCACCCTTATGACACTTCCTTATGACGGGCGTAGTGTACGCCGACGTCGTAAAACGCCAAACCAATACCCAAAGAGGATCCCCGAGTTTGTGATATGTGTTGATGTCTCGAATGTTTTTATGGAAAACATGTAGCATGTTGTTCTTGCCTGGAAAGTCGTACTTGGGAGACTTGCTAGCTTGGTGACCTCCGATGGTCGAGATTTTGCATCTCAAGAGGAAAGATAGCCGTTGATCGTTGCATGCTTTTGTTTTGGTAGACGTGTAGGGAAGGCCAGCATGGTGGCGCGGCTAAGGTTGGCATGCCGTTGGCATGGCATGGTTTGGCGTGGCCAAACTTAGATTTTCGGGCCAAAGGTTACCATGCATTGTCTGGTAACCTTGGATGGCTAGTATTTTTTCCTGGGATTGAAGGGGGGCCGTTGATTGTCGCACGCCTTCGTTTTGGTAGCCGCATAGGGAAGGCCAGCATGGTGGCGTGGCTAGGTTGGCACGTTATTGGCGTGGCATGTCCTGGCGCGGTTTGGTGTGACCAAACTAGGGTTTTGGGTCAAAGGTTACCATGTGTGGTCTAGTAACCTTGGATGGCTAGGATTTGCTCCTGGGATTGAAGGGCAACCATTGATTGTTGCACGCCTTTGCTTGGTTAGCCGTGTAGGGAAGGCCAGCATGGTGGCGCGGCTATGTTGGCATGCCGATGGCCTGGCATGGTTTAGCGTGGCCAAACTTAGGATTTTTGGGCCAAAGGTTACCATGTGTTTTTCGGTAACCTTGGATGGCTAGGATTTGCTCCTGGGATTGAAGGGAAACCGTTGATAGTTGCACGCATTCGCTTGGGTAGCCATGTTGGGAAGGCAAGCATGGTGGCGCGGCTATGTTGGATAGGGCCAAGGCAGGGTGTGGTTTGGCTTGGCATGGCGGGGCCAAGGGTTTGCCATGGGCACATGGTGCGGCTAGCTTGGCTAGGTGCGGTTTGGCTTGGCATATGGGGCCAAGGGTTTGCCATGGGCGCATGGTGTGGCTAGCTTGGCTAGGTGCGGTTTGGCTTGGCATATGGGGCCAAGGGTTTGCCATGGGCATGGTGCGGCTAGCTTGGCTAGGTGCGGTTTGGCTTGGCATGTGGGGCCAAGGGTTTTCCATGGGCGCATGGTGTGGCTAGCTTGGCTAGGTGCGGTTTGGCTTGGCATGTGGGGCCAAGGGTTTGCCATGGGCGCATGGCGTGTCTAACTTGGCTAGGTGCGGTTTGGCTTGGCATGTGGGGCCAATGGTTTTCCATGGGTGCATGGCGTGGCTAGCTTGGCTAGGTGTGGTTTGGCTTGGCATGTGGGGCCAAGGGTTTTCCATGGGCGCATGGCGTGGCTAGCTTGGTTTGGCATGTGGGTCAAGGGCTTGCCATGGGCGCATGGCATGGCTAGCTTGGCTAGGGGCGGTTTGGCTTGGCATGTGGGGCCAAGGTTTGGGGAGACCAAGCTCGGGTTTTGGGCCAAAGGTCGTTTGGTAACCTTGGATGGCTAGGATTTGCTTCTGGGATTGAAGGGCGACCGTTGATTGTCACACGCCTTCGTTTTGGTAGCCGCGAATAGAAGGCCAGCAAGGTGGCGCGTCTAGGTTGGCATGGAGCCATGGCAAGGTGCATTTGGCATGGCGCTGTAGGTGTGGCTGGCATGGTTTGCCATTGGCACAGGGGTGCGGCTAGCATGGTTGGCAAGCCTTGGCGCGGTAGGTGTGGCTGGCATGGTTTGCCATTGGCACCGGGGGTGTGGCTAGCATGGTTGGCATGCCTTGGCGCGGTAGGTGTGGCTGGCATGGTTTGCCATTGGCACTGGGTGCGGCTAACATGGTTGGCATGCCTTGGCGCGGTAGGTTTGGCTGGAATGGTTTGCCATTGGCACAGAGGTGCGGCTAGCATGGTTGGAATGCCTTGGCAAGGTAGGTGTGGCTGGCATGGTTTGCCATTGGCACATCGGTGCGACTAGCATGGTTGGCATGCCTTGGCTCGATAGGTGTGGCTGGCATGATTTGCCATTTGCACAGGGGTGCGGCTAGCATGGTTGGCATGCCTTGGCGCGATATGTGTGGCTGGAATGGTTTGCCATTGGCACAGGGGTGCGTCTATCATGGTTGGCATGCCTTGGCGCGATAGGTGTGGTTGGCATGGTTAGCCATTAGCACATGCGGTGTGAGAATTAGGGTTTTGGCATGTCGAAACCCTAATTAGCATTAAAAAAGGTACCCTGGTAATTTTCTCGCAGACAAACTAAAGGGTTCAATAAATGTGCTTGGTTTGGACATTATTACTCAAGCTCTGTGACGTCATTGTCTGACTAAGGTTTTACGATTTTACCCCTAAGCTAAAAACCACCATCAACACCAGGAAAACAAAACCAAAAAAAAAAACTAATGAAAAACTAAGAAAGCACTCACAAGATTAGACCAGACCTTCAACTTTGACGTGAGGCCTTTGTAACTTCGCTCTGTGGTGTATGAGGGGCACCTCCTGGTGTAGAAGATTCATAGGACCCATGACCATTGCCGATCTTACTATCGGTTGGATATGCGAGGGCAGGCCTGTGAATAACCCCCATAAGTCTCTCCGTAGGCCTACCGTTGTGCTCTATAACCTTCCTATGGGTCCCTGGTTGAGCAGTAGTTGGAGGCTGTGAATATCCTACTTCGCAGGAGCAGTCTTAGCATATGCGCCACTTGAAGGTGGTTGGGACTGACCAGGTGGTAGTGGCTTTTGTCCTACTGTGTGGTGGTCCATAGCTAGGCCGAGCATATCCAATTTGTACTGGTGGCTGACCTCCATAACCTGGTTGGGATGTTGGGGGTGCTCCGTAACCTGGATGAGATGGGTAGCTTACAGCAGTGGTGCTGCTAGACTGCTGGCCAACATATATGGAATGGAATGGACAACATATATCCAGTTTGTGCTGCTAGACTGCTAACACGATTCTGCAAATATTTTTTTTAACATATGAACATTTATAAGAATGCTTTACCTGGAATGGACAACATATAAGCAACAACACACATCATATATATATACACACGACATAAAAAGAACATATTTTTAATTGAAAAGTTGATAATTGAGATATACAAGAGATAATAGGCATAAGAAACTTGGAAATTGTGAATGGGGATGTCCATATGAGGATATTTACAGTCATGAATAATACAAGCTGCAAAGGACAACTTACTCTCAAAGAAGCACATGACAGATTACTCTGCAGTTAAGGAAACAACCTCGCAACCCTTGCCACCACTTTACTCTCAGATTGACAAAGAAGATTGAAAAGACTTAAACCTTTGTGGTAGCATGTAAATGATGCAACTAGATAGTAGCACAACATTCGTTTGAGATCTAACTAGTTTAGCAACAATAACCTTAAATCACTAATCATTTGAAAACATACAAGGAAAGATCAATAAATCAATACATAACACATTACCTTGGTACCTCCACCCTGATTTCATCTAGAGATACTCTTGATGTTACTGCAAACACACAAAATACGAAACTTTAGTGGCTGCACATAGAGAAACCCTTCATACAGATACTCAGAGAAACTAAGAATTGAGTACACATACCATTACCACTATCAATTCCGCCAACCCCTCCTATTAGCACCGCAAAACGCAAAAACCTTAAAGAGCAACATCAACAATAGTATCAAAATCCACCACCAATTTGACTCCTCTATTGCCTTATGTACCTCTTAGATTCAGAAAATAAAATTAATCGCAAAAACCCTAACTCCAAAATTGAAATAGAAGGGAAAATAAAAAATAAAATAGAACTCACCATTCGAAAGAGATGAGCATTTAGATGAAGAGGTAAGTGATCTAAGAGTTCTTCGTGCTGATTTATAGATCTGAGAGCTCATTTTCCGTTTAGTGAAAGAAAAATAACTTACTGGTTGGAACAAAAACCCTTTCTTCAAATCACGTCTCACACCTAATCACGAAAATCCTTAGTTTCGAATCACATATCACACCTAATTCATACACGATATTGTTAATTTCGATTTTGAGATGAATGGAGAAATGATAATGTTGAATACGTTCCAGAAGATTTTAAATCTACAACTAGACCAGCGAGTTGAGGGATTTCAGAAGAAGATTATAGAGAAGGGTTTATTACTTTTGTTGAAATAACATCTAGGGTTTACTGATTTCTCCATTTCCATGGAGCTAGTTCCTTAGGTTGGAGACCGAGAGCAGAGAAGAAGAAAGAGAAAGTGAGAATGGAAATGGAGAGAGAAAGCATTATTTATATGCCGGATCAAATAATAAAAAATTATCACAGCTGAATCGGTTTCCAAGGGTCGCGGTATCAGCAGCAGATTTAGGGCAAAATAATAATTATTCAGAGATTGTTATTAATAATCCCAGAATATTTTTGTATTTTTATTATATCAGAGACCGCTATGTATGGTCGGCGGTCTAACTACCGTCAATGAGGGTCTCCGATGTGGGTCGCTAAACACCCATTTTCCACTAGTGTAGGGGATACCCTATAGGACATTGAAGTTACGTAAATGTCCTTCAAGTAAAAAGAAAATAAAAACCAAATTAAAAACATTTCAACCCATTTCAACTATTCTTCTTCTGCTCTTCCCTTCTCTCCCGATTGTGGAGGAATTTTTTTTCCCTCGTTCTTCGATTCAACTCATCGTCGTCGTGAATCGTACAATCAAAACATCGTCGATTCGTTTTTTTCAACGATGTCTACAAATGATAAACGCAAAGGAGGTGCTCGAATGAAAAACGTAGTTCGCGGTGTGGATCCATATATTGGAATTCTATCAAGAAATAAAGAAATTGTTGATGAAAATGAAGAAGAACGCGAAGCCGCGGATGTAGTTGGTGGTGGGGAATCTGATAGTCAAACACTCCGACAACTTCAAATGGCCACAATTAGGTAAGATTTCATCAAATTCTGGGTTTATGTCGCTTTAATTCGACGAATCGCTAAAAAAAAATCTAGGGTTTTCTGAATTTTACTGGATTTTACCAGATTCGGGAGATATGTATGTCTCTTAAACTTCCGAATATAGTCGTGTTCTTAATTTCTGAAGAATATCGACAGTATTCGGGAGATAGTTGTATAGGTTTACTCCCGAATACGTTAGGTCATTTCTTCCTGTAACTTTAGATGTGCATATTCGGAGGTTAAGATTCATTTTTATATCCGAATATGTTGATGTAGGGACATAGTATTCGGATATTCATCTACTACCGAATATATACATATATGATGAAAAATTGTCAAAACTGTGATTTAGGCAAAATCCCATTTTGGGTCCAGCATATATTCAGAAGATAATATATTGTTTTATATGTCCGGTTGTACATGATGAAAAATTTAGAGTTTCTGAACCCCAATTGATGTACATTCGGTTGCACATATATTTGATTATCTTCCGATTCTTTTGTATTCGGGAACAAAATGTGTCATCTTACTTTTGAATGTTGACATTCGGGTTTTATTTGTGTAATTTGTCTTACGATTGTGTAGTTTGTAAACATTGTTCCTTTTTTTGTTGTTTAGACAAAGCCGAGCTAAGCAAGCCCCAAAAACAAGCGACTTAGGGCCTCGTCGAGAAGGGAGTAAGAAAGTGACAGCTAGTGCTAGGAGAGAAAGGAGTGCCAAGGCTAATTCAAGTGCTCAACAAAGTGTAGAACAACAAGGCAGTCAACAAGGGGTGCAACCAAGTGCTGAAAAAGCCACTCAACAAGGTGTGCAACTGATTAGCACGAAAGTGCGACGCATTTTCACCCATAAATACATTAGATGGGCCTCATTTTATCACTAATAAACTTGTTTGTAGGTGTTTTTGTCAAATAAGCTCTTAGGGAAAAAGTTGCTCGAAAAGTGGTTTTTGTACCCCGGAGGACACATGTTATTCGGACTCTCAGTTTTGGATAAGGGGCACCCAATTACTAAGGGGAAACCTAAATTCTATTCGCACTCCCGTATTGGATAAGGGGCAGTCATCTTCTTCATTTGAATTTTGAATTTTGGCGGGAAAATGGTTGCAGAATTAGGGTTGAAGATTTGGAGGTGTTCGAACGAGATTCAATGGCTGCAATCAAACGGGTTTGTTCCTGGTACCTAAACAGGTCTGGTATGGGTCATCGTTTCGATCAAATTTGGCTAGATAATCAACAATCGATGAAACAGCAAGAACATTTTTGGCGGGAAAGTTTTGTAGCAGAAGAACATAATTAGGGTTAGTGATTTGGGCTTGTATTAAGGAGATTCAATGGCTGAAACTTTTGGGGAAGACTTGTTTTAACCAAACAGGCATGGTATGCTCAACGGTTTGGATTAGAATTGGCTGGAGATTCCGATTGAGTAAATCAGGGAATTACGTGTGTTTTGAAAACCCGATATTGTTGTTTTGGATTTGGACGATTTCTAAGGAGATTAAAACGCTGCTATCAATTGGATATGGTTTGTTACACTCTAACAGGACTGGTAAGTCCATCAGAATTTAGAAACTTGGGTGCATGGATTTGAAAGAAAAAAGAAATCTCGACAATACAGGGATGAATAAATGCAGATACTTTGTTTTGAATTTCTGGAATATTGTTGGAAGATTACGTGGATATCTCCTCCTTCCACGAGTTTACCTCAATGAGTTAGGAGAATGCGGCGTGTTTTAATGATTTCAGCAGAAGAATATCGTGCGAGGGAGATAAAAATGGAAATAATATCACGGGATAATACAGGGGAATAATGGAGAATTTGTGGCATTAAACCGGGATTATTTGGAGGCTTTCGGGTATAAATAGTTTTCTGGGGTAGTGAAAAGGGGCATCGAGTGAGATGGGAGTCAACAGTGGGTTTAGGATCGAGAGAAATTAAGTTGCAGAGAAGACCCAGTTCTGCTGGTGAAGAAGGAGACGAAGAACAAAGTGCTGCCGAGAACTGTCGTTTATCAACAGTGTCCGCGACAGTTCTTCGTAACACTTGTTCTGAGCTTCGCAACAGAATTTGAATTAAGTTTACATTGTAACAGTATTTCTGTAACGTCTATACAGCGTTACGAAATTCTGGATTTAATTATTTTCTCTCTTTTCTACTTTTTTGTACACACTTTTTGAGCAATAAAAATTCTTTTGAGAGTGTATACATCATGAGTAGCTAAACCCCATCACTGGGTCGACGGAGGAAGCCGAACTTCATACATGGGTGATTTTATTTTATTTTCTATTTGACTTTTGCACTAATTAAAATAGAATTATGATTTGATTAAATTGGTTGTTATTCAATTAGATAAGTTATGCTTTGTTTAGATAATCTATGCTTAGGGATACAATTAATCTTTTGAGAGTCTACCTTGGCAAAAATAAGAGTCGGTGTTATTTTGTTTATTGAGCTTTAATTGTTGAGAATAAATAAATTGAACCTATTGAGATGAATTCGGTGGAATCCTAGGCCCAGTGACTCTCGCCTTTGTTTATTATTTTCTTTAAACCTTTAAATTTAATCTTCGCAAGTCTGAGAGAACGAATCTTAATTACTACTACGAAAACTTTAGAAAAATCTTAAATCAGCAACCAAGCGCTCAACAAGGTGTAGAACCAACTGCTCCACAAGTTACATCACACCATGAAATTGAACCAATTGATCCAGTGCCAACAGTACAAGAAGAAGGACAACCAAGTGGTACCAAAAAAGCCAACAAATGTGGAGAAGGTGAAAAGAAGGATATTGCTAAGAAAGCATCACATCTTGTCCCTGATGTTTTGAAGGTGCGGGATATTCCACCTGTCAAAATCCTTGGGATACCAACGGATGGAGGAAAATTGCTTTTTGGATACAAAGACTCCTGGGCCAAAGACATATACGAAACCGAGGTAATAATAATCGTATCCTTTTTATTAACGTATTTTCTATGTGTTTTATCGTAATAGTTGTATTAAGGGTTTTTATATGTACCTTAAACATTTTTCGTGTGTTTAATAGTATCATCAAGATGCGGTTCGTCTACTCAAACCCACCGCCGCACCAAAAAAAATGCTTGAATGACCTTTATCCGGTGAATGTGAAAGGTTCAAGACTATTATAGCCAACTCGGGGTTAGCTGCTGCTGTCGAGAATTCAATGTTGGAACATGATCGTGTGGTTATATCGGCGTTCGTGGAGAGAATGTATCCTGAGACCGAAATCTTTCATATACCGTTTGGGGAGATGGCGATTACCCCGGATGATGTTCTGCAGATTCTTAACCTCCCTGACCAAGGCACAGCTGTGAAGTTGAACTACACCAAGCAGTTATCTTGGGAACAACTTTATGCTCTAACTAAAAAGTGCTTAGGTTGGGATGAAGAGACATCAAGAGATGAGTTCATGAGGCATGCTCAATACAGAACTAGACAGATCAACACTACTATTTTGATGAATAAGTTTCGAGGCACCTTGGAAAAAGAAAAAAAAAGAACGTTAACTGATGAGCAAGTGAATCACGCAGCCACCGCATATCTCCTTTGTGTATTGGGATGCATCATTTTCCCCAATACTTCTGGCAACCGGATCGACGCCAACCTCCTATAACTTTTGGATCCTCTCCATGAAGTCGGAGACTACTCTTGGGGCACGGCATGCCTAGCATTCTTGATGGAAGAGTTGAGAAAGGCGTCGAGGCGAGGAATTAGCCAAGTTGGAGGGAACGTGGCTCTATTGCAGGTTTTCTTTTAACTATATAAGTCAATTTATAGGAATTCGGTAGTATCTACATATTTATAACCTCCGAATGTAGTATATTCAGAAACATGTAACATAGTTTTACTTCCGATTTTTTAGATTCGGAACTTAGACTTGGGAAATTACAACCGATCATATAGTCCAAAAAACTATAGTTTACTGAACTCCAAATGATGCATCTTCGGTAGGATATACACAGTTTTAACCTCCGATTTTTTTTTATTCGGACACATATTACTAAGTATAGCTTCCGATTATTTATAATCGGTATTTAATGTTGGGAAATTACTACCGATTATATAGGCCAAGAAATTAGAGTTTATTAGACTCCAATTAATGCATATTCGAAAGGAATTACATATTATTAACCTCCGAAAATTATGTATTCGGTAGTAATTATCTTCCGATTATCTTTATTCGGTTGCAATTTTTATACTGTTACTTCCGATTGTTTAAAATACATTTACTAATACTTGGTTTCTTATCTATATAAGCATGGATCTATGACCATTTCCCTATCTTGAAGTTGGCCGGAGAGAACCCGGAGTGGCGCAAAGGTACTCCTATAGGAACAAAGTATATCTTCGAAGACAACTGTTCTAGGACCAAAGAGCAGCAGTTGATTCGCATGAGGGAGATTTTGGACCAAATGAAGGCCTCGTACGTATGCTTTGATCCATACAAGGAAGACCGAGCTGGTGGGCATATAAATGTTCGGTCGGACTTGTCCCTTTATTTTGGACCTTTGTGGCACCCAACAGGATATGTGATGTACAACCCCTCTAGGGTGATGCGACAACACGGGTATATACAACATCAACCAATGGATCACTTCGGGGATTACTACAAATTGGAGTTGGAATTGTGCTCTAGTGGTGACAATCTCACGATAGTTCACTCAGGCCCACCATTTGTTCCTGATAACTTGTATAAGAGGACTGAGTTCATTATCAACACTAGTAGACCTGTCACCCGAGGTGATGAAAATTCTCCAGGCTATATGAGTTGGTATAGGAACATATCCCATCCTTTGGTTATCCGTGAAGTTAAATCAAAGACTACTTCGGCGGGGTCAAGTTATAATTGTATCATCAAAGACAAAACAAATGGTTATGATAGACTGGTGCGTATTCTTATACACTTTTTGTTTTATATTATGGCTATAAATCTTAAGTAATAACCGTTTGATGTTAAGTCATTATGTATAAAAACAGGTGAATAGGTTCAAGCGTGTTTCCAACATGTTAACTGCATGCATGAGGAGCGGAGACCCCGTGCCAGTTGAGAAGATAAAAAAGGCTAGAGACCTAGTTGATAATATGGATAATGAAGATTATGCAGAAGAGTTTGGGGAGAAAGTCACGAAGAAGGCTCCGCCCAAGATGGCAGTATCCAAGACGGGTAAAAGAACTCGAGCTTTTTCGAGCGTTGAAGGTTCTCCAACTGAAGATGCTCCAACTCAAGCTGCTCCGACTGAAGGTGCTCAAACTCATGGTCGTGCAGGACTTGGAGGTAGTCACGGTCGTAAAGTCAAGAATACCAGATAAATGATAATGATTTGTGTTGTGTTGGATTATGTCGTTTCATAGTCTTTATAGTTTGTGTTGGATTATGTAGTTTTTAAGGTTTGGATCATATTTTCAGTTTTTAAATCACGTTATGGTTTGTGAATGTTTAGTTTTATGAATGGTAGTATGAATTTAACAATGATTTGCAAGTTTCTCAAATATAACATCATGACATTGTTGAATTCTGATAGACAATCGGAAGATGATTTAATTCTACTATCTTCCGAATGTAGGAAAACATAAAGAATTATGAGTCCCTTGTAACAATCGGAGGTCATGTTAATGTATATATCTACCGATTATTTCAAGGAATTTTGAGCCACTCTATATTCGGAGGTTTGAAAGACTATTTTGCCTTCCGATTATTACAAGTTCAAAATTTGAAAATTATGAAGTTTTTTCTAAAATTTGATTTTCGAGCCACTCTATATTCGGAGGAAAAAAAAAATTACTACCGAATATAGTAGTTAGGCATTTCGAAATGCCAAGGCTGATGGACGTTCCAAAATGCCAAAACATATGCATTTTGGCAGGTTTGGATTTTTGAGCCACTCTATATTTGGAGGTTTGGGAGACTATTTTGCCTTCCGATTATTACAAGTTCAAAATTTGAAAATTCTGAAGTATTTCTAAAATTTGATTTTGAGCCACTATATATTCGGAGGCAAAAAAAAAGAAATTACTACCGAATACAGTAGTTTGGCATTTAGAATTGCCAAGGCTGATGGTCGTTCCAAAATGCCAAAACATATGCATTTTGGCAGGTTTGGATTTTTGAGACACTCTATATTCGGAGGTTTGGGAGACTATTTTACCTTCCGATTATTACAAGTTCAAAATTTGAAAATTATGAAGTTTTTCTAAAATTTGATTTTTGAGCCACTCTACATTCGGAGGATTGTTTAACTAATATGTCTTCCGATTATTACAAGTTCCATAATCGGCAATTAGAGGTTATAACTAAACTTCCGAATATAAAAAATTTAATGTGTTGATGACTCACATGCTGCGTACACTCGTGTTGCACCTCGCCTCAACGGCCATATTTTCAAAAAAAAAAAAAAAAAAGAGCCGTTGGGACTCTAATATGTATAAGGAGGGTATCATCTTCCCTTATATGCAACAAAAATACATTTTAATTATCTCCAACATTAAGGAAATCATCTTCAACATAATGGATGTAAGGACCCTCAAGCTCGTCAATGCTATTAGACCAGTCAAGAGACGACTAAGCCGCTAATGAATCGATTAATTAGAGACTAATGTTAATTAATATAATTTAATCTAACAACGATCTAGAGACGACACTATTATCACTAGATAGATCTCGAAAAGTTATGTGAATTGGACTACTCGAACGTGTCATTCGGATACCATAAGAAGAAGAAAACATCAGATTTTGTGTGAAGGGAAAAGTAGTCTTTTATAGACAAACCCACCCGGGCTGCCCTTATCCGTTTCTTGGGCGCCTTGATAATTTCTGTTTGGCTTTATCCTAAACGTGTCGAAGAGAAATTCATCTATCTCTTTTCTTCCTTCTTTCTTATTTTTCTCTGTTCTTTCTCTTTTCCTCTCTGTTAATTTCGAGCTCAGATATTTGAGCTTCTTCTGTCGAGAAATTCTTATAAACCTTGTTAGCTTGTTGAACTGAGTGAGGAGATGTTAATGCTTCTGTCGATTGAGTTTTGGAAGAATCAAAAAGTTAGGGTTTGAGAGATAATTGAGTTAGGATTTCAATTGAGGTTCAAAGAAGAATTAGAAGATGAAGACGATGGTTTAGGGGATTGAATTAAGATGGGTTTGTCTCGAATTAAGAGTTAAGGTTGATTTTGAAGATGAGATTGATGAATTGGAATCAGGGTTTCATGTTCTTCCCCAAATTAGAATTAGGGCTCTGAGATATGAATTTGATTGAGGATTTTCGTGATACTGAGGAGGAAATTCGGTGATTGGTGATGGATATCGTGAGATGAGTATTGAATCAAGCTAAAGTAAGATGAAGATTATGGTTCTAATTTGAAGGTTAGGTTTCAGAGAAGAAGATTGAAAACTTGAGAATTTGGGATTTCAATTGAAGGTATTATTTTCTTAGTCAATTGAATTTAAACTATATGTTATCTGTGATGTGTGTGTACGTGTTTAGGTTTTGTGTTGTTGTTGTGTTAAAATTGTTAAGACTGGAATCAAATTAGGATTGTTAGGAAAATCATAACTTAGAGTTCTTGAGTTGAGTTGTTGTGTATGAGTCTTGGTGGTGATTTAAGTAACTAAGGGGAGACCTATAACGGAAGTGTTGGAGTTAGTAATGGATTATTAGAATTGGATATTTGGTGGTGATTGAGATGTTGCAAGTGGAATAAATTTAGTGAAGTATGAGACTCTGGAAATGGTAATGGAACTAAGACTGAGGTAGGCTGGCAGATGTGCAATTGAGTTGAGCTCAGCTGACTTTGGAGATGCAATTATAGTTAATGTAGCAGGTGGAGAATGTTAGACTACAGTTCTTTATATTAAACTGTATTGGATTGAAACAGTCCATTGCTGAGCTGAGTTGTGCTGGTAGAAATATTGCAGGTGATATCTTGAAGCTGAGATTGTCAAAGTAGCTGTTAGGTTGTTTCTTAACCTAAGCTGAAGATATTGATAATTGCAGTGAGGTTTAGATGTATGGAATGAAGTTGATGTTTATGTTTAAGCTAGAAGAATGAATGTAGGAGTTGTTTTGTGTTTGGCTTGTTATGTATTGCATCATTTAGTCTTGGCAGGTTAGGTGTTGCACCTTCTTGGTGCATTAGTATTCTTTGGCCTGAGCAATGGATCTGGCCTGTGAAAAGGCTTTGGCCTTGAGCTTTTCAGCTCAGTCAGAACCTGACTGACCTAGCTTACCTGACTCAGACCATCTGCCTGAGTTGAATCGTTTTGACTCACTGAGTCCCCTGTCTTGACCGATTTGACTCAGTTGACCCGATCTTATCTATTTGACCCTTCTTTGACTTATTGACCTGACCTTGACCTTTGACTGTTGACTTGACTTAACCCTATACGTTGACTGTTAGTTGACTTCTTGGACCGTTAGTGACCGTTAGATGGACCAGGCCTTGTGTAATGGGCTGGTTTAGTGGGATGTGTTCGATTAGGCTCATTAGGGCTTGGGCTTAGTGTCATTGTTTTCTTAGATTGAGGATTTGGACCCTTTATGGTCCGAATTAGTCTTTGACTCCTTCTACAAGTTGCAAATCTCTTCTAGATTATTCAAATGGACTATAGTAACAACTCAATTGAATTAGTAAACCCTTTGATGTGCTAAAGATATATATTAAAAGGTGTAGATGATCATAATGGGCTTAGAACCATTAGATAGTTCACTTAGTCTATAATTAGAGAATTGTATGAGATTATGTTATGAGCTTTGTGTGAACCTTTCGGCTAATTTCTTAGAGTACTTGTGTGATTAAAAGTTACTCTCTATTAAAAACGATCGATTCAAAGGATGAATCAGTAGATCGTGGATCTCGAGGTAGCATGGCTTGTCATCAAATCAAGTGGGAATCTTGTAACCTTTTTTGTAATCATTAAGTTACTTTATATGCGAGCATGATGAGTACTTACTTTCTGTTAGCATGTTGTTTGTGATTGAATGGGTATGTTGTGTGATATGCGTTGGGTGGTTCCCCGCGAATATTGTTTGTGATTCCCCATAGCTCTTTGCTAAGTTTATTAGGGCAATGCTACGTTGTTTGAATATTACTAAGTAGTCCGGCTTTACCCCGGATAAATAGTATTACATTTTATTGTCTTAAGATAGTAGTCCGGCTTTACCCCGGTTGATTATTACCTAGTAGTCCGGATTTACCCCGGTTGATTATTATATATACTACAATTTATTTGGGGAAGTCACTCTGTGCATATCATACTAGATTGTTCAGTCTTAGTAGTATGACTGGGTTACTATGACCTTGGCTTAGGAAGAAATTCTAGGTTCATGACTGGATATGGTCATTATTTGGAGACTTCGGCCTACGAATAATGATTGGGCCTTTTTGTGAACTTCTTTGTGCGAGGGTCGGATCATAGTAATCAAAATCTTATTATTTGCTAGACTTAGATGGTGGCATTGGGTTTATGAGGTGTACTCATTCCACGATAATATCTTACGATACCTAGATTCATGTTATCATTTGAGACTGGGAGTTATTCTAGCATCTTCTACTTCATTGAGTGAGACGAGGTTGGGATAACATATGTTTAGGTTGTTTGATTCGTTTCTCGTAGATCCATCCTAAGTGGTGGAACTTTCACGGTTATTGCCACTATGGACGCAATATGCGGGGATGCGAGTTGAAACAATCTTCTTCTCTATGTTGTGTGCAAATATGTTTACCGTATTTTTTTTAGTAAAATTGTGATGCATGTTGGTGATTACATGAGAGTTATATGTTTCCATTGATCACCCCTTTGGGATGATGTGCTCACTCGTTCCCACTACAGTTTGATTTCGAGTGATGGCGCATGGAGATATTCGTTTCGTAGTTCGAAGTTTTAGCAGATTAAGAACGTTTATGTATCTTTATATTTATGTATTCTTGTTTATCTCTAAACATCGCATTAATATATTCATATCATCCCAGAATTTTCATCTATGAAGTAGTCGAGTGTTCGGGTATTAGTTTTGTTTTACTTTACGAATTTTTCGTTCCTTAAGTTAGGAGATCTAGATTATGTTTCTGCGGTTTAGGTTATTTTATTATTAGCTAAAGCGGGTTTTAGAGTTGGGCGTGACAATGGCCCAACCATTCATTAATCCTCACGGAGTTCACGACGGAAGAAGATTTATCTTTATGTAGGCGCTATGTTCAATTTTATCCGAGGCGAGGAGAATAACATAGGCAATGAGGTATAATGAGTATGAGTTATTTGAGGATAATTCATGAAAAAATTATGCGTCGACACTTTAAGCCAAATAACCGTCACTCCACGATCTTTTCTGCATCATTAATTGGTTCAATAAACTACACGTCGAAGAATTATTCCATTTAACTTATCTTGTGAAACAATATCGATTGAGAGGTGAAACCAATGATGAGATTATAGAACGATCTTTCAGGGAATGGCAGATATGTAAAAGATCAAACTTCCATTACGAAGCTCATTTCAGAATCCTTAAGGCGATGGAAAGATTTAATCCGTTTCGGGCTCGTCCTAGACGTCCACGACGCGAATCACAAGTCATTGTAATATAATTGTTGTTATATAACATTATGATTTTCAATTTCAACAACAATCGGGCGTAAGTTTGCTATGTAATCTCTACCGAATATGTCAACATTTTCAAATTTTTAACACAGTTTGGTTAGAATCGGAAAGTAATATATTAAGTTAGCTAGATTATATTCCAACGGATATTTATTTCAAAAAAAAAAAAAAAAGTTGTGCCTCGAAATACAAAATAAATCATCTCACAGAATATTTTTATTGAAGAAAACTAAAGTCTCTGAGTTCAAAATTATGGACAATCGGACATTTAGTAAAAAACCTAAACTTTCGATTTATATATTCGGAAGACAATACTATATCACTATCCACCGATTTGTATTCATTATTGTTTGCACATAGTACGTTTTATTTGTACACTCGTGTTACAACTCACCTCAACTGCCATATTTTCAAAAAAAATGAGTCGTTGGGACTCTCATCTATATAAGGAGGTTAACCTATTCTTTTTGTTGCACCAAACTACACACATCTAGTCTTGTAAATGTTACAAGAAGATTTTCCATCGTCTACTATTTATAATTCATTTTATATCTCATATTACAATCATGGCAACTTTTGACGCAGCTGAAGATTTGGCCATTGTCAAAACATGGTACCAAGAAACAAGACATGAAGATGTCATAGCTGGAAGGTTAACACCGGAAATGTTTTGGGGGAGAGTGTATATCCAATTAGTGCGAGAATATGGAAATCCAAAGCAAAGATCCCTCCAACAAGTTCATGATCGTTTCCGACTTATCCAAAAAGGTGTAAATGATTACATATCGATACAAAAGAGGATCTTTAACACTAGTCACTTAAGCTTGTCGATCCAACAATTTGTAAGTATTTGCATAATTATTTTACAAAATAACGGGGGGCTATATCTTCTTACTAAACTATACGAACTTAACATTCTTTTGTATTTGTTGGTTTATGTTGGAGACACTTTCGCAAAAAAAGACACTACTTATAGGAAAAAGGAGAAGAATTCATATATGATGGAAGCTATGAATTCTTGAAGTCCGTTCCACAGTATAGAGTTTGGCACAATTTGGATACATTGAAAGTCATTATCTTATATTATCTACCGATTCTTTGAACATTTCCCTAAAATCCTGTCTGATATTTGCTTTAATTAATCGGAAGTTAGAAATTTATGTAATCTACCGATTCTGAGAATATTTTCAAAGATTGTCAATGTTCTTTGATAATCGGACGTTAGTATATTTTTTAACCTACCGAATATGGAGTGTCAATTTCTTGACTTCTGTTCAAAATGAATATATTCGGATATAACGTAAAAACAATAAACACCCGATTATTATATTCGGAAGGAAACAAAACAACATTTTCAACTGATTACAATATTCAGATGGCAAAACAATAACATTTTCAACCGATTATATCATATATATTCAAAAGAGGTTTCCCAAAAAACTTGTACAAAAAAGCCGGTTCAAATTACATTTTCTAAACATAACGATCAAACTTCGCCATCATCCGAGGGGATCAATTCGAGTAACTCATCGGGAATGTTGTTGTTCATGATGCGATCCCAATCAACCATGTTGGACTCATATTGTTTCACCCAATCTTTGCAATGGTTCATTGGGAATTAATTGTGCCACTTTCACTTAGCTGGAGGTAACGGACAGTCTTTTTTTACCCTTAAACCGATAAAATGCATTTCATTCACAAATGCCATAACGATTCTTCTATCTTTAACCGACTCGTCGCAAACCATTCTTGTGGGTGCAAACATCATGCTAAGTCCGTACTTAGGAGGAACAAAGAAATGTACCACGCAATTCAAAGCATCCACTAAGAAATATCCATATTTAGGCATTGTCATCCAATACTTCGATCTGATTGTCTGCAATCCCTTTCGGCACTTTACACGCGCAACTAATTCTTTGAAATCTTGTTCTTTGTCATGTCTATCTCCTCGCCTCATCATCTCCATATAGAAATCCTTGTCCTTTATTAGTTGTACCGCCATCTTATTTATTAAATATTGGCATTGGGTTACATCTTGGATAACCGCCTCGGCAAAGTGACCCATTTGTTCCGTAGCGACGTGAAATCCACAATTGACATCCCCATCAACCTCGTCGGTGGACAAAACAAATGGAGCAATGAGTGTAGGGAGTTGTTCCAAATACTCTTCGATAATTGTATACGTGGTTCGATTTGGTCTTCCATGATGATCCCTAGGGCAACGAAGAGTACCATTCTTCTCTTTTACAGTCACAATTTCTATTGTTTGGGTTTGTTGCGAGACACCCATTTTCTCAACAACTTCTTCGACCACCTCGTCTTGACTTACTTGAGAAGGCTCCGTAGATACGGAGACCTTTGGTCTCACTTGTCGTGCGGTTGGTCCAGTTTGATCCTTTCTTGGACGACCTCTTTTCTTAGGTTTCGACTCATCTTCAAATTCGTCTTCGGAACGCTCGTGCCTACTCAATATTCTTTTATTAGACAAATACTCCTTCAACTCTTTTCTTTGGATGGTCCTCGACAATTCGGTGTTGGGCCTACCGGCACCCTTTTGCTTTATAGGTTCATCAACCTCCCATAAACAAGGGTGAAGGTCTTCCTCCAAATTGTGCATCAATATTTGATTTTTGGCGCCATTTGATGTAGCGTAACGCTCGGCTATTCGTGCACACAATTCCGACTCAAAGAAAGACGGACCATAAACTACCGGGTTGCTTGGAGTGAAATTTAATTGCTTCCAAAATGGATGAATATCATTGATGTCAATCACTTTAACATACCTAGCTACCTAACTTATGACGACACGGGAGTCCAATACCTATCATATCCTTGCAAACAAAACCGTACTCTCGTCATCGTAAGCTTTATAAAACTTCAATTGTTCTATCATGTGATTTATTTCCCATCTTGAAACTTTATGAACAATGCCCCTTAGAAGCAATCTTTTCTTATCATGTTCCGTTGGGAATTGATGTACACTAAATTGCATACATTTCTTAATCTTTACGAGATCACAATTAGTATATTCATGGATCGCTTCTTGGATCGACACAACTCCATTTTGACTAACAATTAGTATTTTCTTTAATCGGCCATGAGACCCCTCCACAATGCTTGTCGCCTCGTTCTTGAAGTTACGATATTCATATGTCCATGCAAAAAGAAACCTTTCCTTAGCGGTAACCATTGTGTTTTACAATACTCAACGAGTTTTGGGTAGTTCGTGCAATATTCATCCTAAAATTTCTTCAAGTTAGCTTCGTAAATTTCCTCAGTCATCGACCAAACGATCTTGTCCCATGCTTTCATAAACATTTTCCAAATCATTCCATCCTCCTTCCATTTTTCATCAAATAATCGTTTCTCTTCCTCTTGTTCTTCCACGGTTAATTTACTAATGCGCTCATCCTCTTCCTTCGACCTCTTGGTAACATTCCTTGGTTTTTTAGCTTGGAAATGATGATGGCAATTGGACTTGAGGTTGCATTGAATGTGCCACATACATTGCAAGTTTCGGGCTTCCGGAAACACTACCGCTATTTCATGCATTAAGGCTTGATCGTTATCCGTTACAATAACCCTTGGAAAATTATCACCATTATAAATGGACCTCAACGTCTCCAACATCCAAATGAGACTCACGTTGTTCTCATGATCCATTAAACCCCATGCAATCGTAAAAGTGTTTTTGTCCGAGGTGTGGCAAGCAATATTCAACAACGACATGTTATATTTGTTTGTCTTATAAGTGGCATCTATCAACAAAATTTGATGAAACCATTGAGCCAATTGTATCATTTCGGGATGTGCCAAGAAAATACGAACCACTTTACCATCCTTTTCTTCCCTTCTCAAAGTGTATTCGTGTAGCTCCGTTAACTACTCTGATTGTTGCATGACCGTTCTACCATCCCATTTCGTTCTTTTGATCGTAGCTAGGTCCGACTTAATTGTAGACAAAGAAGACAAGTTGTTGGGGTCGTCCGCCTTTATTTTACTTAAGATCGCACTCGCTTTTGATCACATAGACTTCACCGTCTCCATTTTTTTTGGTTTTAGCTTGGCAACCATTACATGTCTAATTAGAGTATCCGGATCATCGTGGTTGTGACAACCATTATCAACTTTAAATATTTTCCAGTACTCTTTACCTTCCTTACCTTCGGGCTTGTAGAAGACAATCTTAAACGGGCATCTTATTTTCTTTGTATTGCTTCGGTATTTCCTCCGCGTCTTCCTTATGTACTTACTATTCTTTCCCACGTGACTCTTTCACTCCCCACCTCGCTCACAAATCATTTCAAATCAAGTTTCACCCACATGATTGTTTTGAACTACAACGCACATGTTCTCTTTTGCCTTGTTCATAAGCCATTCCTTTGCCTCCTTCTTACTTCCAAATGACTAACGCGAATATAAAAAAACAAATAGCATAAGTATAAGCATTTAACATACATATTTTAAAAATAAATTAAAATAATAGTAATGAGTATACCAAATCGTTGGCATAGTGTAGGGAAGTATCGGGCCTCAAATAGAAATCATCAACAACCGCTACAACAGCCTACAAAAGGAAGTAACATGTTTTACTATAACAATCGGAAGACATGCACTAAGTTATCCCACCGATTGTTATATAATTGGTAGAATATTGTGTGCCCCAAACTACCGATTTTAATAGAAAAATTTAGATAGTCTCCTGAGTACAAAAACATAACTAATCGGAAGATAAGTATATAGTAATACTTCCGAATATAAACACTCGGGAGCTAAAATAATTAGTATTCCTCCGAGTTTCAAAAAAGAAGCATTACAATTTTTACAAGTTTGCGAAATTTTTATTTTGGGGCCAATGATATATTCGGTAGTTAGATAAATTTAGAATACTATCGAATGTAAAAGATAAGAATACGAGTTTTATAATTTTGGAGGATTTCGTTTTTGGGGCCATTCGGTAGTAAATATACTCTAAATAATTACCAATGTGATATTTTGGAAAATCAATTTGGGGGTTTTCGCATATTAGAGTAGTAATAAAATTTCTTGAAACTACCGAATGTAGATATTTGGTACTCAGTAGGTTATATTTGGTAGATATGTAGATACGTTATCTACCGATTCTGGGTAGTTCATGTCATTCAATGCATGCATTAATCGAGTTTTCTTGTTTACAAACGCATTCAAAATGGGTATTTGAGTTTCTTAACACAATACATGTATGTTTGATGCATCATTAGCTTCGATCTCGGGTGATACTCCATTTCTTTCCATGAAAGCGTCGTCTAGAGTTTCCTCTCCACAAAAGTTTGGATCATTCAACATATACCCCAAATCGTCATCTCTAAACGGTCGTGAACCTTCAACATTATGTTCTTCACGATGATTCTCACCTTCTTCTTCATATCCATCCAATTTTGTTGATTATTTAAAAAAAATGGGTTTTCCCCTTTTTCCTTCTTATTCTTCTCTATAACTCAAAAATAACAACAAATGAAAAAAATGAAACAAATTTCCTCCAAATACTACAACGCCTACAATCGGAAGGAAATTTAAATTTTTAACTACCGAATGCAATCGGTAGATAAAAATCATATATTATTATGTAAGGGACATTTTGCCATTCTGATTATTGCGCGATAAGGGCTGGCTTCAATTTACGTTTGGGTGACCCTATTTTGTTTTATTGTTGTCCCCTAATTTCTTTTGAGTGGCCCTAAAAATGCTGTGGATAATAATTTCACAAAATCCTAGAGTTTCTTATTAGTTGAGCTAAGCTTTATAAAATTTGTCTCCGTAAGACATTTTATTTTTGACCCCAATCGGTATCTAACTTTTTACTCTATAAAATTAAAAACCTCACTATCTAAACAAGTTATATTCTCCTTATGATAGCACTTTAAAAGTACTTGTATCAAGCTTCGATAACATTATCTAAAGCATGACATTCGTCATGATATTTTGGGCATGCATGTCTTGTATGCGAAATGAAAATTCTAAAAAGTTATTTACGAGAAAAAGCGTATGGGAAGTGGAAGTATTGATTTCTTAAACAATATGGAAGGTTGCTACCCAAATGCAGAAATTTTATACGAGATCTTATTGGCAATTTCGGTTATAGTTGCCTCTGCAGAAAATTTTTTTCAAAGTTGAAGCTAACAAAGTCTTTCCTTGATGCGACAAACATCACAAAAAGATTGAATGACCTAGCAATATTATTTATCGAGGTAGATACGGTGAACAACATTGATTACGATGCAATAATTGGACGAATTCGCATTAAGGAGGCCAGGAAGGTCAATTTTTAGTAGATTAGCTACTTTTAGTCGTTTTTATTTGCAAATTTTATTATGCGTGCTCTCTTTATTTTAAATGATCAGAGAAATTTTTTTAGGGCCCCCATTTTCTATTTTCGCCTAGGGCCTCTGAATAATTTGGTGCGGCCTTCCTCACAAGCATAAAGTGTTACAATGTCATTATTATCAGGGAAGAGCTCTCTTAACTCAATGTTTTGAGGGTTAGAGTGTAATGACCCGTCCCTCCACCGATACTATCCTCACTTGGCCACTGCGGATATCCAGACAGGTGTGGGGTTTTGACAGGGCATCGCCTTGCGGTAATCCAACAGAAACTTCCCGGATGGTCACCCATCCTTGGATTACTCCCGCCCTAGCACGCTTAACTGCAGAGGTTTTTCCCAACTCTAGAGCCAATTGCGCTGAAAAGGCCTCGGTGTAGGAATGGACAAACCATTATTTATATTCCATTCGGCCAACCACTGCCGAATATAGGGGTATTACAATACCACCACCTTAAATTGGAGCTGTCCTCGGCTCCAGAATATATTCACAAGCCCAGATCTCTGACGTTCCTTCCCCTCATGAGAAGCGCCTGGACAAACTCAAATCCAACATACCTTCCCACCCTCGACAAGGGCAGTGGGGTTTTTGACGGGCATCGCCGCGGTAATCCAGCAAAAACTTCCCGGATGGCCACCCATCCCTGGATTACTCCCACCCTAGCACGCTTAACTGCAGATTTTTCTGCAAACTCTGGAGTCAATTGTGCTGAAAAGGCCTCGGTGTAGGAAAGTACAAACCATTATTTATATTCCATTCGACCAACCACTGCCGAAGATCAGGGTATTACATAGAGTTACGTTATAGTTTGAGGCTATCTCCTGTATTTTTGGCAACCACACCTGCCTTACGGAATTACATTCAAGCTTGTGAAAATAAGAAACATAATCTACATAGTTATATAATAAATTGTTATTGAACTGATATTGGTTGTTACTCCACTTTTTCTTTAAGAACCCTAATTTGGGGGCATATGGAATAAGACAAAAAAAAAGTGGGCCAATAGTATTTTTAGGGTAGCCCTTATCCCCCTCTTTTCAAAAATGCGAAAATACCCTTATGAGATTAGTGTTAAATTAGTATAAATCTGATTAATTAGCTGTTAATGATTGTAGTTAGTTTAGTGTTAATTTAGGATAATAATTTTCTTTTTAAAGATAGTTAGTGAGTTATTTTAGAAAAAGAAGAAGGAGAGGAGGAATTTTTTTTTTCTTTGCGATCTTTGTGATTATTGAGAGATGTGTGATACAAATTCGAGTGAGAAAGGTGAATCTTCATCATGTAAAGCTAACATATCAATTACGATGGAGATCCGGAGATGGCTTATTTGTTGGATTATGAAAATGATTTTACCCAAACTCAATCTCAAACTCAACTTTTTTTCTCAAGCTTAAGATGATGACTTTTTGGAGCCAAATACCGAAGATGAGTACATGGATGAGGAACCCAATGATAATAATACATAGGTATGGTTGTAGACGTTGTTTAATGTCCGTTTTGTAGCTTGAATTCACCAAAAGTTTTGATTTTTGTATGTAATTCGGCGCAATAGAGTTAGGTTATGCCGAACCTTGATAAATAAGAACAGTTCGGTTTGTACGATTAAATTCTTTATAAGCCGAATTTTCATAGAATTATTTTCCCACCAAATAAATTCCATAGTTCGGCTTAACGAGGATGTGCTAATGAGAGCGAACTTCAAAGATCGGTTTCAAATAGTATTATAATGAGCGAACCTAACCCCAAACGATAGTGAAGTCTACTAATGGAGAACATCAACGTCCAAATTAAACTCATTCAAATCAATGATATATTATCGTCATCTTCAAGAGAATGAAAAGACGAAAACAACGCAAAAAGAATCGTGGCCATTCGACATCGGACGAAAAAGTTATGGCCAAAATAAAATCTAAAAACTTGAGAGTACGAGAGATAAGTTCGGCTGATAACTCATCATCACGAGTTAGCCGAACCTGGAGCCTACAAAGCAAGATTTTCGAAGTGTTTACAGAGATAAGTCCGTCTTAAAAGTAATCTAATTGAGTCAGCCGAACCTGACAACCACCTGGGGTAAATTTCATTTGTCAGGTTCGGCCGGGTAAGGTTGGCAAGGTATTGGCCGGACGACCTTTGTGATGGGGCAAAAATTGACTTTTATCTCAAGTAGAAACGGTTTTGGAAGGATTCTAAAGCCTAACTTTGAGAGCTCTATATGAGAAAATCCTTAAGAAGAGATCTTTCAATCTTTATCATCTCTTTACACCACATTTTATCATTCATAATATCTTCCACATCACAAAAAATACATCCAAAGGTCTAAACCGACATGCATCAATTTTGAAAGAAAAATCAAGTTAGAGGTTCAGCGATCACCACCATATACATCATCTCGTCCTCCCCTCCCACCACCATCTTCATCATCACCTCATACTACACCCTTATTTTCATCATTATCATCCTCTTGTTCTACAGGCAAACATCCACCCGTGTCATTTCACCTTTTCCCTGCATGAAAGTTTTTGGTGCCACCACCTTGAGGTTTGGGAGTTCTTGAATTAGAAGGAATCACTTCCATTGTTCTCCTTTTAAGCTTCTCTTTGAATTTTCCTGGATGGGTGCTAAAACACAAATGATACACCTTAATTAATTTTCCAAACTAAATAAATATGACTCTACTAAACAATGTGATAAGTCACCTATAAATGGACAAGTTTATAGGAAACTATTGGCCATACACGGGAGTAAAGTTTGGCACATTCGATATTTATCAAAATGAGACAGAACAATGTGCCCAACGATTCGGCGCATTATCATACAAAAATATTATAAGCCGAACACGAGAGGTTCGGCAATCGATTTTCAAAACATAAGCCAACTGTTCTTCGTCTGTAAAAAAAAAAAGTTTGGCTCTTTAAATTTCAATTACACTACTCTGGAATTTCCAAAACCCAGAGGAATCATCGATTACATGTCAGAAATCAATGAAATACGAAAAAACCAAGCAATGGGTTTGTGGGAAATACCTTTCTATGTGCAATTTTAAAGAATCGGGCTCTATTTCTCGCTCTCCAACACCAATCAATCCATTATCCTCTTCATCACCATCTTTTCCAAAAACCTTAGATTGAGATGCCACAGAAGCAACACCAGGATTCGGCACCATATTTCTAGGGCATCGCTTAACACGAGGTGTCATTAATGTGTTTAATCGAGAACTTAATCGAACAAAGAAATTTTCAGAATTTCGTTTGTGTTTTTGGAGAAGAAGATGAGAACAAGAGTGAGAGAGAAGGGTTAATTAGTAACGGTTAGTGAGTTAATTAGTGGGTGCACTACAGGAAAAATATACATCTACAACTGGAGATTTACAACACTTCGCTAAGTATTGTAGAAAGTCCTATGTTTTACAACTGGTTTCAAAGGAAGAGTTGTCGTATATCATCACTGCCAACCCTTAGGAAACAAGGGGTTGCGCTAAGAAAACAAACGACAACTCCTTAAGCAAAGCAGTTGTGACGACATTTAGCTATAACAACGTTGTTCCATATATGTAGTGACTTAGCCTATCACAATGCTCACAAGTGTTGTTGAAGAACACAAAAATATGATAATGAAAAATATGTTAGAGGGCAGATTCGAACATGAACCTACTGGAAGTCTAACTCATCAACCACCCTTTCAATTCACAAGTTTTGATTTTTTTTTTTCTTTTTTTTTTAAATAGAAATCTACAACAACACTTATAAGTGTTGTTGAAGTAAAAATATATAATGTTCCATATATGTAGTGACTTAGCCTATCACAATTCTCACAAGTGTTGTTGAAGAACACAAAAATATGATAATGAAAAATATGTTAGAGGGGAGATTCGAACATGAACCTCTTTGCATGGAAGTCAAGCTCATCAACCACCCTTTCAGTTCACAAGTTTTGATTTTTTTCTTTTTTTTAAATAGAAAGCTATAACAACACTTATAAGTGTTGTTGAAGTAAAAATATATAATGTTCCATTTGTGTAGTGACTTAGCCTATCACATCTAATAAGTGTTGTTGAAGAACACAAAAATATGATTGAAGTAAAAATATATAATGTTCCATATATGTAGTGACTTAGCCTATCACAATTCTCACAAGT
Organism: Papaver armeniacum; assembly: GCA_023531295.1. NCBI lineage: Eukaryota > Viridiplantae > Streptophyta > Magnoliopsida > Ranunculales > Papaveraceae > Papaver > Papaver armeniacum. The sequence continues at coordinate 263,787 of JAJJWW010003458.1, read as the reverse complement.
GTTGTTGAAGAACACAAAAATATGACAATGAAAAATATGTTGAGGGAGATTCGAACATGAACCTCTTGCTTGGAAGTCTAACTCATCAACCACCCTTTCAGTTCACAAGTTTTGAATTTTTTCTTTTTCTTAAATAGAAAGCTACAGCAACACTTATAAGTGTTATTGAAGTAAAAATATATAATGTTGGAAAAAATGAGGTTTGGGGATTCGATCCTGAGCCTCAAGCGTGAAGTCTACACCACTAACCATCCTACACTATCACATGTTCTGTCAAGTTTGTGGTTCTTTAATACACTAACTATACACTAACTTTATGACAACCCTTCATAAGTGTTGTAAAACAAAATATAATGCTCAAAAAGTAATGCTCAAGTGACTGAGCCGTAAACAGCGTGAAGCTTCTCTGTAATGCATCACATACCAGTTAGATGTATTTGACTCTCGAGAATAGAAAACTTGTCGCGCTTTTTTGCCAAAATGAATGATCGTTCTGATGATTGGTTCTTATGATGTTTTAAATTGACTAATGTAAATCCATCTTCTACCTTCACACCAAAACTGGTGTGAGCCCAATCACATTTGAATATTGGAATTTGAAACATATGATTGTAGTCCAACAATAGAATTTCTTCTAAAACACCGTAGAACCCAAATGGAGTGTTAACTGTCTATTTTACAAGAAAAATACTAGTGTTAGTAAAGGAAATACAACAAGAGTGACAATGACAGTAAAATTCAATATAGTAAAAACAATACACTATACTGAGTTAGACTAGTGCACTCACGGCCAGGTTTCGATCTCAGAGCCTGGTATGCGTACCATGTGCAAAATCGGGTTTGTTTAAGGTTTAAGTAGAATATTCCTAAGGAAGAAGGAATCTTACGTAAATGGATGCATTCATCGTTCTTACCAAGTTTCGACTTAGACTAGTCCACTCGCAGCAAGGTTTCGATCTCGGATCTGGTATGCGTACAATATCTTTGAAATAGGTGTCTGTTTAAGGTTTTAGTAGAATATTATGAAGGAATCTTACATGTAAATGAATGAATTCGTCGTTCTTACCAAGTTTCTAAATTAGACTACTCCACTCACTGTCAGGATTTGATCTCGAAGCCTGGTATGCGTACAATATGCAGAAATAGGGTATGTTTAGGGTTTAGTAGAATATTTCGGAGGAATCTTACCTGTAAATGGATGGATTCATCGTTCTTACCAAGTTTCTGACTTATAGTAGTCCACTCACGGCCAGGTTTCGTTCTCGGAGCACTGGTATGCGTACAATATGTAGAAATAGGGTTTGTTTGAGGTTTAGTAGAATATTCCGGAGGAATCTTACACAGTAAATGGATGGATTCGTCGTTCTTACCATGTTTATGACTTAGATTAGTCCACTCACGGCCATGTTTTGATCTCGGAGCCTGGTTTGCATACAATATGCGAGAAATAAGGTTTTTTAAGGTTTAAGTAAAATATCTAGAAGAAATCTTACTCCGTAAATAGATGGATTCGTCGTTCTTACCGAATTTCGACTTAGAGTAGTCAACTCGCGGCCGGGTTTCGATCTCGGATCTGCAGTAATGCATACAATATGCGAAATAGGGTTTTCTTAAGGTTTCGTAGAATATCTCGAAGGAATCTTACCTGTAAATGGATGAATTCGTCGTTCTTACCAAGTTTCGACTTAGACTAGTCAACTCACGGCCCGGGTTTCGATCTCGGATCCTAGTACGCATACAATATGCGAAATAGGGTTTTTAAGGTTTCGTAAAATATCTCGAAGGAATCTTACACCTGTAAATGGATGAATTCGTCGTTCTTACCAAGTTTCGACTTATAGTAGTCTACTCACGGCCGGTTTCGTTCTCGGAGCCTGGTATGCGTCTAATATGTAGAAATAGGGTTTGTTTGAGGTTTCGTAGAATATTCCAGGAGGAATCTTACACGTAAATGGATGCATTCATTGTTCTTACCAACTTTCTAACTTATAGTAGTCCGATCGCGGCCAGGTTTCGATCTTAGAGCACGGTATGCATACAATATGCATAAATAAGGTTTGTTTAAGGTTTCGTAGAATATTTTGGAGGAATCTTACCTTAAATGGATGGATTCGTCGTTCTTACCAAGTTTCGACTTAGATTAGTCAACTCACGGCCGGTTTCGATCTCGGATCCTGGTACGCATACAATATGCAGAAATAGGGTTTGTTTAGGGTTTAGTAGAATATTTCGGAGGAATCTTACCTGTAAATAGATGGATTCGTCGTTCTTACCGAATTTCTGACTTAGAGTAGTCAACTCGCGGCCAGGTTTCGATCTCGGATCCTGGTACGCATACAATATGCAGATATAGGGTTTTCTTAAGGTTTCGTAGAATATCTCGAAGAAATATTACCTTTAAATGGATGAATTCGTCATTCTTACCAAGTTTTTGACTTACAGTAGTCAACTCGCGGCTAGGTTTCGATCTCGGATCTGGTTTTGCATACAATATGCGAAATAGGGTTTCTTTAAGGTTTAGAAGTAGAATATTCCGAAAGAATCTAACATGTAATGGATGGATTAGTCGTTCTTACCAAGTTTCTGACTTACAGTAGTCAATTTTGATGATGTATCATGCCAAGTTTGAAGTCAGAACCCTCTCAGAGCTTCTTGGTTCATAGATTGTATGCTATTATACCAAGTTTGAAGTTCGAATCGACATTGAGCTTCATACTTATCGATTTTGATGATGTATCATGCTAAGTTTGAAGTTAGAACCCTCTTCGAGCTTCTTGGTTCATAGTTTGTATATTGTTATACATATTCATCAATTTTGATGATGTATCATGCTAAGTTTGAAGTCGAGCCCTCTCGAGCTTCGTGGTCCATAGATTATATGCCATTATACCAAGTTTTGTTGGTGACGTAACTGTTTCGACAGTTAGAATCATATCCAGAATCTTCGATTCCAACAGACGCCATTCATGTCTGATGAAGAAACTAAGACAAAGCACAAAGAAACACACCAATTATCGAATTCATTTTTCATTTTCCCGATTCATTCTTATTTTTTTGTATTTTTTTATATCGAGAATGTGATAACAATGTCCTAAATTTATTAATATTTTTTTGGATTTTTTTTTCATTTTGAAGGTTGATAATAAACCGAATACATGAGTTCGTATTAGCACAAAGAGAAAACACTTTCCTTGATCCGTATGATAATCCCTAGTCAAATCTCTACCATCCAAATATATCCCTAATCATATGACATTCCTAACTAAATCTCCACCGTTCAATAAAACACAAAAAACAGAAATTTCCCTTAAACTTCCATTTTCTCTTCTAATCTCTCGAGTCTTCCGCCTCAGAAGAAAACCTAGCTCAAAAAAATTTCTCTGCTTTTTCTTCTTCCACTTATGGATCGGCCATGGCTTCAACTGAAATACTTAGCTGGTTCTATTTTTTTTAAGAACCCTAAATCTAGATTCTTAAATTCCAAATATGAAGCAGCCGCAAACCATTTTTTTCCTTTTCTTTTAGGTTCCCTTTGAAAACCTAATTAATCTACCGAGATCGGGTTTGAAACTTTTGTTGCTGAATTAATGGATAAATGGGAGAATAAAGGTGGTGATTGAAGTTACAGAGATGGGTTCACTGGATTTTAGAGGTTTGATAAGATTGAACTGATGAGATATCAAGATCTGATGGTGGTGGTTATTATGATGAAGAAATTGGGATATTGGTGAAATTCAAATTGCATATGAGGAATTGAAGCTCAAGCTTGGCGTTCAAACCTGATTTCGAGTTGGTGTTCTTTGGTTAGATGGAATGGTTGATGTTCAGGTAAAATGGAAGAGATGGAACAGACAGGTTAGGACTTTGTTTGAATCCGAAGAAATGTTGGTGCTAATGATTATTGGGTAATTTTCTGTAATTTCACCTTGTTTTCTTCTTAATTTCTCATCATTTTTATTTAGATTTTAGAATTATGTTGATTTCTTGTACAAAAACCATGGATTTTACATGGTTTATGGGTTTGGATTGATTGTTGTTAAATAAAAATTTTGTTTTGAATTTCAATTGTATCTTTGTAGATGTTTGTGAAGGATGTGTGGAAGGAAAGCAGGTAGGTTTTATATGAATTTGATAGTGGTGATTTTGATTGTTTTTTTTTCTTGACACAATGATGTTGATTGTTACACAGGAATTTAAGATAGAAATGTTGGGTTGCAGTTGAGGTGGAGGTTGCAGGGGTGTAGCTAAAGTTGGAGTTCTGATAGATGGTGATATCGAGGTTGAGTAATTGGTGATGCTAGCAAGAAGAATCAGATGAGAATTGGGTTCGAGATGATGAACATCTGGTGGAGTTTCAAGAATGGTCGAACCAGAGAAGAAGAAACTAATGATGCTGCCATGTTTTGTAGTCTGTTGAAGTTCGAATTGAAGATAATGGATGATTGAAGATTCATCGGTTAAGGACTGTTCTTAAATGGGATAATGATATTAGAAGTGGTAGAACTAAAGTTTCTTCTATTCTTTGTTACTCATGCTTTGAAGAAGGCTTCACCAATTGAGGTTTACTGACCGTGATTACGAGAAGAAGCCCGATGATGATTTGCCTATCGTTACCGATCGAATTGGGGTGAGAGGGTTGTTACTGTGGTTAATGTTATGTGTAAAGACAGACCTAAGTTATTTTTCGACATCGTATATACGGTATGTTGTCTTCCACGGCACAATTGATACAACGAAACCTAGCTCAACGGGTAATTTGATAATTCAAGTTATTTGATTCAAGTTTCAAATTTCCCTCACAAATTGGTGGCAAGCCTTAATTTTGTCTGATGTTCATAATTACGGGAGTTTTATATCGACATCTTGATGGAACCCAAATTAGTTCAAGGTAAACCATCTCTTCTTCTTATGTGAAGATATTTAAAATGATCTTACTGAATCCTGGTTTATTGAGGTTCTACTGGATTTTGCAGGTATATTCCTATGTAAATGGCGAAACTTCATGGTTTATTGAGCACATTGAGCTCCTTAAATCTCCTTGGCTAATAGAGTTGGGTGCCTTTTTTATATATTTCAATGGATCTAATGGAGTTTCAGGCAAGTTTGTCGATCAATTCTCTTGTGATCCTGAGTTGGATCATCCTTTAATGACATTGATGGTTTTGGATTCTGTGAAGCTGGAGTATAGCTTGACTAGCACTGTTTGCTTGGTAATGCTTTGCTTTTCATTCATTATGGAGATGGTTAACTAATCAGATATCAGATATGCTTATGCCAATTTTTTGGTTTTTTGTTTGCAGGAGATTGATTTTAATCCTTAGACTTTGAGTTGCGGCCATATTTTCTCAAATCATGTGCTTGACTCGATATTCGACCAAGCTAGGCAATTGGGAGCGATGAAAGGATCTCTCCGAACACCTTGACCAACTTCTTCTAGCTCAAGAAGTTTTACGGGGACATGTTTACTACTTTCAAGGGGAACCATTAACACCGACATCTAATCCTACTCCACAGATACAAGAAGCTACCAATCATGATATCGTTTTCTATAATAATGGGTTCACGGTGGATGATGGTCCTTTTAGGAGGTTAGATGACCACAAAATGCACCTTTTTGGAGGTAATATCAACTTGAACTCTACACTTTAAATTTGTTTGATGGCATATGATCTATGTACTTTTTCCGTGGTTCCCGTATTTTGAAGGAAATGGCCTGTATGTCTTAGTTCTACTCTTCAAGGACGTTATTCTCGTCTTCTTGTTTTTTGTCGTGGTTCTCCCTGTTTGATTCTTGTCTTTTGCTTATCAATTTTTGTTTCTCTTATTTATCGGGGAACCGGATAAAGTGCGAGAAAGTTGCATTTCAAGGGGTGGGAAGAACCTTAGGTAAAGCGGCGACAATAATATTGCCCCTGAGCAAACTGCAGCTCCCATTACACACAACACTGCCTCAGTTGCTCCAATAGGCCTAGTTGTAGACGATACGTTTCCATCAACCTCTATTCGACTGAGGCTAGCAGATGGAACATGAATGGTTGCACGCTTCAATTATCGTCACTGCTGTCGGTGACATTCGTGCTTGTTCTCAGCTTACGTGATGATATTCCAAGGTCTTAAGGCTGCTGAACCAAAATGCAAGTATCCTGGAAAACCTAAAGGAGAAGGAGTTTTGTCGTATGAATATCCATCTGCGGCACATGCTGCTGGAGGGTTTTATAACAAGTAAGTTTCGAAGGAAATGTTTGGATTTTGATCTGTGTGCTCATATCAGTTAGTATTGACACAAGCTTTCTCTTGCTTTTATCGGATTACGAATTGCGGGTAAAAATATCGGTTTACAATGGCAGCAAAATCTGCACCTAGTCCTACACCTGATTTTGGACAAGGGTACCTTTCTTTTTCCCACTCTATTTCTAAACCCTGTATTCAAAGTTTGTTTGAACTATGAACCATGTTAGTCTATGTGGCATCACAAGGGCTGTATGCTGTCTTTTGTTTGATCATTTATGAATTGGCATGTCAAATATTTAAAAAAAAAGTTGTTTTAGTGTCATTGTGTTTTTAAATGCAATGGTTTGCATAAGTATTTACTAGTGGGTGAGGTCGCCACCATCTTGAAATATTATTTGAATTGTACTCTTAAGTGTAATGGTCTGACATAAAGTGCTGCTAGTAGATGTCATGCCTGAAATATCATTTGAGAGGTCTGAAAGTTGTGTGGTACGTTGCATTACATACTTAATAGGGGTAGCGAAACATTGCTAAGAATTCTGATTTTGGATGGTCTTAAACCTGAAGTTGGTAAATTGAGGTGAAGAGAATTTGTGAATTTAGCCCATTTGTATTTTGAAGATCAGTATCCAACATCTCAATTGTCGAGGGGTGTGATAAGCATCTCTCTGCATTAAAAGTATTTAATACTTCGCTGTGTTGTACATTTGTTGATTCAGTTTCAGTATAATATAATAACATCAACAAAAGCATGCTCTAACTTGGTTACAACTTGCATATTATGTGATATGGCAGCTGAACATAGTTTAAGTTGTCAATAAAGCTAGATGTTTCTATTTTGACATTGTTGGCATAGTGCTATGACACCATAGGTTCAGAATTGCATAAAGCTAGATGTTTCTCTTTTGATGTGTGAAGCAATGCAGAAGTAAAATCTATCTCAGAATTTGTTGTTATTCATGTAGTTCCAAATTCTAATGGCTCTATCGTTCTCTTCTCTTTTTTGGTTATTTCAGCGGTGGTGGTGGTGGACGTAGAGAACTACAGAGATGGAGGTTAAATGGCTGATAGACATCAACATGGAGGAAACTATTCACGCCCTTACTGATGGAATGCGCACTGATAAGCTCATATGCGAAGTATAATGCATCCTTTTTGTTGGAGTTGTTTAGGAAACTTTAAATTTTTGTAACAAACATCTATATCAGTATCACTGCCATCTTTTGAATGTGTGTGTTTAACACTGGAAGGTTAACAATGTAAATGTGTTACACTGGCAAATGTGAATGTGAAATACTTTTGGCAATTCGCTTTCGGCTTTAATTTTTTTTCAAAATAGGTTTATGCACACAACTTCTAATAAGTGTTGTGTTCCATATTTCAACTACACAAACCAGAGGTTGTGAAAGAATGTCTTTACAACATAACTAGGTGTTGTCCAACATAGTTCTACAACTTTAACAAGTGTCGTGCAAATCTTATTCATAATAGTAATAAGAGTTGTTACATATTTCTGCAATACACATCCTAGGTTGTCTAAGATAGTCCTTCAACTTATACAAGTGTTGTGTTACATATTTCTACGATACACATCCTAGGTTGTCTAAGATAGTCCTTCAACTTATACAAGTGTTGTGTTACATATTTCTACGATACACATCCTAGGATGTCTAAGATAGAACCTTCAACTTATACAAGTGTTGTGTTACATATTTTTTACGATACACTACTTGTGTTGTCCAAGATACTTCTACAACAACAAGCAAGGGTTGTGTTAGGCTTTCAAAAAAAATCGAAAGAGAATCACAACTTTGGCAAAATATTGTCGAACCATGAATCACATCACACTTTACAACTCATATTCAAGTATTGTAGAAAATCTTGGACTTTCTACAATACCCCACCTACACAATACATAAAAAAGCGTTGTCGTAGGGGTACTACAACGCTAATAAAGTGTCGTCAATGATGATTTTTCCCGTAGTGGTGGTTAGTTAATTAGGGGATGGGTTATTTAGTGGGAGAGTTTTAGGATTAGAATTTAATTAAGTGGAAGGGTAGTAATGTAATTTAAACTATGCAGGGGTATTATAGTAACTTAGGCAGCATTAGGACAGCCCTTATAATTTTGCATATTGGGTGCCATCATAAGTCTGTATGCCCCCAAATTTTCTTGTATGCCCCAAATTAGTGTTCCTGGTACTTCTTTAATTCCTGCTTAAGCTTCATGTCTTCCACTTGGATCTTGCAGATTCTTTTTTTGTGCAGTTGTTTCCACTTCGTTGTTACAATGAGACCAAGCGTGTTCCCTTCATGTTTTGTTTCTACCCTGCAAGTGAAGACTTTGCACTCTTCGATTGTATTTTCTTCATCTGCAAAATGAATAATTACCAGAAAGAGTCTGGGATGAGATTGATAAACACAGTATATAATGACAGACCGAGTTTTCAGTGAGACTCTCAAGTGAATGTTTTGCATCTGGGTTTTTGTTGGGTTTCTGTTATAGGTATATGTTGGGGGTAGTGGTTCTGTTTATTTTAGAAGATGAACAATTTGAGTGATTGTCGTCTCAGATTTGATCGGTACTGCTTGTAAGCTCTTTGCTCATCGAGTTTTCCAAATGCACAGCAAGTTGTAGCTTCAAATCTTCTTCTCTTCATGTTTTCCTTGGTAGAGATGCCTGTGTTGATAAACCAGATTTCGATCTTCTGTTGAATCATTTCATTAGTACTATTTGGACCCGTACAACCTAAGCCAAACCACACCGCCCTACTGAAGGAGCAGTGGATAAGCAAATGAGAAAGAGTTTCATCATGAGTATTACATAAGAAACACAAGGGGGAGATATTGCTATTCGCGTGGTCAATTTGACCTTAACTGGGAGAAAATCACTATAGCTTTTCCAGATGAACACATGTATTCTAGGGAGAACCTCGGTTGTTTAAAGCTTTTTCCAAATATGGTTAGCTTGTGGAACCTGCAAGCTCGACTGATCCATTACAGTGAGACACCTATACACATAACTGTCAGGATTCCATTTGGGGTATAACGCCAAATTAGCTTATCATGTTGGTTAGCAGAGGCAGTCTGGTCTATTGTCTTGATGTTTTCCACAGCATCCGGTTGAAACACTTGTTGTACGAAATTGTCATTCCACTGTCTAGCTTGACCATCTATCACTTCACTCACCCAATTGAGGGTATTATCTATGATAGGTTTGGTATACTCATCTCAACTGGTTCGGATGATTTAACGAGGACCATTTATATTTCCATGTTTTAACTTTCTCATCTGTGCCCATTTGTCATATTCCCCATTTTTCCAAGAGCTATTGGACTTCAATTTTTATATACAAAGAGGTGAATACCTTTGATGTATTTTTCTTCCGTCACTCTGGCCCGTAATTGATTTTTGTTTGAACCCTTTTTTGGGGACTGCTCAAAAATGGTGGGGGACTACTCTCCATTTTTTGGTGGATACAAAAGTAATATTGAGTCACCCCTTATCTAAGTTTTTATTAATACCAAACTTACCTTTGGTAATTAAATTAGTTAATGTAATGATTAATTAGTGTTAGTGTAATGATTAATTAGTGATTAGTGAGGTTAGATTAATTAGTTGGGTGTTTTTAAAAAAAAATAATTTTTGAGAACAAGGTTTTTTTTTTTCTTCTGAGATGGTTGATTTGGAAATGAGGGTTTTGGGTACTTAAGTATACTTCAAATTTACTTAATCTTGCTTGAATTGGCATAAACTTTCGAAAAAATGAAAATTTTATAAACTGATTTCGGCTATGACAGTTCGGCTCGAAATATGAAGAACAGTGGCCAACTCTTCTGCTAGTGTAGTTTTGCTAATGCTTAGAACACAGTGTCAGAACTCATCTTTAATGGAGTTTTTGCTTTCGGAGAAAAGTTCGATTAGGAAAACAAAATTGCGAGGTAACCAAACTAAAAGTTCGGCTAGGAATTTTTTTTGCGACGTAACCAAACTTGAAGTTCGGCCAGGAAGTTTTTTTTGCGAGGTAACCGAACCAAACGTTCGGCTAGGAAAAAAAGCTGACGATAACCGAACTTTTCCAAAGCAAAACTCCATTAAAACTAAGTTCGGCAACATGTGCCTAGAAACTTTTTTTCTTTTCGAAATAGCCGAACTTTCCTTCATGTTCTTCGTTTCCATCAAGTTCGGCTAGTTTGACAAAAATTTCCCCAAAATTCCTAGCCGAAGTTCTCTCTGCGACTTCCATTTTCAACTCATTTTGACGATTACTTCTCATTTTTTCAACCACGAATGAAAAATAATGGGTATGTTATAATTTTCATTTTGATTTTGATTTTGTTAATGATTTAAATTAAGTTATATATAGAGGTGGCAGCGGTGATGGTTTGAGGTGGTCGGTGGTGGTGTTAGCAAAGGTGGTAGTCGGTGGTTTTTTAATTATATATATATAGGTGGTTATTAGGTTGGTTTTAAATTGAATTAGGTTAAGGGTAGGTTAGTCATTTCTACACTTTAGGATACCCCTTATAATTATAGGGTAGATATTCCTATCACAAAGTAGTCCCCACCATTTTTTAGTAGTCCCAGAAAAAAACGGTTCTTCTGTTTTGAACCATCCTCTAAGCTGTTTTTGTTATTAAATCTTTGCTGAATTTTTCGAAATTTTTAGACCCCATCCCCCAAATTATTTGAAATGCACACAGACTTCCATCTTTTAAGTCAAAGGCCCCTACCATCGTCTCTGGAATGACCCACCAATAAGTTCTGTTTCTTTTATCCATATTTTTAGTTATAGTCTTGGGGTATGATGAAACGTGTCATATGGTAAGTAGCTAGAGATGTTTATCAATGAAGTTTTTATGTCCATCCCGCCAACAGAAATTTATGTTCATCAGCTAGGGATTCGAAACACTTGACTTTAGATTTATGGTTGAAAAGAGGTAGTCCAAAATATTTTATCTTCTAACTTTATCATGCCCACCTATAGGTCAATTATCTCTGTGGCTTTCTTATTAGTGACAGATTTGCTAAAAAAAATCGCTGATTTTTCATAATTAATCAACTGCCCTGACCCTTTACTGAACATTTCTAAGATAGTTATTAGTCTCATACAATCCTTTTTTCCGAGCTCTACTTAAGATGAGACAATCATCCGCACATAGGAGGTGGTATATAGAGAAGGAATTCTTAGAGAAGCAAACCCCATTTATCCATTTTCTTTCTTCTGATTCGATTAATTCTCTGGATAGACTTCCATGTAAATGATGAATATGTAGGGGATAGGGGATCACCCTGATGGATTTCTCTACTCGGTTTTAAAAAGTCTGTTTGAGAGATATTAATTAGGATTGCACTAGTAGTAGTACTTATGCATTGCAACATTAGCCCAATCCATTCGTTACAAAATCCTAGTTTCTTCATTTCTCCATCTAGGAAGCTCCATTCTACCATATTGAAAGTCTTTGACATATCCAATTTTAAATCTAAGTATCCTCTTTTTGTTCTTTTAGTTCTCATTGTATGAATAACCTCGTCGGCTATCACAATTTTATCTGAAATTTTCTTACCCAGGACAAAAGCCGATTGATAAGGGGAGATGAAAAGGGCTTTTTATTTTTTCCAGCAATTTGGAGATTATCTTTTAGATTGTGATATATAAAGAGATTGGTTTATAGTCTGCTGGGGACTATGGGACTTCTTTCTTTGGGATAAGAGTGATCAAAGTAGTATTAAGTTATTTCAAGAGATGTATTGATTCAAAAAATTGTATCACCAATTTTGTGAAGTCATCTTTTAGAAGATGCCAATTCTTTTTATAGAAGCCATTGGGAATCCATCTTGGCATGGGGATTTATCCGGGTGCATATCAAAAATAATTAGTTTTATCTCTAGCTCTGTTGGAATTCTCAAAAGCTTGAAGTAGTCCGTCTCAGATATACTCTTTGGGATAAGATTTAGAATGTCCTCCCGGATTACAGGTTTTGAGGAAGTTGCCATCTATTTAATTTGTACCTTAGATTTGAACTATTATTATTAGAATACGGGAATAAATAGTGGAGAGGCCTAATAGATTATAAACCGCAAGATCTTAAATAACCCAACCATGTGGGACTAATAATCTCAACAATTATCAATGGTTTTTATTTCCAAAAAAGCTTCTTCAAAATCATACGATCGTTCCAGGTTTTTCGTGCATGAAGCTTTATCCTTGGACTATTCTTTGGGAGGTTCAAATATTTTTTTGCATGTAAAAGAGTTTAGTTAAGAATTTTAATGTTGTTTTGAATATTCCGAAAATGATCTCTATTCCAAATTTTAATTTTCTCTTTCATATTTTTTAACCTAGAGACAAACGTAAAAGCTTGGGAACCGTCTATCACCAAGCCCCACGCCTGTTCAATCACTTTTTAAACACGTTAGATCTTCCGGATAAATTTCAAAGAATTTAAATAGTTTAGCTCCGTCCTTCCAACAAGGATATGTCCTAATGATCATAGGGATGTGGTCGAATCCCATCGTAGGAAGATCGTAAACCACATCACGAGGGAAAAAATCAAACCATTCTGAGTTGGTTAGATCAATAAATTCCTTTCCAGTGCTTTTGTTAGATCAAGTGAATTCATAGCCCACAAAGCCAAGTCAATTATGCTAGCATCATCGATAAATTGGGAGAAGAAATGAGATTCAACAGAATCAAATTTCTTTCTGCCCCTCTTCTCACTGTTCCGAATCACAAAATTAAGATCTCCAACAACAAGCCATGGCAAATCAATTGTGCCAACCAGATTCCTAAAATAATTCCAACTTAGTTCTCTAATTTTGTAAGGACAGCCATGAATAGCTGACATACGCCACTCGAAATTTCTGGTTTTATCAGAAACTAAAGCATCAATTTGATTATATGTCGTTTGGATAAGCCTAACTGACACATTTGGAGACCACGCCAATACCATACCTCCAGCAGTACCAATTAGTCTCGTCGGGTTTACAACCATCATATCCCGTTATTGATTTTTTTTTTATTATGGGTTTGATGTATGTTTCATTGTGATTGGTTTCTTGAAGAAATATGATGTCTGGGTTTTGAATTTTGATTAGGGTTACGATATGTTTTCTGGTATTTTTTTATTTAATCCTTGACAATACCATGCTAACATATTGAGAGAATATCTTTAAATTGATAATTGGTACTTGATTTAGAAACAAAGAATTGGATTTCTAGCTTTAGAGTTACCCGGTTCACCTCCGAGTTTGGTCCCTTTGAGCTTGAGCTAGCAGTACTATTTGTTATTTACGAAGATGCCCACATGTCTAACATTGAGGTCTCATCTATTCTTTACACATGTGAATAAGAATTTGTCTCCTCTTCGTATTTATTTTAGTCTCTTTTATAACTTTTCAACAATCTTTCTCCTTAGAGGCTTAACAAAATAAGCTCTCACGTTGAACAATGATGAAACTCTCGCTTTCTATTGGTCGAAATAGGCATTTTCTAATGTAGAAGCTATAGTGAGGACACTTGGCACTCTATTGGTCGGGATATTAAAATTTGGGTTACACTTTGTTTACATCAAATATTTAACCGTCCGTCGATAAAAACCTTCAACAAAAGGAAGGTGGACAACACTTCCGTGAGAGTTTTAATCTAAATAATTTCCTTACACCGTGTTTACACCAAATACTTAATTGTACGCTAGTAACAACGTCTAAGGTGGACAATACTTCCGTCAAACCACAAAAAAAAAAATCCAATACAAAATTTTGCTTAAAAAAGATCTTAACTTTATTTAAGGGAAAAGGAAACTTAACTTACCGTGTTTAGAATTTTATGGACGTCCAAACTCAATTTGGAAGTCGATTACCTAATATATTAGCACTCTTTTTTCCAAATATATTGATTCATAAAGGGGAAAAACCACATATTTTCAGCGAAAATAAAAGGAAAAAATAAATAAAATTCGCATATATTTCCTATCTTTTTCCACCTATTTAATGCATCGAGACGAGACCGGGTGACAACAGTTGTCACGAAGCCCCAACTACACCAAATCAAAATTTGGTTAAAATAAAAAAATGTCTAATTTGTAGCACGGGCACTAATTTAGTTTTAGTGTAGCATTACTATCGAAAATAAGGGCATATTTAGAAAAAATTGTCTAGAAACTTGAAATATGCCTAACAAATGGACAAGCAAAAACTGATTTTCCGCCTATATAACTTCGGCGGAGAGAGTATTAAAATACCCAAGTCCATTTTTATTTACCAGCGTCCCACAAAATAATTTCACCCTAGGCAAACACGAATAGAAAGCGATCATTCTTTTAAAAAATTTCATTACACATTTATCATAATTATAAAAAGGTATGAGGTTTCTGTCCATTATAGCCAGGGCTATCAGACGGACATCATTTAATATGGACCCTGATCCGAAGGTCGGGATGCTCTGGATGGGAAAGTCATTAGACGGCTACGAAAGGGTCACGCTATTTTCAAAGTTAATGTCGATTTGTTTTATATACGGAAATCACTGTCGTGTTTACCATAAAAAGGAATCCTCCCACTTATTATATGATACACGAAAACTTTATATACCTTTCGAGTTTTATCACTGTTATTATACACGATAATAATCTCGAAATTCCTCCGTTTAATAATCTCGAACTTCCTCCGTTTAAACGAATTACCAGATATGTCTTCCAATCATGATTATCTCAACATCAACAGTAAAGGTTCGACGGCTCAAACACAACGTCGGGAGAGAGAGAAAGGTGAAAAAAACATTGAGAGTGATGTACATTGCCAACAACAGTCCTGTTCACATATTACTAAGGTATGCCAACCTTCTTTCATGTATTAGATTTGATGTTTAGTTTCCCACGGAATTCCTTTGTTTAATCAAGAGGATCTCTCTGTCCATAAACTTTGATTCAATCACAAAAGGTGCTTATTAGTCGATGTATCTCTCTAAACATCTCTTTGAAGAAACAAACTGGGATACCTCTTTAAAGAAATAATGTGCTTATTAGCTTATGGTAATTTTTTATTTGCCGGCTATCCGGGTCGGAAGCACAATTTGCACGCTGGGCGAAGGTACGCCAAGAGAAGGAAATTGGACAACGAAAACAACTCACTCACTGTGATGGCCATCACGGTATAACAGTAGATCATCATCCAAATATTATAAGGCCAAAAATATGTAGAGAATCATTATTATCCTCTTTAATATTTTGGTCTTTAACTGTTATCAAATTGGTTTCTTGTAAGGAGATTGCCTACTTTTTGATTTGCCAGCGATCCAGATCGGAAGCCCAATTTGCACGCTGGGAGAAGGCACGCCATGAGAAAGAAATTGTACAACGACAACAAAACAATACACGTATTGAAACAGTAGATCATCATCCAATTTATCATAACTCGCCTTTAAAGGCTAAAGTATGGTTACGTGGCTCAGTTATAATTGTTTTTTTTTTGTGATTTCTAATTATCCCTAATATGATTGATTGGTGTCCGAATTGCCAGGGATCCCGCTCAACTGCTCAGAAAGCACACCAAAGTAGGGTAGCGCAACAACACCAGGATGAGAACCAGGTGATTCATCTACAAAGAGTAGTAACAAAAAAAAACTTATTTAACTTCTATCATATGTACTATCATAATTAATTAGTGCCTACAGCATTGGCAGCATAGTCACGATTAGTGCCTACTGATCAAATTTAGAATAGTGGTAAGTAGAGTTGTCGTTCACTCGGACTTGATGAAATTGATTTTAGGTTTTAATAAAGAAAAATAATAAAAATAGAGAAAATAGAGAAAATATACAATTTATGTCACAAGACGAAGAGAGTTACTGGGACTTGGGATTCCACCAATTCTCACATTCATGCGGTTCATCTATTAATTCCGGACAATTAAGGCTCATAAAATAACAAACATCGACTCTAATTCTTTGCAAGGTAGATTTTATAAAGAATTATATGTAATTCACAAGCATGACGCATCTAAAGTACCTAAGACTAAGCATGCGACATCTAACGAATTCACAAATAATCAAGAAAAATCATAAATCAATTATAATAGTGCAAATAGTCATAAAGGAATTAAATAGAATTACTACATGGGTGCAAAACAGCTTCCTCCGTCGTCCCAGTGATGGGTTCTAGCTCCGCATGGTAAAAACACACTCAAAGGATTTTTTCATTGCTCAAAAAGGTGTGTTTACAATGATGAAATGGAGAAAATGATGAAAATCGGGTGTTTGCAACGATTAAAAGTGTTGCAAACACTGTTACAAAGAATGATAAAAACTATTCTTTTGCTGCTTTTAAGTTACGCCTCTCCGTATTACGACCCTCAGCTAAGTGTCGTTGTCACTGTAGAAGAACGACTGCCTCTGGTGGTCTAATGTTCTTCGTGTTCTTCACACCAGCACCAATGGCAGTTTCTGCAACTTCGATTTTTTGGCTCTTGTAGTGTTCTCAAATCTCCCAAACTCTCCGTACCTCTTCTATGCTATCTCAGCAACTATTTATAACCCAACAACCCCGATATATCTCGCCATAACTTCATATAATTCTCAATATTCTTCACGGCCTGCTTTAGGAAATAATCTTGATTTCTCCACGCGATCTAAAGCTGCCAAATTGCTATATTTAACTCCTTCACACTCCACAAAGTTGTTAGGGTCTTCCATATACGTGCAAACACCTCTGTTGCTCGCGAAATCCCGTGAATATCTCCTCTGGCGTGTGTTGCCCTGTTTTTCTTCTCGCGAAAATTCCAGCTAAACTGGATCGAAACCAACACCTCTACCATCCCTGTCTAGCCCATAGAAGAGTACCCAACCAATTCCAGCCCTTTAGTCTCCTTCAATCCCTTCCAAAATTCCAACCCTAATTCTGCCGGTGAAGAATTTTTTTACCGCCAATTTCTGTTTTTGAACGGTGAAGAAGACAGGCAGCCCTTAACCAACTGTGGGGGTGCGAAAAGCAAAGGGTTACCCCTTAGTAATTGGGTTACCCCTTATCCAAAGTGGGAGTCCGAATATCAAATGTCATCCGGGGTTGTTCCGAGCAACTTTTTGAGCCGAATTTTCCAACGATCTTTATTTCCAAAAAAATACCTACAAACACACAAAACACCATAATAAGGACAAAAACGAGTACTAACAATACGAAACATTGAGGACAAATTAGACACATAAATGAGCGAAAAACCTACATATAAGATTAATCTAAATTCACATAAAATCCATTAAACAGACATACAGACAGTGTAGGAAGACTTATTTGTTGATGAGTTTCTGCAATCCATTAATCTAAATTCACATTGGTAATGTTGTGTGCATATATGCCTGTACGTGCATGATTTGGTTCTCATCAACAAAAAAGTTGAAAATCATTTATTATTGGTTTCAATGCCCAAACTTCTGCAAGTTTGAATAGTTTGAAGAAATAAAAGATCCCGATAGAATAGCTGCAAGTTGTCGATTCAAGGGAGATGTAGTGCTCACCGTTGCATCATCGGGTATTGCTTCTTTTCTTTTGGTAGGGGGTAGGACTGCACACTCAACATTTAAGATCCCGATAGAAATAAAAGATGACAGCGTATGTTCAATTCCTAAACAAAGTTCAGAAGCTAAACTCCTTAAAGAAGCAAAACTGATCATATGGGATGAAGTACCAATGCATCATAGATATTGTGTGGAATCGGTTAATAAATTACTTCAAGATGTACGTGAAAACAAACTATTACCTTTTGGAGGTATTACGGTTGTTATGGGAGGAGATTTCAGGCAAACATTGCCAGTTAAACCGAACGGCGGCCGTGCAGACGTTGTAGATGCGTGCGTCAGAAAATTCATGCTCTGGAATAATATAACCGTTCTGACTCTTACAAAGAATATGCGTCTACATCTTAGAGATCCTGAAAACACTGCATTTGCTGAAACATTACTAGAGGTAATAATATTCTCTGAAACTGTGATATTAATATTTTTGAGAACAATAACAAAATTAGACACTAAAATGGGTAATTGACTTATGTTATACAAACATATGTGATAGGTTGGGACAAATCCAGAAGAAAAGATTCAACTCCCTCCTTCGGTGCATAGATGCAATGACGTGAAAGAACTCATATCCAAACTCTATCCCTGTTTGGGGACATATGATCAGGTATCACCTGAACAGCTAACTGAGAGAATAATTCTATCAGCACGTAATGATGATGTCAATGAGGTAAACAAAGAAGCTCTAGATATTTTGGAAGGTGAGACATACAAATATTTAGCTACAGACAAACTGAATGCCGACGAAAGCAGCGTTATACCAAATTATAGTTGCGAATTTTTGCAGAACTTGAGTCCACCAGGAATGCCTTTATTCAAGCTACAACTTAAAATTGGTTGTCCAGTTATCCTAATAAGAAATCTAGCTCCATCAGAGGGTCTTTTCAATGGTACAAGTCTGTTGGTTACTAGATGTGGTAGACATGTACTTCAAGCAAAAATTCTAACCGGGCACAAAGCAGGGGACAAGGTATTACTGCCAAGAATATTGTTTCAACCGTCGGTTACAGAACTGAATATAAACATGACAAGACGTCAGTTTCCTTTTCGGCTAGCATATGCAATGACAATTAATAAATCACAAGGTCAGTCTGTAAAGTACGTTGGGATTGATTTACGAACTCCTATGTTCAGCCATGGCCAACTATATGTTGCTTTATCGAGATGCACCGCGGCAAATAGAATAACCGTGCTTCTAGAAAATGGAATAGATAATCTGGAGACAACTAACATTGTCTATCCGGAAGTCCTATTATAAATTATTAATATTTATTTGATTAAGCATAACATATTGTCATTCACGTTTACTTTGTATTCAGTTCTGGACCGAGGAAATTCACATTGACTATCCATAAGTTCTTCAATTTGAAAGATAGTTTATTTCCTACATATATATCTACTATCGTTCCTGAAGATGATCCAGAAAAGAAAAAATTATTGTCTCCCTACAGTATGATTTTGCTTAAAGTAACACTTTGAATAGATCATGAACTAAATGCCATAACAGTATTAGTTATGCAAAATTGAACTAATTAAGGATTGTGTATATCAAAAGGCTATATTACAAAACTTGGGCATTAGTTATGTAAAATCAACTAAGTAGCACGTACGTGTTTGTATTCAATTCAAATGTAATGCTTTTAGCTAGAAAAATGCAAAGCAAAATCATAAAAACTAATTCAGATGCAATGTGAACCGCAAAAGGAAATAGTTGTAGTTTAAAATCACTAACCTTGGAGGTCATTCACGAAAGCAGGTTCAAGAATAGAAGAGGGCCTGCGCTGCTTAGCTTCTTTACATGATGTGTTATGGAACGTAATCTCCACTTCTTGGCTTCTTTGGTTGAGAACTTCTGCAATATTTGAAAATACTTAGATTAGTTAACAAACTCATCATTTGGAAATCCAGCTTTATCTTCAGTCGTACACAACATTCATCTACAAATCCATTACTTTCCACTCCAGCACTCTCAGTGGAGGGGGAACTGAAATTCACACAATTGGAGAATCGTCTTTTATACAAAAGATTGGTCATTGACTTTTGCCAAGAACTGGTGCTATGTATAAGGGTCATTGCCTTCTGGACATGGCTCGAGGAGGTCGGATTTCAAAACATGATTCCATTTTTTCTAAGGGTGAATGATAATACACTCGATTCTCCAACATCTCCAGTCCTTACATCTTTAAGAGGTTCATTTAACTAACTTTGTGTAGGAAAATTTGACAGTAGAACGCTAAAGAACTCAACACCAAAATTAGTAAAAAAAAAAGAGGAGTATCTGAAGAGCTATTAGTTGTAGCTTTATATATATTAAGCTGTGTTGCAACGATACCCCTAAAAAAAATAATCAGCCGTATCGATACGTATTTACACGGATACGCGTACTAATACTCCCAATAATTCAAGATACAACTCAGTTAGAAAACTTTGACTAAATATTAGAAAATTTAGATATTTTACTAGATTCTAT
This sequence comes from Papaver armeniacum, assembly GCA_023531295.1. Classification (NCBI taxonomy): domain Eukaryota; kingdom Viridiplantae; phylum Streptophyta; class Magnoliopsida; order Ranunculales; family Papaveraceae; genus Papaver; species Papaver armeniacum. The sequence continues at coordinate 243,520 of JAJJWW010003458.1, read as the reverse complement.
GAGAAGTTTTAACTATAGTGACAAAATATTAGTTCCGAATCGTCACCGATCTTGCTCTAGGCTTTCTTCCTTTCTTATCCAGGACTTTTTCTCTCTTGAGGAGGTTAATCATCTGCTTATATTTTAATCATGCAAACACATGTATGTATTTTGTTAAGTTTCTATCTTATATATAATATATTTATGTTAAACTACTAATCAATATTGAGTATGCCGTATCGCCGTATTTTAGTTTTTCAAGTTGGTGTATCATAGTAGCGTATTGGTATCTTGTATCTGATACCGTATCCGTATCGTTGCAACATAGATATTAAGGCTCAGTAACTTCTATAATTCAAATGGCTGACCAATAAAAGTTGGAATTAGTGCTACACAATTGTTAACCTCACAATTAAAGAAAATACTACAATGGAACGCAACTAATGGTATCTTTTTTAATGGAGTAAAAGCTGACAGTCTTAGCAATGGAATTTTATATACACTTGCATTCTATGGCGAACTATTTTATTATCTAAGGTTTTCCCTATTTTCCATCCCCATTTTTCCTATTTCCCATCCCCATAATTCCTATCCCCAGTAATCCTAAGTACCACCCATTTTAAATTTTATATATCCTAAATACCATCTCTTGACTTTTTATTTACACCCCATCGTAAAATACCGTCTCTTGACTTTTTATTTACACCCAATCATAAAATCCTCTTACAACTAAACAAAAAAGACCTAGGTAATTATCATAATCACGTTTCCATCTCCACTGCCACCTCCACCACCTACCATTGTCTCTTGTACGCCATCCCCATAATTATCATCACCTTCAGAGAAAATAGAGAAGGAGAAAGTTTGGTGATATCTGCTACTGGGTTAACGATTAGGGCATCATATTACATATTGGGTTAACGATTTACACGGAGTGATTCTTGAATCATATACTGATTTTTCTAGTTAGTAAAAATTTGGAAGCATGTGCTACATCTTTTACGTTTTCTTTAATGAAAAAGAGGGATTCAATGATCCATGAAGAAGAAGAAAAATAAAAATGATAATGGTCAGTCATAGCCAATTTGAATTTTATGGATGGCACATATGGAAAACCGGAATTGAAAAGTAAATTGATTTTAACTATTGTGAAGGGGATGGGAAATAGGAAAAGTAGGGATAAGAAATAGGGAAAACCTTATCTAATAACCAAGCTAAATTATAAGTAGCACTTATCCCATCTTTGCAATGAAATAACCTCCTAGATCCTGCCTAAGATACTACCATTGCAGTTATGAAACCGAGAACCATGGACAAAAAGTTCAAATATAATGCACAATTTTGATGCAGGAAATTTCTTAAGAATTTGTCATGTATATATCCATGTAGTGTCTCTGAATGGAACAACACAACCAAAAATCATTGCATTGAACTTACATAAGGTGAAGTTTGAAAATTTTACTCATCTTCCTGCAACGGTTGATTAATTGTAAGTCGTTTTTCAGCCAGATCATTTAAAAATCTATGTAATGAGCCAAGATCAGCGGCTCGAGGTACCCTTTTTCCAGCGGAATATGAAGTCAGCTACTATTCAAAAACTGAATCCATTCACTTGCTTCAAATGAACATTATACCTGGGTAATGACATAGATCAAAGATTCACACTTTCCTCTATATAATGATGATGAAATACACAAAATACAGAATAAAAAAAATCAGGAGTACCTGAAACCACCAGAAAAGATGGAACTTTGGTATAGTACACAAGCTATCCAACTCCTTCAAAGCAAGTTCATTGCAGCTTCTCAACAATACTGCAATGAACTTCACAATCTAAGAACAATTGCAAATTAAAATTAAAATTAAACCGCACTAAACAAAAAAGGGAGAGATACATATTAATTAGCATTCACCATATTAATTACCGCTAATTTTAATTTGGCCCGACCACGAAAACACCGGGGCCACAGGCCCTGACTATTCTATAGACTTAGCTCCCGGGTAGGCCCAAATAATACGAAGATAGTCATCATAATACAGATCCTAGCCTACCAATAAGAATATCACATTTCTAGCAATTAAGAATATCACATTTCTGATCCACCGACATCAACTATTATCAACCAAATAGTCACAGAACAATAAGGACAGACACAATCTGAATCCTCATTTACAAGTAAGTATCACTAATCTTACATTATTAAGTGCACTAGTATCTAACCCGTGCTACGCACCGGGGTCGGTGTGATCGGCCAATTTAGCATGGCCAATTTAGAAATAAATAAATATTTTCTTTGAAAAAATTGTGATTATTTTTATTTTTAAAGGAGTTCAAAAATTGGTATTAAAGAAGTTGACTTCATTATTAAACTAAATTTTATTTAAGTGGTAATAGGGGTTTATGGAATGTTGCTTATAGTTAAGTTAGTCAATGTTATATTTTACCAAAAACACCAAACTCACCTATTACCGCAAATTGTATGAATAATTTAAGAAATTGTTTCTGAATAGTTGTAAGTTTTGGTAGTTGATTTTATTTATGTATCAAGTGGAAGCTAATCCATTTTTATTTTTTTTTAAAAATTGTCTCTCTGAGATGTTGCTTACAGTTTTGCTGTTTAATTACAGGAAGGGCCCAAAAGGTTCATTAGCAAGTGTAAATTAACAATACCTGGAATAGGGACACTTCCCAATTTTTAAAATTCTTAAATTGCTTGTCTACATTTAAATTACATCGATCTCTTCGACGTACTTTGTTAAGTAAAATTGTTATCTGTAGAGATAATATCTTGGAGTCAAAACTGTTATCCTTGAGTAAATATTCATGATTCACAATACATTATGATAGAATAATGGTGGGGCGGAGGGAGTAATATGTTTCAAAACTGATGTGTGTCTTTAAATAAATAATCATGATATCAATAATCTCTACCAATAAGTAAACACTTCCTTGTCATCATGCGTGTCTTAAAATAAATAATCATATTATCAATAATTTCTACTAATAAGTAAACACTTCATTGCCATCTTCATCTATCTCGACCAATGGTGGCATGTCAGGATCCCTCTCTACTTCATTACCATCTTCATCTATCATTGTTGTTATGTCAATGTACTTCCTTTTCAGCTCCTTTTTAGGAGGTGTCTTGAGCTGTTCTATGTCAGGAATAACTACATCGCCAGTTGGATATAACGACTGGTCTCCAATTGTATTTATATCCTGCAAAACATACATTTTTATTATTCGTATATATTGGAAATGAATTTTACATAGTTTGTATTGGTATTGGTATGTCTGTAATAATGCTAGCATGTAGTTACCTTTTCTTTTCTATTGAATAGATATGCTCTCTCTAAAGTATTATCATGATGAAATATGTCATGTGCGGTTAAACTGTGATAGAGGAAGCTACTTTCATCAAGAATGAGTCTAAAGACCATTGTTTGCCCTATTGCATCTGTTATTGCTTCAACGCAGTCTGCCCTGTTTTTCTATAACAGAAAATTATTACTCAAGAGTTAGCTTGTGAAATTTTATTTATTTTAGACATATTTAAGACATTTTAGTTACCTTTACATCCACCGTTGGCAATAACATCATTTATGTTACTCTAATGTTGTCTACAACCATTTCAGCCATTCGCCCCATTACTGTAATAATACCAATGGTGTTGCCGTCATACACTATTAGCCGGAGAATGTAACTGTCACAAAGTATGAGTTAAAGTTGGAAAATGTAACTGTCACAAAATACGAATTAGATTTGCATTTTTATTTTATTTTATTTATTAAACATAATAATATATATATGAACTTTTATTGCTTATTACCATGGCTTTGGTGCATTTACCATGGTTACACATGTATTGCACCATGGTTTTTTTTTCCATATACACATGTTTTTCTCTACATACTGGACATGCCATATAGTACCAAGGAGTTCCTTCTTGAATTCCAATTATCGTTCCTTTTATGGTAAAAGTTGCACCCTGCATTGCATTTGATTCATTCATAAGATATTTTGGTAACGAAATATAATTTAAATTGAGTTAATTTATAAATCTCACCATAAACTTTTCCTTGTCATGTAACATTTCTAGTGCTTCGTTGAGTGATATACGATTTTCAAACATTAATTTCTCCTTTGCTTGGTTTGAAATTTCTGAAGTACTTAGCTCTTCCACTGGCATATATTTCTTGTTGCTATTAAGTTAGCGTTAAAATAAAAAACAATCTATTATACTTTAAGTTAATTAATTCAAACATGTACGTACTATAACGTACATTTCATTATAATTTTCCAATCCAGGTGCATCAATATTTATGTAAATTCTTGTAGCTTTACTGGACTGCAGGTAGACCTCTCCTGCGAACAGGCACATATGTTATCTGAATGTTATAGCTCAATTTAAAATTTTAGTTCATTTTAAAAAATGCTATACTATCGTGCATGGCTTTAAATGTTTTATACAAATGTTTTACGTACCTTGAAACTATTCAACAGTTGTTGAAGTTATTATTACTATTCGAGTAATTCCACCATCTTCTAGCATATAATCACTTAGCTGGGTGGTCAGATTATCCCATATAGTTACCTTTATCGAAATTCCATTGTGGCTTTGTATTAGGACATCACGTCCGAGTGCATCATTTTTCGTTTTTTCGGCGTTTCATCTGACTCTTCGAAAGTCCCCTTAGTATCCCAGCAACATCTGTAAAAAATAATTATTCAGTTTGGATACTCTTATGATATACATATAATTGCGTGCTATGGTCATTAGAAAGCATTTCTAACATTTAGTATTACCTATTAGGTCTATTTTATTATCTATCTTTTCCCTTAGCGCTGTAAAATCTGATATCGTAAATTTATATCTTGGTATTTGTTGATCTTTTTCGATCAAGAACTATACTTGTGTATGTATTCACCTGATTTTTTTGCACCAGTGCTTGGTCGATAACCTCCATGGTATGGTTGCAGGTTAAAATGTTGGATTCGAATGATTTTTTGATCTTTAATTTTGTCCTTGAAGTATGGAATATCTTTTAGCTTAATGTAAGCATGCACCTGGTTTCCCTGTTTTCATTGTTTTATCAGTATCGTGCAATTGATAACCACTATACTTTTCTAAAGATGTCTTACCTCTGCATCTATGAGAATCATCTCTAAGCTATACACCTGTCCCGTCGTATTGTTAATTCCATTCCATGTTCTTTCGATTCTTGCTATAACCGGTCGTGAGCATATCCCTTCTCCTATCATTGTGAATAGGAGATTTTGTTGGTTTTGTTTTTTTGTTTCTCCATGTGTAGGTGCCTGGTACGTCGTTGATACCGTCAGTATATAAATCACTTATAAACAACTTAAAAATCATCGCCTATCTAAAGCATTTTTATATTGTTTTTTATCTTTAAATTACCTGATGAGGTCCAAACACAACTTCATGTTGTTGAATTAGAGTATCCTCTGATCTTTGTCTGGGTAAGTCCAAAATTGCCTGGCCTCCTTTCTCTCTTTCTATTTGTCCTTGTTGCTCAGCGCTCATAGCCTGTTGCATATTTTCTTAAATCATTACCACCAATATAATGAAATACAGACATGACCGTTAAGAGGATAAGTATTTTAGTTTATAAAAATCATTACCCAAAGCATCTTTATATTGTTTTTTATCCTAAAATTACCTGATGAGGTCCAAACACAACTTCATGTTGCTGAATTAGAGTATTTTGTGATCCTTTGCTGGCTAAGTCCAAAATTGTATGTTCTCCTTTCTCTCTTTCTATTCGTCCTTGTTCTTCAGCGCTTGTAGCCTGTTGCATATTTTCTTAAATCATTACTGCCAATACAGTGAAATACAGACATGACCATTAAGACAATAAGTACCTTGGATGTCACCATATTTGTTTCCTGTCCTTTATCCGGCCAATTTGAAAGTTTGAGTTTCTGTGCTTTCCGTTTTTCCTCCTTTTCTCTTTCTCTTCGTCTTCTTTGTCCAGAATCACACTTTGTATAAAACATTATCGTCAAACACACAATAGCAAACATCACTTGTCAATATACTTATTTATTTGTAACTTTTACCTCCGATGCTACCCTTTTTGGTGGTTCTTTTTTGTATGTCTGAGTCCCTGGCTTTTTTTTTGTTTTTTTTTGATCAATAATCACCGTTTTGTTGGGTTGACTGTTTCTTTGAGATGGATTTGTAGATGTCCTGAATATATATATAATGGATTCAGCATAAATCATATCTGTAAAATTCAATGTAATAAAATACAGTCAAGAGAAAGCATATTTTAATTCATACCCCATATTGATCTGATCTGAAGATGATATCATGTATCCTGTTTAGCTTCGAAAACCCAATTTGCAACGTAAAAAATGAAAGAGCTCCTAATAAAATCAGAAAGGTATCATAGGAAAATTGTTTATGTTCTAATGAATATTTTAATCTGCAGTGTTGGTCTTGTTCTCACCATTTTTTTTCTTGGAGAAACAAACTGTGTGAAAGCTATGAGAAAAGTTCTCTACTTATAACTGTATCTTGTAATGTTGCATCAGTAGCAGTAAGATTTTTGTTTTGTCGGCCAACTTTTCTACTAAACCTGCAGGTTAGTTCTAATTGTGGTATTATATTTTTTGTTTTTCGGGCAAGTTTTCTACTAAAACCTGCAAGTTAGTTCTATATATGATAAATATTTAGGAGCTTTAGATTTGTTCTTAGAAGATTTGAGTCGAATTTAGAGTAACCATATACGAAAATAAGGATTTTTTAGAATTTTCCAGATTAAAAAATATACATACCCAAATTTAAAATACACACTTTTATATGAACAAAAATAACAAAGTGCGGTCAAAAGTTACCTTATTTTAGAACAATTAATTGGGGGATATCAAAACTAATTGGGGGATAGAGGAAAAAGATAAAAATTGGATCCAAATATCAAATCGGGGTCACCCCTTATCTTAGTATTTTTTTAATTCTTAATCTAGCCCTCATTAATCAGGATTAGTGATTAATAATAATTAGTAAAAATCTTAAGTATTTGGGGGATAGATTAGTGTTTGTTTTTATTTTAATTTGTGTGAGTGAGGAGTAGAAGGAGAGAAAAAAAATAGAGTGGATTTTTTTTTTGAAAATGGAAGATGATTGTGATGAGAGAATTCTTTGCTAAGAGGTTGAAAATTTGATTTTTTTTCTTTGAATCCATCATTGTTGCAGCTGAAAAAGCTTGGTGCCGGCATGGTATTCAACCAAAAAACCATGCCGGTATTTTCTGGTTTTGATCTTCAGAATGTTGATTTTTTTCTGGTTTTGAACAGGTACCGGCATGGTAATCTAGTTTTTGAGCATGCCGGTACATGTTCCGGCATAGTATTTTGCTTAAATTTCTATGCCGGAACAGAATGAAAAGTATCCAGAAAATTGTTTTTTTTTTCACTTAACTACCGGCATTGATAGATTTATATCGTGCATGCCGGCATTTAGTTCCGGCATTGAATTTCATCACTTTCGGCGTGGTCTTCATCATTTCCGACATGTTTTTCAGCACTTCCGGCGTGGTCTTCATCCTAAATAACCATGCCGGAACTCACTTCCGGTGTGGTCTTCATCCTAAATTTCTATCTTAGGCACATGATGAAAAGTATTCGAGAAAATTGATTTTTTTCCACTTGACTACCGGCATTAATAGATTAATATTGAGCATGACGGAATTTAGTTCCGGCATTGAATTACGTCAATTCCGGCATGGTCTTCATCACTTCCGGCGTGACCTTCATCATTTCCGACATGTTCTTCATCACTTCCGGCGTGGTCTTCATCATTTCCAGCATGTTCTTTATCATTTCCGACATGTTCTTCATCACTTCCGACAGAGAAGGAGAAGATAATTTGAAAGGAAATGGGGAAAATTTAGAATTTGAAAGAGAATGGGTAACATTTGGGTTTCAAAGTTTTAACCCTAAACAAATTAATAAGAAGTGGAGATGGAAATGGGGGATATGATTTTGTTTTTTGATTTTAAGTTTTTTTGATTTTTATTTTGAGGGAAGGGTGTTTTAGTATTTTCGCCCCCAAAAGTCACCCCTTAGCACACACCATAGGTTGGGGGAAGTAATTCATATCCCCCAATTAATTCCTATATCCCCCAATTGCGTCTTCTTATTTTACCACCATGATTAGTCTCGGTTGAAAATAATTTGGTTTTGATATGAGTTATTCTGCTAATGAAAATACGGTAAGAAATATTGTTGTACCATTTTTTTTTTCAATTTAAAAATTTTTAGATTAAGGGAAGATGACTTCAAAATATTTGCAATGTATCTTAATTTTGATAGTAAATCGTGTAGATGGTGGTTACAAAAGCATGGAAACAAATATTGGTTAGTATCTATACGCTAGTTAAGAGTTTAGACCTGTCTAAGATATTTTTGATGATAATAAAGGAATCTAAGCGGAGGTTCCAGGGATTGTATTTTTAGATTTCGATAATTATTTTTTTCCAGTACGAAATATAGATGCGCTCTTAACTCAAACATTTATTTGTGTCTTGAAGCGAGATTCGTAAAAAAATTCAATATGCTACTTGAAGTTCTCCTTGTGAACTGAAAATTACTTATATTGATGTTTTTACATAGGAAACGGATATTAGGTTTACTATAAAATCGAGCATCAACCAAACAAAATGAATTGCAGTAGTTTATTTTTATTTATTTATTATGTAATAATATGGTCTAACAATGGCTTATTGTCATAAATTTGCATGAGACATGTGTAGCATGATTTGACTGGAATCGCCATCGGGCTCAAGACAATTTTAGATCTCGTTATTAGATCTAGTAGTGTGCACCCTCGTCAAATTAACTATTTGGCCAACATTTTCTCCGTCAATATGCGAGCTTGGATTTACATTTATCTCCAAGTTGGTGATGAAAAGTTTAGTACCTTTATTAAGTTGGATTTCTTCATCGTTAATGTCTTCTAACAATATGATTCCAGGCATGCCAACCTTAAGTCGGATTACATGACATGGGAACCACTGGATATTCCATAAGATTCGAGAATATATTGTCGCTTATAATACTATGTTCATTGTATTGAGATTTAGGTTCGTTAACATCGAATCCAAACTTACATATACGTGTTCTTCGTTTCTGGTAAAAGAGACATTATCGAAGGCATTGAGTCTATTTTTACCTCTCGTTGTTTTTTCAATAACAATTTAAACGTTAGTCTAAATATATACAATGATGAGCAATACGATTGTGACAGAAGATATGATTGATCAATATTACATACCTCGGTCATCCTCTACTGCAGCATTATTCTCCATTGACGCGAACTTGGGAAAAACAAATTTGTATACAAATTAAGGTTTTCATATACAGGCGATTAATAGATATATACATATTAGGGTTTTAATACAATCCTTTAGCAGGGATTATACACGTCCATTTCTATATATATGGAATGCTTGGTCATAACTTCATATATAAATTTGGCATATAAGATCTAGCTCGTATTAAACTCCTAGAAAAAAGACCATCCTTTATCAGTGGCGGAACTGGACATTGGGTATGGGGATGGCTTGATCCAATTTTGGGATGGCTTATGTATAAAATTGACACACATAATATTATCCAACTCAAAATAGGCTATAAAAAAATGGATTTTTGGCTTGCTAGAGCTGGCTTAAGCTAGCCCTAGTAACATGTGCCATGTATTCTTTTCGTCCTGTAAAAGTGGGTTTACAATCAGCTTTTATGAAACAGTAGTCGAACTTATTTTTGTTGTATTTTACCTCTATTAGAAATTATCTACGTGACATTGGTTGTTTGCCTTTGACATTAGTTTTATACAATGAAGTTCATTTGATGTAAAAGTACATAGTTGAATTGACAACAGAAACCTGATGTCTGCTCAAATCTTTCAAAGAAAAGGATTTGTAGATTTTCAACCAAAAGATACTTTTTGTATAACATACAAAAGGACACTATCAGCAATCCTGGCAATGGTCTACATATTAATTTTAATACATTCTGGAAGTTTACTGCTGGAATACTAATTATTGTATGTGTAAGATTGCTAACTTTGAAACGCCAAAGAACAATGTTTGCACGCACTAAGAATGATCACAGAACATTAGTACCCCAAAGACAAAATTTAAATAGTAGCATGTGCAGCTAACCATTGAAATACTAACTATAGTATGTATAATATTGTTACTTTGAAACGGCGAAGAATAATGTTTGCACGTATTGAGAATGACCACAGATAAAATCCAAATTGTAATTTTACCACTTAAAATGTTGATAAAATATAAAGAGCTTAAATATAAGTCTGATGAAAAAGAAACACAAACCGTCTAATGCTTTGCATATAAATCATAAACCCTAAAATAAAATCATCCCTAGAAAAAAAAAAAACGCTGCACCAATTAACTCCATCACTATATCTCCGCATCACCTCTCTGAATTTTTTCTTCTGCGGAGTCATAGGAGCAAATCGTTCAACTTCCTTGACAGCACTCCTATTGACTGCATTCGCTGAATGATCATCAATTACATCCTTCTCCGAAGATTCCTTGTAGACCTTCAAAACTTTGAAATTATCTGATTGATTCCACGTTTTGATCAGAGATCAACAACTTAAACACGAAGGTCTTATTCATCATCCTATCGAAGACCTTCATAACCTTTTCTGGTTGATTCATTTACAAAATGTAATGCACACATTCATCAATATAGTTGCATTAGGGCTAAATATAGGAAAATATTTTAGGTAAATTTTTTTTTTTTACCTCTTGGCAGTATTCTTCGTACTCAACATGATCCTTAGCAGTATAATCGAGTATTCTCTTAGCATTTTGCCATATGATGGTCAGTGTTACAGTTTCAGTGGTATCTGTAACCTTGATCTGCAGCAAATACCATGGCACATCTCCACTATATTTGTCACCACATTTGCTGCAAGAACCAACACTGCCCACATACTCTACTTTCTTATTACATTTTTTGCAAGCCAAATAATACCAATCATCATTTTCCAGTAACCCAACAATCTTCGCTTCACAGAAGCACGTGGTGTTCTGCATCACATAAACACACACGTATTAATGAATTGACTGTATCATTCCTGGTGTCACAGGCCTGAGGCACATACCTTGTTTTCATTGTACTGTATCTTATCAATTATTTGCGATAGAGTCTCTATGTTTTCATAAGGGTTTTTCTCCTCCTCCAGATACTTTTTTCCAACCTCAATAGCATCTGAATCAATTATGTATCATTAAAAGAAAAAAAGGAATCATGTTAGCAATAGCAATACGTAGTCATAATTCACTTTGCAAGACAAACTACTTACGTTGCCCTGAACTCTCTCACTTGCTCTACATCCATATTGACGAATACTCTAGATGCAACTGTAGTACAAAGACCAAGCGTACCTATAGTGTTTGAATAAGTCAGAACATCAATATCACATTCACATCAATACCACAAAAGGATAAATAAATTAATTTTTTTTACCCATGTGCACTTTCACGTATGTGCCAGTAACCACCACCATAGTAGGTACATTAACAGAGTTTTTAACGATATCATCACTAATTGTGTTTGCTAATTCAGTCCATAGTGTCACTTTAATTGCATCTCCCCTGGTAAGAAAAACATTATTACAATTAGAACAGTATACAGATTTTCACTTGAAAAAAAAACAAAAGCATAAGAATTCAAAGGTGCATTTTACATCCCATCTTCAATTACTATTTCTCGCATCAAGACTTCACCATCAACAACCGTCTTGTTCACAATGTTAGAAACATAACTAAGCTTTCCAACGACCGTTATATAAAACAAATAATTCATATTATTCACATGCTTCTTTTTATCTTCTTTTCTAAAAAACCATTTGGAAGATAAACCAACAACATACCTATATAATATGTAGTATCATCTTTTCGGCTCGGAATATCACCTAAAGCCAAAAATTCAAAAACTTCGCTTGGAAATGTTGCTGGGTCATCATTAAGCTTTTCTATATTTGCTAACCTGTTCAACCACATAATATAAGGGAAAGACACTATCCTGTAGCCATTAGTTGGTTTGGAAACACTAAATCTCTGAATAGAATACACACATCCCTCCTCAATCTTTTCCTGGATCAATTGTACGTGATCCTTTCCCACCCTAGCCTGCATCTGAGTTCCCTGCATTGGATTAAATTGCATTCAAATGTTAGGGAACCTTAATGATAGATAATACATAAATATAAGAGTAAAAAGATACTCACATGTTGGTCAATAAGATGAATCTCAAGATTCCATACTTTTCCAAGCCGTTTATTTTCGAATTTCCAGACCTTTAAAACTAAGACCTTGACGATCTTTTGAGCCGCACCTTGCTCGGATGAGTTTTGCGAAAGGTGTAAAAACCATATTTTCATATGTCCTAACCACTGGTAGTAAACGAAGAACCAATGAAATGATCAATCAACAATAAAACCCAGTCATAAAAACGATGTATATTCATAAATATCTACATATTATTTAGAATTCCCTATATTTTCTATAAAATAATACGAAATACTAAAATAAAATATAGACGCTAAGAATAACTAATTTGTAAAAAAAAAAAACCTGCGGTGATAATATTGTTAGGTTCAAACCTTGCTTAGAATTGTCCATTATTTTTTGATTCCCTTCTTTAGCCAGTGAAAGCTAGTGAAAGCTAATTGCTTGGTATCCTATGAGCGGTGTAGCCTGGTACCTCTCTTTGGATGCAATTGAACGTGCAAACAGAGAACCTCTATACCGTTTATATACAAATCCATAGCTTCGTCTTTAGGAAATTCCATTAAGCCAAGATAAATTGTCGACCAATCAACCGCTATATCTGGAGTATTCTAAATATAGAGATGTACAATAAATTTTATGACAGTTCTTAGATTTGTTAACAAAATTATAATATTATTCTTGTGAAATACTACTTAGGAAACTGATAATTATGGAAATTAATAATACTTAGGATAGTCGTCCTTTTTTTTTGTTATTTATTCCCTTTTTTAAGAATCCTAATTCGTCATAAAAATGAAAACAGGGAAATAATCAGATTTCCGTCAAGGATTTCCGTTTTTATTTTTTTTATTTTTTTTACGGTAATAATAAAAATTTTAATATTTTTTTGCTTATTTTTTTTGATATTTTTGTACTTATTTCTGGATATTTTTCTACTTATATCCTGATTAAATCCGGGTCATTAGATTCTTACGCTTCAAGTTAAACTAATGTAACATAAAAGGGTTTATATAAGTTTGTAATTTTTTCAGGGTTTCTATAATTACCAAAAAATAACATTTTGTTTTTTCTTCTGGCTTTCCAAGATTAGCATAAATTATACTTTAGTAATTGGTTTCTTAAGTCAGACTCGTGCTTTCCAATTTATTTTTGGTAATTTGTATTTGCATTGGTATGCAGTGAACCATTAGACACTTAATCTCCAAAAGTAGGTTCTTTAACAAAATCAATGTATTTCTGGTAATTTTGTATTAATAGCAGTAAACCACTGTGCACTCAAGAAGTTTTTATATTACTGGTATATATTTGTAAAACTCATTAAGAAATCATTTGTATGATAATATGTTTTTTTTTTTTTTTTTTTTAACTCAGGTCACTGATATTACATTATGGGAGTGATAGATGTGTGGACGGAATTTTGTAATTTGCATTCTGCATCTTATCATGAAGAGAGATGTTAAGGAAATTCCTTAAGAAATTAAAATTCTACAATTCTTTTTAAAAATCCCAACTAAAAAGACAAAATTAAACTATTCTCTTGAAATTTAAAAAAGATCTAAAAATTAATTAGAAGTATTTTTAATAAACAAAAACCCTAGGTGCTATAAAACATCACATGAAATTTAATCATATCGCTGATAAATCGATCTACAAGACATAGTTTGTCAATAACCGGTTCTACTAATTTTTTTTTTCTGTGTAAGCATTCATAGAAGAATTAATGGTTATTACTGTAATTTGTAAACGTGAACCCTCATAACCTGTTAATGGGGAAAGTCCGAAGTACATCCGCTTATCTCTGAATATATCCGAATTCAAATAACATCTGATGCTGCTTAGACTCTCTGCATGAATATTATTTATTGACATAGCAAAACAGACTTTTACTGGAAATTGGCATCTACGAATGTCCAATGCCCCCCCTGACGACATAACTACTCGATGTATTGTTTTTCTTTTTCCATCATGAAGACCATCAAGTATTTCTGCTTTTATTTCGTCCTCTCCTAACCCCAATATAATAAGTCTTGTGCCCAATGGGGTGATTTCTCCATCATTGATTTGCCTAATCAGTATTATTGGCATTCCTATTTTTAATTGTAGCACATGGTTCGGCATATGCGGAAATACTGTGAGGTTGAGAAATTCTTTGCCATAAAACTGGAATGTTCCTGGATAGTCATATGAAGCTGGAGATACTGCGTCGTCACTTAGATACGTATGTTCTCTTCCTGGAAATAAAGCAGACATGCGAGAATTTATATCGGACGCTTCATCGCAATGAGAAGCTAACTTGTAAAGTATCCTCTTTCGGTGCCCATCTTATCCAACTCTGGGAATGAATTTTCGATAACTCTGTTCAGAAACTCTTCAGTAGTTGTCGGAATTATATTTACACTGTGATTTATAACTGGTGTTTTTGTAGCTTTGTCTCCTTTTATTCCTGTCAAATTTTAATATACATAAGATTAGGGTTTGTCTCGTACCTAGTAGAAAATTTATTTATTTTTTATACTGGAAAACTCATTAAGAAATGTTGTATGTATAAAATATATTAACGAAAAAATCTGAGAACTTACAGATTTATAAGTTAAAGGGAAAGCAGTTTCGTATTTGTTTCCTTTTATAAACAGTTAATAATAGATAAATTTTTAGCAAAGATATATAATTATTTTGAATGAATTATATAAACACATACGTGATTAGAAATTTTATGTACGTATTGAAAGCATTGGACTAAGTCTACATACCCCGGTTTCCAGACCTCCATAGTCTCTTTGTCGTGTTTTTCTTTCACGAAATATCCATTTTTTTTTGGGTGATTCCCTGTCGGTGCAAAAGCAAGGTCTGTATGCGATGCGTGCAGTATCCTTGATATAGATTTACGAAGCTTTGTCACAAAGAAAACTACGATAATTGTTATGAAATTTAATTGTATGTATGGTAATAAAAATATAGAGCACCGAGTAATGATATTAAGGGAATTTTAAATGTGTAATTGTATGGTAATAAGATTAAATATGGAATATAATGGTATTAAAGGAATTGTCCTGATTATGTTTTTTAATACAATTTGCCAAATGGACCCGTGCTCCTGCTATATATACGAAATTATACTGTAAATATCCATCAAAATATTTCGAGCATTATGTAGAATTTTAAATCAAACTCTACCTTCGATGTTAAACTATCCCAAGAAAAATCCTAATTTAGCATTAAAATGAAAACATGGAAATAATCAGATTTCCGCCAAGGTTTTCCATTTTTTTTTTACTTATTTCGAGTAAATTTTGAATATATTTGGTCAAGAATTCTTAAGTCGCACTTAAAATATTTCCGTTAATCTATTTTGATATTGAATTTTATGCACACAGGAATATACCAAATACAACTGAATAGATATTTATGCTAAGTTACAGAGTGAATTGCAGGGGTCTAATTAGGATCAGAATCCCCAGGTTATGGGACGCACGAAAACACAATTTGAGTAACTTGGTCAGGAATCCAGGCAAAGTTAACAACTAACCTATAAGTTATTGAACTGTCATCCGTGAATTTTGGATTTTAATGGTAATAGATTCTTTAAATCCGTGTACCCAATATAAACCACAATAGTCTGTAATCAATCCAACGATCAAAATTTATACAAACCACGATAATCGTCAGTTTTATTCCTTTTTTTTTCACCTGCGCATGAATTCCATCCAATGAACATATTTGAGGAATTAGGTTTGTTCTTCCTTTTAAAAAATTTAAAGCTTTTATTGAGTTTTGTTTAGTTGCGGATCATCATTTGGGCTATAATTTTTTTTAAAGTTCTTAGATACTGACCGATTCAGTGTAGAAGTTCCAGCTATACAACAATATATATATATATATATCGTTGATGTGATCTATAATGGTTACAGTAGAAGGTGTGTAGATTGGGAATATGATGTTTCCTGGGTTTAGGATTCATGTATTCTTTTTGGGAAATTTCACGTCTGTAAAAAATACAGATCCTCTCCTAGATCGTATACAATAACAAATAGACAAATGCATATAACAATTTAATAAAAAAAAAGATTACTTCTCCACAAAATAAACTCTCAAATAAGTAAACTATAAACCCTAAAAAAAAAAAAAAACCCCTTAATCAGTTAACCATGAACACTAAACAAAATAACATCTTATCAGTTTTTACATGGATCAATCACCAAATCATTCTTCATTGTCCAATAGTGTAGTGGATGCTTTCTTGGACCCTTTGTGTATGTAGCGATGTAGATACTCAATTGCATTATTGTTCCTTACTGTGAAACCTTGTATTTTGATGGATGCTCTTTCAGTTCCTTTTCGTAAATAACGAAACAAATACTTAATTGTAGTATTGCGCTGGATTGTAAAACTCTGCATGTTGGAAATAATAATATCAATAAGCAAGGATTCAACAACCACCGCGACATAATCTAAATATTTAGCAATTAAAATTTACAGTAAATGTACTTTTTATAAATCTTTAATGAACAAAGCATGAGAAGCAGAAAAATACCTTATTAGTTATATGCCGTATTCCAGTTGATAGTGCGTTAAGTTTTTGCTCATTATAAGCATTGCAGATGGTCTCATCATCTTCTATGAGCTTTTGGTACTTCACGGGAAGTTTAATCACATCACTATTAGATGATGATTGTCTTTTTTGATCCTTAATTGTAGTTTCCAAATTTCTGTTCTCCATACCACCCACCTTACACATACCATCGAAATTTAAGTTTAATTAAGATATGAGAACAAAATTTAATACAATCAAAAATCCAAAATATTGAGAACAAAGTACCTTTATTCCTCCGTGTGTGTGTTAATGTTATTTCAATTAATTGCAACTTTGTCCTTAGTTGTTTATATATAATCGAAGGTGATGTACATATAAAGAGAAAATAATAACCATGTATATGTCTAACAGGGAACTCTGTTTCTTGATAATAATTGGTAGAGGAAATATTAAGAATATTTTTGTTAAGAAAAATCCAGTAAAAGGTAAATATTTATTGATCGAATCTAAAATTTTTAAAGCTCATGTAATTGTATCTTTAGTAATAAAGCATTGGATATATATAGGATTTTTCTATGTTATAAAAGGATGGATATGAATCCAATGCGACCTTTTTTCTTTTTTGTATCCAAATCTTGTAGGACGGTGTAGATTTTGCATTTATTTTACGCCTGGTAAATCTGTCCTTCTTAGAAATCCGGAAAGTCTCCCTTCGAACCAATGCTATCAATGGATACATAATTGACTTGGGATCAATATTCATGTAAATTCTTGTAGCTTTTGGGTGCGGCGGTGATTCACCTTTCAATCTTAGCGCATGAGTTGGCTCGTATGTACATTCAATTTGGTTCAGAAATTCTGTAGGATATAGCCGTACCTGTTCATCATAATTTTTAGAAGCAAAAGATATATAATCTTTGCTTTGGTACAAACGTCCCTCTCCTCGAAATAGGGATGCCATGCGCTTATTTATTTCGATAACTTTATCAGCTTCAAGGGCTAGAATACATGTATGAGCCATGTATTCTTTTCGGAAACTATTTCTTACGAAACCATCATATGAGATACCGATTACTGCATTCAAAAATTCGTTCTCAGTTGATAGGAACATATGAGTCCTTGTTTGAGTAGTGGTTGTTTCCTGGTTTCCCTCGTTAACATAAGTCAAAAGATTCCTCAAATATTGATTTTCCGGCATACCTGTGGTTATATTAACAATATATGCATCAGTATGAAATTAAAAAAAAAACCAATAATGGATAATTCAAGAGAAGATGAATAAGTGTTTTTAGAAGACCACCAACCTTGTGTCATACTCCAAAAAATGAAGGTAACAATTAAGCCTCTGCACACAATAACATATGCATGCGATGATATATATATATATATATATATATATATATATATATATATATATATATGCCCCCAGGAAAAAAAAAATCCAAAAATTCATTGAGTAATCGTGCGGGGAGGAGTTATAAGCTAGCGGGTTCAAATCCCTTGGATGATGATGATATTGTTTGTAAATCTAGCCATTGGTGATGATTGTACAATTTTCAGAAGAAATAATTGCAAATAAGCCCTTTGCTTTAATTTAATAAAATTATACAGCCTTATAGATTATTATTTTTCATTTATAAGATCTCTTCCTCTTCCCTTTCTAACCTGATATAGTTCTGTGAGGAGATTAAAACCAATCACAAATTAATGAAGATCGGTCATGACAAAGTGCGTAAGAAGATCAAACCCGTGCACGGCTAATGTTGATGTTATATATATGAACACTTCAAATCAAATTCAATAATTTCAATTTTGGACTTAGTGTTTGGTTTGATTAATTTTCCATTGATTGTGAGTGAGTTTTAATAGTATGTTGATAGATTCTGATTAAGATTAATGATGTTCAAATATAATAATAAGTGAACAAATTTTAATTCATTGTAATTAAACCTATATTTTTAGTGTTTTTCTATAATGGTGGTGCTATCGGCAGAGGGGTAGTGCTGCAGGTGGTGGACTGGTGGTGGTAGTGGTGGAGGCAAAGAAAATACGGAGGATCTGGTTACTTATACTCGAACTTGATTAGTGGGTTTGCAGTGTTTGGAAAAGAAAAAAAAAGTTAATGGGTTTGCAGGTGGTGGAGATCAAAACTCGTGTTGTAGTGAAGACGAAGGGTTTGGGTAAGGTGAATTACTAATAATAGATTAAGCACGAGGATCTATTAAAATTTATTCACATTTCCAAAACTGGGACCAGTTGTATCTTATTAAAGCAAAAGCAAAATAAAGATATCTTTTCCGTCCATTTCACATCCAATGGCTGGCTACTTGCTAGCTTATAACTCCTCCCCGCACGACAATGCGGGGTAGCACGACCCAAATTCATTTAGAATCGTAAATAAGTTCTTTGGTACATTTTTATTTTTGCTAAGAAAGATTTTTTCCTCTATATTTAATCTTAGATATACTAAGAAAGATTACGTCCTCCAAATTTAAGCATGGATATTTCTCTATGACTCATATATTAAGAATCCTAACTGTTATGGAAATTCTTGGATTTTTCCTAAAAATAATTACATCTTCTAAGATTTTTTGCTTTGGCATGTAAATCTTGTAAAAAAACTTATATATGTTCATTTTCCTTTTACATGGTAATTGTCGTTTTTTTTCCCAAAAAAAAAAAATCGACCGGGCCCTCATAAAAGATATTTGTAGATTTTCTGCCGCTTGTCAGGGGGTCCGGATTTCATTAACTATTAAAAATTGACTACCACGAAATGTAAGAGGGCTAACTTTGATTTCGGCCAATCAGGAGCGAGGGTTTTGTTCACCGGCCAATGGGAGAGGAGGTTTTCGCAACTCTCGACGTGGTGTGAGAGATGTGATTGGGTGTTTAGGTTATTGATAACAACGATACATAAAGTGGTGACTCTTTTATTAGTTTAAGCTAAAATCCATAACAAACTTCCTTGGCACTAAAAAAAAAAAAGAACTCCATCTGACTGCTTTCATGCATTGAGATATCTGCATGTAAACCCCCCATAATGTATTTAGATGACTAACAAGTACCAGGTTTGAGGACATAAGATGACTAACAACAACCATTAAGCTTAATTTAACGCTTTAAGAAGTTCAACTAAGCAAACACATTATGTTCAAAGTCAAAACTACTTAATTTCAATCACAAACTAAATTAATAATATATTTAGACGCTTTGTCAGTTAAATCAAGTGCCACAATGATAAAAGAAAAAAATTCTCTATCGGATTTGATCACTAAAACTGACAGCGGCAATATCACAAACACCATATGTCCGAAACCAATTTCTTCATGTTAACTTAATTCTTCACTTAACCAAGATGCTGGAAGGTTTAATTCTAAAACTTAAATCGAAGAGTTAAAATGCAAATGTGATGACAGATGAATTTTTGTGACGAAGTTGGAAAGAAGATGATTTTTCTTTAGATTTTGTGAATGAAAAATGTTTGAGATTTTGGGGAAATTAAAGATGTGTGGATGAAGAAAATGTTAGGGTTTGGGATATAGGGGAAATTGGAGAGGAAAACGAGGAAGATGATGTACGGGAAGAGATTTAAAGCGCCATTCGATTCGTAACGAGAAGTTCTTCTTAATAGGATAGACTCACTTGTAAAAATTTGGGAAAGAGCTGGAGAAAATAAAGAAAGAAAAACGAATGGACCAGACGATATTAAGTAGGGCTGCACAAGACCCACCCACGATACCCATACCCGCCCGTACCCGCTAAACCCGTGGGTTTTTTGTCCATACCCGCCCGTTGTGGGTGCGGGGTTGGTTAAGAAAAAAAAAACCGCTGTCCGTGGGTGCGAGGTTGGTTTTAGGTCATACCCGCCCGAAAAACCCGCTCAATATACACCGTTGATTACAGCTAATCCTTCACTGGCCTTGAGAAGTTCAGCTCGCTCCACTAGACCACATCTTTTGTCCCTTTCTCAGAGACTTCACGTTTTCAATGGTTGTTGGTGTCTTGTGTGTGAACATATCCACAGTGCCAATTTAAGAGCTGGCCTTCTTAACGTTCTCGAGAGATTTCTTTACCATCAAAATAAAACGAAGCGTATTCGATTTGCTATCACTATAATTAATCGCACGCGTCATGAAATATATTAAAGCGGACTCCATGGATTGTAATCTTGAAAATTTCAATGTGGTGCGGCAGACATAGCGAACTCCTCCTCCTCCAGATCGGTATATCTAATTTTTGGATTATATCTAATTATTGCGGGTTTAAACCCAAACCCGCCCTACTCCGCAACGGGTGGGTAACAAAACCGCCCATCTGTTTGTGGGTGCGGGGTTGGTTATGAAAAAGAAAACCCGCAGCCTGTGGGTGCGAGGTTGGTTTGAGCTTATACCCGCCCATGTGCAGCCCTAATATTAAGCCAAATATTATTTTCAAAGAGAATTCAAACGGGTCGTGGCCAGGTCTCGGCTAATTTGATCAAGCCAACAAAATAGTGAATTGCAGCTAACTCATAGGCTTAACCCCTAAAATTTCAGTTTTTTTTTTTTTTTTTTTTTTTTTTTTTTGATGGAAAGACGAAATTTGATTACTAGCAAATATGGTACAAAAGATTTACAATTTCATTTTTATCGAAAACATTGGAAATAATGCTAGTAATTTTGAGTTGTTGTTGTATCTTCATGGATAAATGTTGTAGACCTTTTATCCTTGTTTCCTTGGCAATTTTGTCTGCTGCTGAATTTTATTTTCGATTAGTATACTTTACCTTAGTCTGCGGAAGTTCTTGAAGGATTTCTTTTACTTCTTGCACGGTGGTTTCGGCTGTCCATAGGGTACTTGTGTTGACTTCGTTGATATTTTCTGCCAAGGGTTTGCAATCAGTTACAATGGTTACACTAGATAACACATTTTCCTTTAGCCACATAGTCGCCTTGAGTAAAGCTCTTGGTTCTGAATGGAAAGCCGAAGTGGCTTTCTCCGAGCCAGTGAAAGGTGCATGATGGTGTGTTGGTCAACCTAATATAATATGCGCATATCCCATCGATAGGTCGTCCTCTTTGAAAGAGGCATCTACAAATATTATCCGATCGGTCTTTATGGTTGACCATTTGGCATTGATCAACATTGTTGTTGGCTTAGGTCCTTTGGTAGTAGAATTTTCCGAATGGATTGCAAGAAAGCTGTTGATTTGGGTTATTAGTTGCGTTGGATTTGGGATTGTCTCCTTAAAGACCACCGAGCATCTGTATTTCCATATGAACCATAAAATTGTTGCAATTTTCCCGTTAAATTATTTAGGTTTGGGTTTTGAATCCACCTTTTAACCCAAGTTGTGATTGAAATTGTATTGTAGCCTGAGGGGATAAGATGACCTAAAGAGAAGTCGAACCAAATGGCTCGGAAAATGGGCATGTTCCAAACGGGTGAATCTCCGTTTCTGAGCTTGCATATTACACATTTGACAAATAGTTGCGATTTCCGAATTGTGTGCACCCAGTCTTGATGAAGTGGGTAATGCTTTCCCCGAGATAGCTTCCACACGACGGACTTTATCCCTCGGAATTGCTTGTATTCTCCGGATATTTTTCCATGGGAAATCTAGTTACGATATGTCTTCTTCTTTCGTTTGATTTGCTAGGAAATTATAAATATTTTTAGGTGAGAAAAGTCCTGATTGGTGATGCAACCATTTTATATTATATTCTTCATTTCTTTTTGGAGAAATAGCTTGGATTTTATCCCTCATACGAGCTAAAGTATGTGTTTAGCTTTTCGTTGTCCCACTTGTTCTCTTAGTAATTAAAGCTTGTACCTTTGTTGGGATTATATCCTGAGACAATTGAGGTTGTGGAACTATTTCCTCATTTGGAATCCATCTATCTTCCCAAATCTTTATTGATTCTCTATTTTTCACTTGCCAGATAAAGTTCCCTTTAATTAATTCCAGTCCTTTTCGGATACTTGTCCAAATCCACGATAAGTTTGAAATTTTTGATTTTTCCAAAGGGTTTGAGTGAGGGAAATATTTTGCTTTGAGAATTTTTGCCCATAGTTGCTCCTTTTCTAATAGTAATCTGCTGGCTAGTTTTGTGAGAAGGGCAATATTGAATTGGTGGGTTTTTTATACCCAAGCCCCCTTGCACAATGGGTTTGCAAATATATTTCCAAGCCCTAATGAAGCCTCCTTGCCGTTTTTGTTTATCTTTATTCCACCAGAAGTTTCTTTGTATTTTGTCCAGCTTGTTTAAAGTTTCCTTTGGAAGAGCAATAACTTGCATCTAAAGTACGTTGGAAAAGCTTGGAGAATAGATTTTATCGATCAACTGTCCCGTCCCCGCTTGAGAGAGGAGTTTCGATTTCCAACCTTGTAGAGTAGAGTAATATTTACGTAGAAGAGGCTCAAAATTTGCTTTCCTATTTTTATCGAAGAATAGGGGGTTCAAGATATCTATCCTTTTTTTGTCATTAGGGGAACTTTTAGGATTCTAGCTAACATTTTTCCATGTTTTGGGTGAATTTTTGGTGAAATATACACTTGATTTTTGTAGATTTATCATTTGACCTGTTATATCTCCGGAAAGAAAAGGATTTCCAAAAGATTCTTTGTTTTCCCTAGATCGGCTTTTGTGAAGAGAAAGAAATCGTCAAATGAAGAACGGTGGGAGATGTTTGGAGCTTCTTTATTGATCTTAAAGCCGGATATTTTTTTCTCGGAAACCGCCTTGTTAAGAAGCACGGATAGAATTTCCATGCGATTAGAAATAAATAAGGCGAGAGCGGGTCTCCTTGTCTTAATCCTCTAGATGTTCTAAACTTTGAGCCAGGAGAGCCATTGAGAAGAATAGAGAAAGAAGTGGTAGAAATGCATTGAAAGATTAAATCAGTTCACCTTTCGTCAAAACCCAAACTAAGGAGAGATTTTTCTAAGAAATTCCACTCCACTCTATCGAAAGCCTTAGATAGGTCTAGCTTCAGAGCTAGATGTCCTTTTTTCTTTTTTGAGGTTTTCATTGAGTGGATGAGCTCATGGGCGATGATAATGTTGTCGGTGATTTGTCTACCGGGAAGAAAAGCGATTGGTTTGGGAGATAATTTTGTTGAGATGGGTTTTAATGCGCTTGCAAGAATTTTTGAAATGAGTTTGTAAATGGTGTTGCTTAGGCTTATTGGCCTAAAATCAGATGGAGTTTGAGGCGTTGAAATTTTTGGAATAAGGGTTATGAAAGAGTGGTTCAATTCCTCATCAAGAATCCCCGTTTTAAAGAAATCTTGGATTGTGTTTATAATATCAGGGCCAAAGACCTCCCAGTTGGATTTAAAAAATCCTGGTTGAAACCCATCCGGCCCCGGCGCTCCCCATTGGTTCATATTGGAGAGAGTTAGCCAGATTTCATTTTTTGAGGGAATTTTAAGAAGCGATAAATTTTCTTTTTCCGATACGCACGGTTCTATGATGCTAGACAGGTCAAAGTTACAATTGATTTTTTGGGTGGAGCCAATTTGGGAAAAATGATTGATTAGAAGAGAATATATTTGATCTCTGTCGGATAGCCATAAGCCAGAAGGTTCTCTAAGAGTGTTTATGGAGTTGATTCTTTTCCTGTTTGAGGCAGTGGCATGAAAATATTCTGTATTTCTGTCATATTCTTTAAAATATTTATCTCTTGACAGCTGATGGTAGTAGTCATTTTTGATCTGGTACCATTTACCTAATTCCACTTGGAGTTGCTTTAGCTTATCTATATCTTTGGCAATTTTCCGGATCTATGGATACTCTCAATTTTATTGTTTAAATTTTTATGTATGTTGCCAAAAATATCAGAGTTCCACCTGGCAAGATCTCGAGGATAATAGTTGGAGTTTGAGGGTAAAATTGTTATTTGTTGAGAAGGTGGAATGAGATTCCCAAGAATCTTTAACTACTTCGGGTAAGCTAGAATGTAATAGCCAGGACCTGATACATCTAAAAGGCTGAAGTTTTATTTTTTCCGGCTTTGTATCTAGAAGAATAGGTGTATAATCAGATCCAACTCTAGGTAAGTGTTTAACTTTTGTATACGGAAATACCTGATTCCAAAGACAGGAAGTCAATGCTCTGTCAATTCTTTCGCAGATGTTTGCATCTCCTTTTCTGTTGTTTGACCAGGTGAAGGGAGCACCTTCAGTTTAACAGACTAATTTTAATATGAAAATTACATTTGATCCTAAACTTTCTTATCCATGGCAAAAGCCTTGACTGATTTGACCGACCAACAAAACACCGACTATATTATTAAATATTCTGGGGATCCCTGATAAATACATACTTACTAAAATTTTGTAGAAAACTACTGACCATCCTAGCAAACAACAACTAAAAAAAAAAAAAAAAAGGTTGAGCCCCGGCCGTAGGCCGGGTTGATACCTAGCTGGTTAATAAATATTAATTTATCTCCAAACAACGATATTTTAAGAGGCAATTTCTGATCTAGAAATTTAAACTTCCTAGCCAGACTCTAGTCGGGAAATCCGAATTTCCTACCTCAAGTATAAGAGGCTCTTTAACCAGCTGGTCAAACCGAGGTTGGTTAACATTGACAACCGGCACAGCTTTTGGTGTTCAATGAGTCGTGCCAGCGTGAGCTAATGATGGCATAGGTTGTGTGGGTTCCAAAGTGCTCTTTTATTTATTTATTTTGTTCCATTTGACAATTTTGGGGGTGCTCTCCGGGGTACAAGTACAACTCGAGTCTGTAACTGAGTCTAACTGAGTCGTGGACCTTGTTCATTAGAGAATAAAAAACCTGTGGCGCTAAAAAAACAAGTTTTGGAGGGAAATTCAGGCGCAAACCTCAAAATGAGACCCTAACTTTTCAAATCCGAACTTTTTTTTAGATATTTAACTTTTTGATAACTTTTCTATTTGTAAATTCTAGAAAACCCATTTTGATTTCAAAGAAAATGATGAAATCTCCTAAAATTGAAGGAGAATTCACTAGCCCAAATCAAGCAGCAGCTACTATTTCCACTGCGAAATCAAATATCAAAACCCCCAAATCCGAAATGCCTGATTACTCTTTATCATCTGATACCAAAATTGGAATCAAAACCTTCAAACCCAAAATGTTGAATTACAGAAATCCACAATCTGATAGCAAATCTGAAATCAAGAACCCCAAAACTGAAGTTATTGAGTTGCCAGAGACGAGTCCTATACTTATTATATCTTCTGATTCTGAAGAAGAGATTAAGATTCCAAAATCTGAAATGGTAGACCACTACTCTTTATCTAAAAGGGTAAATGATTCTCTTACTCCATTGAAAAGAAGATTTTATGCAAGTTCTTATCACCATGTCAAAGAGGAGCATAGTACTAGTGATGACGATGAGGAGAATACTAGTACTGGTGATGATGAGGAGAGCAATAGTACTGATAACAGCGATGAAAATGGTAGCACGGACGAGGATGAGGATGATGATGAAGATGAGGATGAAGGTGAGGAGCAAGGTAGTAATGATGAGGATGAAGATGAGGAGCAAGGTAGTAATGATGAGGATGAAGAGCATGGTAATCCAGATGAGGATGAGGAGCATGGTAGTTCACCTGCAGAAAATAATCTCGACGAGGAGGACTGGGTGACTGTATTTGGGTATGCATTTTACTTCTATGCTGTTGCTGTTGATTGCTTTTGTTTTCATTGTATTGCATTTTGCTTTTGATTAGAATCTTGAAATGGTTGAATACTGGAATTCCTTATTAAAGTTCAAGGAGTTGGAGTTGTCGTCACCCGTAGGTCTAATAGCCTTGAGAATCCGCTGACAAGTTTATGGTTGCATAAGGCTTATAGAGTGAATGACTTCTCAGGCAGTTCCTGAAGTCTCAATTGGAGTCTTTAGACTCTTTAATTTCTGGTATTTGGTTACTTGAAATGCTTGTAACGTCTGCATTGGATGTGGTAACTATAGTAGCCATGTTACTAGTAGGCTAATTTGACAATCATTTGCAAGCCGAAAAATGGATAACCATTATATGGTGCTTTAGTGCTCTTGACTTTAGTAATGCAAAATTACATAACAGAACAATGTTTACATAATACCTTCCTTTTTGTGGAAGTGCGCAAATTTCAAGTAGTTACAAGTATCAGGCTATGTTGTACTCAGGCCATAATACCCAGTTTTCTCATTCGACTTCTATGTTGTTGCTATTGCTTGCTCTTGTTTTTACTGTATTACATATTTTCTCAAGTTGAGTCTAAATACCCAGTTTAAGAATATTGAAATGTTAGAATACTAGAACTCCCTAATTTTGTACAACTTTCAGAACATGATACAAACATGTGAATTTGATTCAATTGCTTATTATTTTAGTAGAGTTTGAGGAGTTGGTGTTGTCGCAACCCTTGGGTATAATAACATTGAAATCGGCTTACAAGGTTATGGCTGCATAAGGCTTATAGAGTGAATGACCTCACTGACTGTTCCTGAAGTCTCAATTGGAGTCTCTTTACTGATATTTGGTTACTTGACGCCTACATTGATGTGGCCACTTTTACACTTTTAGTACTACTACCCATGTTACTGTTAGCCAATTTGAGTATCATCTGCAAGCTGAAAATGAATAACCATTATATGGTGCTCCAGTGCTCCTGACATTCATAATTCAAAGTTTGGATAGTGACTTTTTCTTTGTGGAAGTGCATCAATTTCAAATAGTGATAAGTTTCAGGCTGTGTTGTACTCAGGCCACATCTAAATGCTAAAAAATCTGTGTTTCGGATGATGAATGAGCATTGGACTAGATCTATCTCGAGGATTATAGTAATGCTATCGTTTCATTTGCTTCTTGTACAGATTCACCTATAAGGATACAAATTTGGTGTTGCGAGAGTTTAAGAAATGTGGTGTTATATTGGATTATGTGTGCCAGGGTAACTGGATGCATATTCTTTATCAGGTTCTTCTTCTTTGCCCAGACTTACATATATTTGGCATGCTTGTTTTCCTATATTTTACTCCTTAAATCGCCGTTAATTTTTTTTTTTCCGATGAATGAACACAGAATCAACGTGAGGCGCAAAAGCCCTTGGTAGAGCGGGAAGAAAATCAGCGAAGTTCTCATTGTGGGTGTGAACCCTGTGGATCCAAATAAGAAACAAGCTCTCAATGATCGGAAACCCTCACTATCTGGAGACCGAGTAAGAAAAGCCTTGCACGAATCTATCTGTCTCCTTCACCGCTCAGAAGGCAAGTTCTTTGTTTTGGCTGCAACTGGCAACGTGTACACAGTGACGTTATCCACAACCCCAGTGTGCAGATGCAATTGCCCTGACAGTGTAGTCCCATGCAAACACATACTTTTTGTGTTCCTCCGTGTCCTTGGAATCTCTCAAAATGATCGCCGGCTTTGTAGGAAGCGTCTCAAGCCATGTCAACTTGCAGATTTACTGAAAATGCCCAGTTCAGCTGAAACTCTTGCTAGTGCTTATACACGTGACAGGTTCCGACATCTATATACAACCGCAAAGGTGAAAGTTGGTCTTCCACCCAGTATCGACAAAGATGTAGCGTGTGCTATCTGTCATGCTAAATGGCATTATTTGGGTAACTATGAAATGGTAAAATGTGGGTCATGTGGGGATATAGGACACAAGACTTGTTTGGTGACTTATAGGAGGAGTCGTGGAGTGGCCGTTCGTAAGTGCAAGAGTTGTAGAACCAATTGGGTTGCGGCAGTACAGAATTGGTACACGAAGCTTACACGCTAGATGGGTTTAGGTGGACATCGAGTTTCTTGGGTATGGTTTGCTTTCCTACAAGAATGGACAGCTACCAGAATCTTTTGCTATGTGGGAGACTGCAAAAAATTGAACTTTTGGTGACTTGTAGAATAACAAGTATTAGTACTAGCTGTGAATGTGTCTATTTCTGGTATTTGTGTTACTTATGTCTTGTCTACTGTACTTCTTTAAACTCCAGGCAACATTTCTGTGCTCACAGAGCTTAATCAGGTGGCTGATAAACTATCAAAATTGTAAGCAAACCTTGACTGAAAGTGATAATCTTAATTCCAGCCAATGCTGAGACAAAATCAAAAGATGGATATAGTCTGATTTAGTCCTAGGCAATCCAGATAAACTGAAGCATACCATCTGGCAGTCATAGGCAATTCATCAGACGCCTTAGTTTTCAAGAAGAAACACATATACTGCTACATTAAGAAGCCCCAAAATAATAATTATGGTCTTAAAAGATGCTAAAAGTTCGCAAAGCCAATTATAATACATAGTAGCAAACACATAACAAGGTCAATAGAGCCTTAGTAAACGCAGTAGAAACAAAATGCAGAGGTTGAAATTTCTTTCACCCACTGCTGGTGAAGTCAGGGCCATCTCTTTGACTTCCAGTGCACTTCAGTTCAGGAGAACCCATCCAAATTTTAACTAATCATTTCAGCAATACATGTAAGAGACATTTGAGTTGCTGATTCGATGCCACTCAAAGCTTCAAAAATGCAATTCTTCAAATGTTTTAAGAGACATGAAGTACACATTCATCTGAGCTTCTTGAAAACAATGACATCTCAGCCATAACTTGCTTTTTGTAGTTTGAATTCATTGATAAAGATGACCGACCTGAAATTGTAATTCTTACCCTCTCTAAAACTCTTGCATTCTTCAGAAACAATCTTATCAAATCCTTCTCAAATTGGTTCCAGAAAAAACCACGAAATTCAATTGACTTGAGATGTAGCAACAAACACTGAGAATCAAATCCGGTGACCAACCATCATTGTTGATAGGTATATTATGACGAAATCCACCGACAAATACAAGTGACTCCAGATTAGTGGAGATATGGAGAAATTTGGGCAGTATTCTTCTAACAATCCAATACCGCAGATTACCCTCATCATGACGTCCATATCCATCATACATGTCTGCACTCATTACTTCCAAATGAATCAAATTAGAAAAAGAAGGCATACTCGTTGGGAAATCATCTCGATTGGAAAGAAGCTTTAAACCATCATCGGATATTGTTAGACGTTTCACATAAGAAAGACTACAGAAAAGCTTAGTTGCGAGCAAACCAAGTTCGTCCCTTTCTCCCATATCTGCAGAACGTGAAAGAACGATTTCTGCATCAAGTAATGTTGAGAAATTATGCAAAACAAAATCCTTGGCGAGAATTGAAGAGTATCTGAATGACTGTAAATTTGGTGCATTTATCTGGACATCAAAGTTCCGGGTACATAAACCATTAATAAACAACCGCTTCAAATTAGGACCACGAATACGTAGATATGGAATGTCCCAATTACTCACTTGCAAACTCAACTCTTCAAGAACGGGGGAGTTGGAAAGCAACTTTGGAATTGAGTGCTCATCCTCCAATATGACACCAAGTCGAAGGATCTTAAGCTTCGGAAAATTTACAGATTCCGGATGTCCGAGCAAAGACCCATTTATCTCCAAAATAGTCAGCGACTCACAAACAAAAAGGCATGGAGGAAAGGTAATACGATATCTATCTTCCATAAGAACAAGCTCTTCAACTCTGCGTTGCAAAACAGTACAGATCCATCCACTAACCCGAGAAGTATTAAAATTACGATTGAAATCGAGATAGAATTTCATTATAGGCGGGGAATGAACATCTTGACGAAAAGACAGCACTCTATCCACAAATTCCATGAATGCAATTGTTTCTTCCGGATCATTACTCCTATGAGGAGGCCGCCAATTGCGAAAATCGATAATTGGATTGGATGTCCATAAATACCTCCATTTGGTAGACAAAATACTTGTAGAAACAACAGATTTGATAGGAAGAAAGGAGAATATGTGATGAATTAGGGGTTCAGGTAACTCACTAATCCTATCCCTTTCCTTTTCAGCATCATGACTTATCAAATTCATGATTTGAATGTTCTAAAACTACACAATGACCTAGTTCACAGAATTTCTTAAAACCCTAGAATATTTTGCAAAATTCCTGAAAATTGAATTGAATTTCTGAAGTTTATTAGTTTTGCGAATTTAAAATTAGGATGTCAAGAAAAGAAAAAGGAAATTACATCATGATGAACACTTACATAGGATAATCTATTAAACCCCTACAAATTTTGGATTTGAACCCTAGAAAAAGGAAAATGAAATTTCAAATGGGAATTTTGAGGTGAAGCGGCTGAGCAAATCTAAAGATCCGAACAAGAATTAATCATTCAGATATTACCTCAAATGATCAGAGTTTTACACTGAGCGAATTTCAAGTAGGTTGCAGAAGTAAACCCTTAACCCCTCCGTCGTCGTCTCTATTCTTTGGAGTCCTCTCGGAGCTGAAATGTAGAACACTTGGTTTGCATTTCTTCTCTCGAGGCACGTAATCGACTGCATCACTACAATATGACCCCTATAAAATAATAGTGTCCGGAAAATTTATTATATTAAATAATCGTATAAATTAATAATTATTAAATTATATATTAATTTGTTTATCAAAATATTGTTTAATTCTAAAAGGAAAAAACAACAAAATGAACCAATACACCTTATTCATTGCAAATTGTTTTTGTCATTGTAAGATTTTTTTCAATAGATAACACCGTATCAAAGAATCCAAGTGAAGCGTTAGATAATAAAGGAACCAGAGAATTGCAAAATTTAATCAATGGATTGAATTATCGCAGTGGAAGGGATGTTGAATTTCTTTTAAACAACCTTCAAAAGGGTACTATTTCAGATTTGTTAACTGCCAAAAAAAATAATTGAGAGTGTCATAGGAAAATATGAAAGTGAGGATGTGGAAGTCGGAGATGAAAGTGTAGTTACAGAGCCACCTTCCCGTAAAACAACTATCAAATCACAATTAAAGAATACCCATTCCCTACAATGGGACATAAAGTGGAAGTCTTGACAATTTGTTTAAAAATCCATCCATTACTGTTTAAACTGTGACATACATAAATCTAAAATCTTAACTCTTTAAGACCAACAACAGTCGCTTTCCCCCACCAAAAGAAAAAAACTTCATCTATCTCAAAAGAAAAAACCACTCTTGTGTTTGAGGAGAAATGTCGTGGCAGCGTTATAGGTAGACTTCCAGAGTGTCTCCTGTAAATATGTCCGCACCTCAAGAACGAAATGTCCGCAATCTGGGTACATGGCTACTTTAATCACCATGTCAATGGAAAGAAAGGACGGTGCTTCCATCTGAAAGTTTAACTTCTCCCTGAAAAATTACAGACTGTAATAACACTCAGTAACCTAATTGATTTCAAGTTCTACCACTAGAAAATAAGCGACATGTGCATAATCTGTGGGGGGGAAAAGGTGGAGAAGCAGCAATTAAACTGGTGGCCGCATAGTATATCTTCTCTTGATCTTCAAGAAAATGCATTCTTCTAAACCTAAGTAATAAATCGGATAAAAAGAAAGAAAAGATGCAAAATTCAAACTACTTACACAAACAATTTGGAAACCTAATTTGCAAGACTCCCTAGAGAAAAATGGCACGACCGTGTGATTTTTGAGATATTTGTTGTATAAATATTCTATAAGTAATTACACTCACCCGTCTCTTATATCAGTTACTTCAGAGTGCCATGTTTAAAATAGATTCTGGTCGTATTGGTGGGGTACCGCTGGAGCATCTTGCCCATTACAGAGTTCGGCGTTCATAACATGGTCTAAAAACAGATACACGGTAATTGAATATGAGACAATTATATATTACTACCAAAGCATAGGTTATACCTTGGTCCTTTTTAACATACGTCCAGTAAGCACGACCACGACAGGTGATTGCTCAATTCCAGGATGGTGTATGTGACGACTGAGCTCATGATTGATTTATCCCCACACGTGGTGATGTTCACACTACAACCACTGCACCAACAAAATGAGGCCCATTAAAAATTATATATTACCGGGATAATTATAACCCAACTAAAAATGTTATCCTTATTTACAAAACATGTCAACCCCACCTAATGTGCTGCAAAGTAAGCTCGTGGATCGCTTGTGCCTAGGGAGCTTTTGTGTTCAAAGCATACAAAAGATTTAGACAACACCAACATTATCTGATTATAACAGGGGCACAAAAAAATTTAGTCTCAAACTAACATAGCCTTAAAGTGCAAAAAGATAAGCAAAAAAGGGGTCCTTGGTAGCTTCTGTGCTGCAAAGTCCATACTCTCGGTGTTCCATTTCAAAACCGTAGTTCCATACTCTCACGATGATTAAGGTGATTAAGATTATCTAGTTTTGTGTAATTTTTTGCAACACTAACCAAAACCGTAGTCGCGTACTCTCCCTTATTCAGTCCAAACACTGGTGGAAAGTAGAAAGCAATTCAGTTCACTCTATTGATACAGATAGAGCTAAAGAGCTTCCAGATAAAATCACAATACTGTAACTTAACGCACCTACATCTCTGCCAAAGCAATGGTTTGTTGCAACTGTGCAAAGCCTTAATCCATTAGACGGCTCTTGAGCGCAGCAAGCTATCTTTGATGTAACAAACCTACACAAAAATAAAAATGATGCATTACTTTACTAATATCAAAAGGTGTTAAGACCCTATGCTGTCCCATGTGGGCACACAAAGCACAAAACAGTCTCACTAATTTATGGCAATTGATGAAGGGTCCACGATACCAAACAGTCTCACCCTATTAACACCTTCTAAATACCAGCCTCACTATCGAGTCCATTCAACATCCATTTTACGGCAGGGTTAAAACTATATGGCTGTGAATGGTTGAAATCCAGTTCACCAACCCCGCCACTGTAATTCTGTGCTGAGCTATAGGGCTGCCAATGTGTCAAATCCAGTTCCGCAAAGAAGAATCGGATGCAGGGTGTTAGGTTTGAAATGTAAGCAAAGCAGATATTGGCATCTAAAGAATGAAAAAAAAAAGGGGGAGACTTGCCTGTTGAATTATGCGATGGTGCCCCAAGTGCACATATGATACACAAACGGAGAACGATAAGACATGCCAGAAGGCAGGGATATATAATCCATACAGTCTGCCACTGCTCATTGTACACGTTATTTTCCTTAAAGTGGAGGTGCATAAGATATACTCAAGTTTATTTACTAAATCCCAGTTCTTAATACAAAGATAAGGATCAGGAGAAGAAAACACAATGAAAGAGTTTAAAGAAGGAATCGAGATTACCTCATAAAAGATACCACCAGTGGGAAAGCAACAGCAACGACCACAACATTTGTGAATTTCGTATAAATTTCCAACTTAGCCATCACCCTACTTGCTTGTATGACCAAAAACATAGAAGTAAAATTTTGGACAAATTTTCTCCAGTATCTTTAACAGAGCTGCAACCCTAAATGAAAAAGAAGTCAGTGCACAAAGCATCATAACCCTTACAACAATAAACTACATAAATGAAAGGAGCTCTTATGACTGTTTTGCCCCTGATTGAGCTCAGAGTGACTGCATGTACCACATCACTCTCTTTAATCCCTCAAAAGAAATAATACTATCTAAACCACTTATGTCCCTTTAGGCAGAAGAGGTCCACTAAGATGCAGTCACATACTAATACTGTTGTTATATCTTGTGATGTTTAAACAACTCAGTTCATTGTCTTTGGTGCATTTAATCATACAGTTTATGTTTATCACAAAAATGGGAGTTCATCAAAAATTGTAGCTTGGTAGAAGTAGAATCACAGGCTCGGAAAACTGCTTAAGTTAATAGGTAGTTCAGAACTATCAAACATGGATCAATAAAAGAAATTCTACCGACCCGTAGCAATATTACCTGATTTCTTTAAATTTCCTTCCAATTAATCACTTAAATGATTATATCAGCAAATTATATTAAGATACTACTATAAAATGAAGGAAAGGAAAAGGTTAATGCGGCTAATGCCCTTAATGGAATGCTCAATTTCAATCGAAATTCACAGTTGCAAAGAAGCCCATATTGGAAACCTTCAATAGATCATATATCTTCATTCCTCTTCACTCAGGGATGACTTTCTATCTTTTTCTCTCAGAAAGCAGTCTTAATCATATCAAGGATCAAAATTACAAACCCAAAAAAAAAAAAAAAAAAACAACAACTTACCCATGTCAAGATTTAATCAAAAGATGGATAACCAAACATTCATAATTGAAGCCGAATCAATGGCAAAAATAACTTGGGTTTTGAAGCTACTGTGCATCTCTCACCATCACGAGTTAAATCTGCACATAAGCTAGCAAAACCACCAAATGTTCATGTTCCAGGTGCTGTTTTTGTGGTAATCAATAAGGAACTGACTGAAAATTTAAAAATAAACAGCAGACGAATTGGTGATGGTAGTTAGGGCTGAACATGGTTTCGGTTTTCCGCTAGAACCGGACCAAACCAGACCAATTAGGAAGAACCAAACCGAACCATTTACTAATGGATTGGTTACGGCGTAGAAAGTGGAAAACCAATAGTGTTGGTTTTGGTTTGGTTTGACCTCTAAAACCGAACCAAAAACCATTGAAAAACCGATTAATTTTTGAACTTATTTTCTACATTTGATTTACAAGCATTAGATTCTACCCATTAATTTAGAGGATAAATTGAAACCCTAAATCTAATATTTTATTATGATACTCTCCCCCTTTCTCTTTCTCCTTCTCTCAGTCGCCTCCCTTCTCCACCCCCAACTACAGCTACTGCTACTCGACTTTTTTATTCTTGTCTTCCTTCTTTTTTATTTGTCAATAACTAAATTAAGATATATTATATATCTTCTTTTGATCTCTAGATTTAGAGTAAGCTTTAACTATTCTTGATATTTTTTTATTTTTTTTTGTCTATAAATTTGTGTAAACCAATACTATCGGCAACTACGATTTTTTTATCTGTAAATTTGTGTTTTTTTTTTTTTTTTTTTGGTTTGACATAATTATTGGTTAACCAAAAACCACTGGGACAAACCGAAACCAACTGGAACCATTTGAAAAACGAACCAATGGTTAATGGATTGGTTTGGTTTAGATTTTTAGGAACCAATAGTATTGGTTTCGGTTTTGGTTTGGCTAGAAACCGAACCAAAACAGACCATGAACAGCCCTAATGGTAGTGGTTTGAGTCTTTTTTGGTTTGGAAGAAGAAGAGAGAGACTGGGAACAATCGGGGGCAAAAAAGGGAGGTAGTTTAGAAGGTGGTGTACCAAAAAGCCCACTTGGTGGCCATGCCTTTAAAGGCTAACCCACGTGGAACGTGATAGGAATAAAAAGTGTAGAAATTTACGTTTAGTCCCAAAATTACTAGGCTTAGAACGCTTTAGTCCACTCATCTAAAGCCTAGTACTCTCTAGTCCAAAAAATTCCCGTGTCCAACAGTTTAGTCCAAATATGGACGAGTTAGTCCAAATTTCTGCCGATCCAGAAAATAGATTCTTTTCTTATTACCCTCATTACCCATTTTATGTTCCGATATTCATTTTTCACATTTAAGATATTCTTCTTTTTTTTGGGGGGGAGAGGGACAGACAGAGACAGAGCACGGAGGCGATTACAATTAGTATTGTTGTTCTTCACCGGAGATTCGTAATACAGGTTAGAGTTTCGATCTTTTCATTTTCTTATTTATTTGATAGGTTTCTTTTTTACTTTTTCTTCAAAATTTTTGGTTCGATATGTTTACAAAGATCTCGGATTTAAGAAAAACTAAGTTGGAATCATCTCAATTTTATTTTAATTTTACTCTCCATCTTAAAATTTCAAAGTTGAACATGTAATTTTTGTTGATTTGTAACAATAATTTGGATCTAGATTCTGAATCTTGGTATGATTTAATCAGACACAAGTTCCATCAGGAGCGATTCGATGTCAATTAGTAGATGATGTTCATCTCGGTGCCTGTGCATAAGGTCAATTTTGATGATAAAAATGAATATGATGTGTTTCAAAACTGCAAAGTTCTTCAAGATATTTTACATGAACTTATGATCACTAATGTTGGTCTCGTTTCTTCCCTAAAATTTTTATTGAGCATGAACAGTCAGTGGGAGATAAGACCACAAATAAACAGTTAAGGAGTGTCGTTCTAAAAAATATTTCTAAGATATAGCGGGAAACTAGGACTTCTAGTAAAAAGACTCAACCTGATTCAAGCTCTTTGTTTCATTTTCCTTTGTACTATTACAAATAACAAATCTTTGGTATTCATTTTTTAGCTCTCATCTTATTGTTTTGTGCAGCCTGCTTAACAACGCGATCAGGTGGACGCAACATTTCGGGAAAAAGACTCAAAGTTTACTTTGGTAATGATCAGTTGGGAAGATTATTTAGAACTTCACGCTGCATTTTATCTGTATGACGGGAACTGTTACTAAGTAGTATTGTTGGCTTCAACTTTTGGGTTGGGCAGATCGTGGTTTCTACTGGCTTTCCATATTTTACGGCAAAGGTCTTTGAAGACATTTATCTTCCTAAATGATAAATTTATGCGGTAAGTGCTGCAGAATAGTTTATTTTAAATGCTTCTGATATAGATATTCTTTCTTTAATCATGTGCTAATACTGTTGCATCTTCTGATCTTTGTTTCTTTGTTTCTTTGATTCTTTGTTTTTTAACTATATATGGGTTTATTTATTTGGTCTTCTAATTAAGCTTGCAGATAAGACCATTTGAGTAAACATGTTTTTTGTTGCTTTTTTTTTTTTTTTTTTGTATCTCAAATGAGTATTAATGTAGGAGCAACACTGGCATGTGAAAAGCACAGTGTACAAATTGGTGAACCTTGGAAAAAAATGAAGGGATAAGCTTATGTGTGCGTACAAAAAAGGGCGTAAGCTTATAACGGCTAAGTTACAGTAACACTTCCTTTTTCAGTTTTTTCGTGCCTAGGTTTCATTTGGTATTAACAATTTAACATTATTGATAGTTTGATTTTTCTAGAAGGACTAGTTATGGAAGTGGATGGATAGTGCTCATGTAACTTTTTGGTACTATGGGTAAGAAAGAAAACTCCATCAAATTTAAGGTTTCATGTGGTCAATGTTTCACTTTCTTCGTAAAGTTTCAGGAAATTTCATTTTGATGTTTAACTATTTAAATATCTTGTGCTTGGTTATCTCAATTTTTGGTTACTGAATTGTGTGGATATTAAATTGTTAATGTGTACATAGTTGTACACATGATTCTTGATGTGTACAATTATATAGACACGTTGGCTTTTAATGTGTACATAATTGTACACCTATTAATCGTTAATGTGCACATAATTGTACACATGGGTATACATGTTATGTTGGGTACATGTTTAGTGGGTATACACGTTGACTTTTAAAATACGTAGTGGGTACACATTAAAGATCGATTTAGTGGGTACACATTACAATTATACAGATGGTACACATGTTGATCAGTATGTGTACATAATTGTACAATTATGTGCACATACTTGTTTTGCTGTTAAAAATGGGTGTAACAGATGGTACACATGTTGATCTTTAATGTATTGTTGATCTTACTGTGTACATAATTATACCCCCATTGATCGTTAATGTACACATATGTTTACACATGTAGATCGTTTATGTGCACATAATTTTTCCTATTTAGTAATTGGTTGCATCGTCGTAGTCTTTCTTTTTCCAGCTTATATGGTTTGCTATTTCAATTTTTTTAGATGAATTATCTTTGAAACTTCTTGGAAGAATTCCTATAAGTTAGGTGTTGTTGGTATTTCTTATTATATGTTAACTGTAGAATAAATTGAGTGTGACATGTATTAGTTCTAGAAGCGCGCTGACTTAGAAAACATGCATATTTTGTGGTACTTAATGTGAACATAGTTCTACACGCGTTGATTCTTAATGTGTACAAAATTATACACCCATTTATTTGTTAATATGCACCAAATTATACACCTGTTGATTTGTTAATATGTACATAAATAGTCGTACACATGCTAATCTAACACTAGACTCACTTCCATTTTAAACTTTTGTTCCATATCTATAACAAATATTTTATTCATGGATTCCTAATTTAGGTGATTTTTTGGCATCCTTAGACTTTTTTTTATTGAGTTGAATACATGTCATGAATCGCCAAAAATTTCACTCATGATTTCTTTTTGAAAAGTCCATAATCAATAGAAAAGCTATTTTAAATGGTCGATGTGCAAGATATATTTATGCTCACTGTTATTTTCTAGTTACCGCCTTGTTTTTCTACTTTATTTGTCTTATATTTTCTTTTATCTCTTGGATTTTCGTCATTTCCTATATTTTCTTTTTGTAGATAACGATATCGTCAACAAGAAAACGAGTTACATCTCTGAATAGCTAGTAAAGTTCACAAGGTAAATTCTTAATTTGTGATTTCTTTAACCATTATTCATTTCCTTGTGAAATTTGTGAAGATATTATTTTTAAAGGTTAAATACAGGTATAATCTTTATGTGCATTGTTTTTATTATACCGGATGTACGAGGTGTACTTGTTTGTATACTAGTTATGCGCAGTGTACTTTTTAGTGCACTAGGTTATCATAGATGCTTGATGTAAACAGAATCACCTCTGTCATTCCCATGATGCTTGTTAAGCACTATGCATGTTTTGAAGCGGTGTACGTATTGGTGCACCTCTGTCGTTCCCATGTAAAAGTAGGTTTGTGTGTGGTTATGAATGATCGTTTTTCTACATGTTTTGCATGGGTGTACACATTGCTGCACCTGTATAATTCCCATGAAAAAGTGTGCCCAAATGTGGATATAAATGATCGATTTTATGCATGTTTTGCAGGGGTGTACATATTGGTGCACCAGTGTATTTTCAATGAAATAGTAGGTTTGTCTGTGGCTATGAAGGATTGGTTTTAGGAATGTTTCACATGGATGAATATATTGATGCACCAATATACTTCTCATGAAAAAGTAGGTCTGGGTGTGAGTATGATTGATCTGTTGTGCATAGAGGTGTAAAACGTGCCGGCCCGGCATAGCCCGGCACACGAAGTCGCGTGCTTCATGTGTCGTGTTGTGCTGTGCCAACGATTTAAACGTGTTGTGCCGTGCTGTGCTTTACTAGTCAAAAGCTAGGCACAAAGACATTACGGGCACAAACACACGAATAAACGTGTGATCGTCTTGGCACACGTGCTATAAACAATTTGAAATCACTTAATGTATACATTAAGTCGGACATTATCACAAGAATTTAATTAGACAACATATCATTTGAAATTATTTCAAGTAAAATTAACAAGTTTATTCAATAAAAAGAAATATCCCATCAAATAAAAAATTGGATTATTGTCATGTAAATTAATATTCTAGTTAAATATAGGTGACGACATTATAACAACGATATTGAAATATATTTTCCAAATATTAAGGTATTATATGTGTTGTTATAAATAAGCCAACATAAAATGTTAAAAACTAGTTAGAATAGTGACTCTTTTGTGAAATATACAAAAAATGTGATGTATTATGCCTTGTTATATGGTGTATTTGTACATGTTATGACGTGCTCTCTTAACGTCTTTGTGTTGGGCTTGGGCCACGTGCTTATCCGTGCGGCGTCTTCTGTTGTGCTCTTTGTGCTAATTAGTCAAACCCAAAGACGTCCCATTTAACTAACGTGTTGTGCCGTCTTGGGCTAAGTCACGTCTTTGGGGCTGGGCTGTGCTCAAATTTTAGCGTGTTGTGCTGGGCTGTGCTCGTGCTGGCACAGCCCAATTTACACCTCTAGTTGTGCATGTTAGTAATCTCCTTTTCAGTAAAGTGCAATGAATCACTGTACTGGGATATTTTGAAGCCATATTAAGTTTGTGTAGTAATGCCCACATGGATTGTGTCTCCAACCATAAACTAACTTTTTATTTTGATCGTTTTTTTTGCTTTGTTTTCTTATGTGAATGTTGGTGAAAGGATAATCACTTTCCTTTCACGCTGCGATTTCTTATGTTCATTGTTTTGTCCTCGATGCAGTCCGGCTATTATGGATGTTATCCAACTGAAGCTTGGCATGGCTGATATTTTTCTCAGTCTGTGCGGACTAGGGTGGCAGTCTGGCTATCATGGATTTTGGATTATTTTTTTTGGATCTTTGCAGCGGTGTACATAATTGTACACACAAATGTAAATTAAAATTTTTTAAAAATGAAAATTATATAGTCATATGGGTACTCTTTTTGTAGCTCTCGAAAAATGCTTTCCAAATATATAAAGTTTGTCGATTTTGGACGAGCAGTTTAAAAGATAAATTGTTTTTAATTTTATTTAAAATTGCTGACGTGTCACGTCCACGTTGAATGTGTCAGTTACAAAACAGTTTCCACTCGCTGCATGTGTGCTTTATGAAACACGTGTGGAGGTCAGCAGCATCTTTATACATTTTCTGGACTAATATGTTCCTAGTTGGAACGGGGTGGACTAATCTGTTATTTTTCGGGGGGTTTTGGACTGAACCGTTTTTTTCCCATAAAAAGTTGGGTGATTCTAT
The DNA here is from genome assembly GCA_023531295.1 of Papaver armeniacum. Lineage (NCBI taxonomy): Eukaryota > Viridiplantae > Streptophyta > Magnoliopsida > Ranunculales > Papaveraceae > Papaver > Papaver armeniacum. Next base: position 202,263 of record JAJJWW010003458.1, on the reverse strand, counting down.
ATCTATATCCACCGAAGGGTTGCACCGTGAATTGCACCGAGGAGGGATCGCACGGTCTCAAATGTCCCTTCTCTGCATCGGGATAGGAGTGGGGCAGAAGTGGGCCCCACCATCCCCTCACAGGCAAACTCGGTAAGTTTGGCTCGGTGTATATACCATTTTCGTAAAAAGTTTAAAGTAAACGTATCGAAATTTTCAACAAAATAGAAACCACTCTCTCACCGATAGACCCCAAAAACCAACACCCCTGCAATTCCTCAGCCAGTGGGGCCAACTTTCTGTGAGTGTGGATTTTAATTTTTTCATTGTGGCGGTACGCCTAGAATCATATGATCTCTCTTGGAGCATTTTTGCTCGATCTAGGAGGGAAGTTAAAAAGGCCCCGGGGATCCAGTCATTTCCCCGCTAGCTAGATATCAAGGGTGGTAGCAGTGCTGCTATAAAAAGGCCAACAATGCCCCATCTTTTTTTCATTTTCGTAATGTGTACAGCATTGTCACACCATAACGGCTAATGTACATTGTTGCTTTATAAATCCAAATGTACCAAACCTTATTTGTTCAAAAGTATGGAAGACTAAAGAGAAATGGTAATGGGAATATTATTACTTGGACAATTTGGCTATTGCATGTACATTCGTTTATATAGTTGTTTACAACGATAACAAAGGGAAGTGAAACTATACAAGGAAATAACTTTATCTCTAGTTATTTACAAGAATAATGTCGACATCTAAATCCTAAATGGACCAAGAGTTTCCTAAGAACTAAAATACTTTCTTGATATGTAAAGATCCGATTGACACATTTTCTTCATATATCTTCATAACAAAAGATTTGTTGGATCTTTTGTGTGTTAGTACATCTATCATTCAAATATCTTGTGACAGCTTGCGTCTTGCTTATGTCCAGCGTGTGTATGTATAGCCTTGTCTGTGTCTGTCGAGTGTAGGAGACTTAATGCTCCCCCTCAAGTTAGAACTGGTTGAGGAATCTCAAGCACACCCAACTTTCCTAGTAGACGATTGAAATGTTCAGCCCGAAGGGGCTTAGTAAAAATGTCCGCTACTTGATCGTTAGAGCGAACAAAAGCAGGTGAGAGCAATTTGGATTGAATTTTCTCACGCACGAAATGACAATCAAGTTCGATATGTTTTGTTCGTTCATGAAAAACGGGATTGTCCGCTATGTGTAAACTGGCTTTACTATCGCAAAAAACTGACATAGGTTCAGGATGTGGTACACCTAAATCATTAAGAAGATACTTTAACCATTGGAGTTAACACGAAAGAGTAGCCAAAGCACGATATTCTGCTTCTGCGGAAGAACGGGCAATAGTTGGTTGTTTCTTGGATTTCCATGAGATAGGGCTAGATCCAAGGAGAGTATAATATCCAGACGTGGAACGTCGAGAGGTATGACATGCCGCCCAATCGGAATCACTAAAACCAGTGATATGTAGACTGCTAGAAGCAGAGAGAAAAAGACTCTTACCAATAGATCCTTTAAGATAACGAAGGACACGATTGGTCGCATCCATATGAGTCGTGTGTGGTGATTGCATAAATTGACTAAGAGTATTAACGGCATAAGAAATATCAGGACGAGTTACCGTAAGATAAAGTAAGCGTCCAATAAGACGGCGATAAGGTGTAGGATCAGAAAAAGGGCTTCCATCAGTAGGACGAAGTTTAAGTTGTTGTTCCATTGGGAAGGATGATACCCTAACACCTTTCATTCCTGTATCGTTAAGTATATCAAGTATGTATTTACGTTGACATAAGAAAATCCCTTTTTGGGATCGAGATACTTCTATTCCCAAGAAATATTTGAGGTTTCCTAGGTCTTTGATAGAGAATGATCGCTCAAGAAATTTCTTTAAATCGGTGATGGCAACATCATCATTTCCAGTGATGATTATGTCATCAACATAAACTAAAAGATAGATACAAGTAGTACCTTGGGAGTAGATAAAAAGAGAGTAATCAGCCCTTGATTGAGTAAAGCCACGTTTAAGGAAGTTAGAAGAAAATTTCCCAAACCATTGGCGCGATGCTTGTTTTAGCCCATATAATGGCTTATTTAGTTTACATACTCTAGTCTCCCCCTTTTTGGAGAAACACGGTGGAATTTTCATGTAAACATCCTCATGAAGATCTCCTTGCAAAAAGGCATTATTGACGTCTAATTGATGTAATCGCCAATTCTGAATAGCAGCAAGGGATAGAAGAACCCGAAAAGTAACAAGTTTAGCTACAGGTGCGAACTTATCATTATAATCGAGTCCTTCAATTTGGTTGTAACCTTTAGCAACGAGACGTGCTTATATCTTTCCACAGAACCACCGGCATTGAACTTGACCTTATAGACCCACTTGCAGCTTATAGGAACTTTACCGGGTGGTAAATCTGTCATTGTCAACGTATTATTTGCCTTAAAGGCAGATATTTCTTTGACCATAGCTTCCCTCCATACTGGAATTTTTATTGCTTCAGAAAATGTTCAAGGTTCCGTAGTATTAAGAACAGAGGTTAGAAATGCTTGATGAGTTTTTGAGAACTGACTAATTGAAAGATAATTAGTGAGTGGATATGGTGTGCTAGTTGCAGCAGAAGCAATTAGATGCACACGCGTAATCCTTAAAATGTGCTGGAGGCCGTTCTCTACTTGGTCGGGAGGGATTATCATGGAGTACACGTTCATTTTCACCAGATGAATTGTAGTGGTCGACAAGTGGATTCTCAATTGGTGAGATACATTCATTTTCAGGAGATATAGGAAATTCCAAGGTGATATTATTTAGTGTAACATTTGTACTGGATGATTGTGAATCTCCATGTAAAGAATTAGACATGGATGATGACGTATCTAAAGGATTTCACTACATGAAAAATATACATCTACAACTGGGGTTTTACAACTCTTTGCTAGTAGAAATTTTTATGTTTTGCAACTGGTTTCAAAAGAAGAGTTGTCGTATATTATCACTTCCAACCCTTAGGACCAAGGGGTTGCGCTAAGAAAACAAACGACAACTCCTTAAGAAAAAGAGTTGTGAGGACATTTAGCTATAACAACTATGTTCCATAAATGTAGTGACTAAGCCTATCGCAATGTTTACAAGAGTTGTTGAAGAACACCAAAATATGATGATGAAAAATAGTGTTAGAGGGGAGATTCGACCATGAACCTACTGTATGGAAGCTAGCTCAACAACCATCCTTACAATTCAGAAGTTTTGATTTTTTGTGTTTTTTTTAGTAAAAGCCTATAACAACACTTATAAGAGTTGTTGAACACTACACCAAAATCAGGATTTTATTACAGTGTAACCTGTCACAGTTTATGGAGATTGTGTAAATGACCGGACTACCCTTATCAGAAATAAATAAAATAAATATTACAGACTGTGAAAATGACCATATTACCCTTAATGAAAATTAGTGCAATAAATATTATCGAGACTGTGAAAATGACCAGACTAGCCTTATTGGAAATAAGCAATAATATTTACTTTACTTATTTCTGATAAGGGTAGTCTGGTCATTTTCACAATCACCATAATATTTATTGCACAAATTTCCATGAAGGGTAATATGGTCAATTTCACTATCTGTAATTTTTACTTTACTCATTTAAGATAAGGGTAGTTTGGTAATTTTCGCAGTCTCCATAATATTTATTACCTTTATTTCTAGTAAGGGTAATATGGTCATTTTAACAATTTATAATATTTAGTTTACTTATTTTCCGATAAGGGTAGTCTGGTCATTTTCATACTTCATAATATTTATTGCATTAATTTCCAAGAAGGGATGTTTACTCGGAACAAACATTATAAAGGTAACAGTGCTAGCATTTTATAAATTAAGCACCCAAATGGAGTTGTTAACTGTCTATTTTGCAAGAACAATACTAGTGTTAGTAAAGGAAATACAACAAGAGCGACTATGGCAGTAAAAATTCAATACAGTAAAAACAATACACTATACAGTAAAACTTCGATAAATTAATAGTGTTGGGACCGAAGAAAAATATTATTTTAGCAAAGTTATTAATTTATCGAGTTAAAATTTAGCCTGTACAAGCCTAATTGGCACCAGAGAATTTTATTATTTTAGCGAAGTAATTAATTTATCGAAGTTCTATTGTACTGTCTTAACTTGTGAACTTCCTTTTCTTCTTCTTTTTGTTCTTCTTCTTTGTCGGAACCACTATGATATATTCACCCTCTTCTCTTAAGTAGCTCTCGCTCTCGTCATCCATTTGGAAACCAAAAGTTGAAGTATCCACTGGTTGGCAATTTGTGTCATGCTTTTCATTGTATTCCTCTAATTCATGGAAACCCCTAGGTGGTGGTTTCACCATCACATACCGATTAGATGTATTTGACTCTCGAGAATAGAAAATTTGTCGCGCTTGTGTTGCTAAAATGAATGGATCGTTACAGTATTGGTTCTTATGCTGCTTTAAATTGACTAATGTAAAGCCATCTTCTACCTTCACACCAAAACTGGTGTGAGCGCAATCACATTTGAATATTGGAATTTGAAACATATGATTGTAGTCCAACAATAGAATTTCTTCTAAAACACCGTAGAACCCACTAGTTTCTGACCGTCCTGCAACTAAGGTTGTTGATTCAATTGAAACTCCACTGTTTTGTGTGACTCTCTTAACATCCTTCGTCATAAACCTATACCCATTGATTAGCAAGCTTTTATATGATACGCAGTTTTCTAACGGCCCATATGACAACCATTCTACCGTGTTTGATACTGATATGCCTTGTTCAATTTGCATCTTAACCTACAAATGTATAATCTCATGACATAAGAATATAACTAAATTTGCTATCTAAGCATGAGAAGTTAGATTTATAGTGATGTTGTGCCTAACATGGATTATTCCAAGTAATGTAATGAAAACGAAATCACACGTAGTTGCGTTTTACAGAAAGAAAAATGTCCAAGTGTTTAAACTATACTAAGCTGCATAATCTGACTAAGAGTGGACTAAACGTACCTTTTGTTGAAACCAATCTGCAAATGTGTCAGACTGTATGGAGTTGAGTTGGTCTTCACTGGTAATTCCCTCCTAACACAAGATTTTAACTCGTTCATATGCATTCTAAGACAAAAGTAAAATTAAAAAATAAAGTATTAACAGACAGATCATTTTTAATGAACATGAATGTCATACTTACGTCATATATGGGTCAATTTCAGGTGTGTTAAAAAGCACATATCTGTGAGCTATCTTTAACTTCTCATTATCCATACGCACTTGGACACCTTTAGAAAGAGGACGTGCTGTCGGTGTGGAACCATTTTGAATGTTTTCGTTACGCCTTTGCTTTACTCCTGTTTCAGCTGCTTGGGCCTAAAGAATATCAAAATACCTAACACACTCCATTCCAAGATAACACTCGGCTATACAAGCTTCAGGTCGTGCATAATTCTTTACGTATTCTTTGAATATCTTCATATACCTAGGATAGTCGCGTATGCAACAGTTACCAATTAATTAAATATTAGTATCTCTAAGCTACAAAGGGCATAACTTTCTACATGAAACCAAAATAATGTAGTAATATAAATTAAATTGGCATACCTTTCAAATGGATACATCCAACGATATTGTACAGTCCACATAATCGCACTTCTCAAGCTAGGTGAATTGTCAAGTGCACCATTACATCAAAAAATGACGGAGGGAAGTACCTCTCCAACATACACAAAGTCTCAGCAACTTCTACTTCAAGTTCTACTAATCTCTGGAGATCAACTGCCCTTTGGCATACTTCGTGAAAATAAGAACATAACCTGAAAATCGCCTCCCTTGTCCCTACAGGTAAAAGTCCTTGCAAAGCAACGTGTAATATTTGTTGCATAAGAACATGGTAATCATGAGCCTTAAGAACACCTAAGTAACCATCTTTCGATAAATGCTTTCTAAGATCAGAATTATACCCATATGGAACCTTCAAATTTCTAATCCTATTATAAAATATAGCCTTTTCCTTGTCATTTAAGCAGTATGGTGCTGGTGGAAGGATCGTTTTGCCATTTATCTCTGTTGGATGCAATTCTGGTCTTATTCCCATACTCTTCAGATCATTGCGGGATTTTAGACCGTCTTTTGTTTTGGAATTTATATTCAATACAGCACCAATGATACTCTCGCAAACAATTTTTTCTGTATGCATAACATCAATATTGTGTCGTAGTAAAAAATCCTAGGAAGATGGAAAAAAACCTAACATTAGTAACTCTATAAAGAAATAAAAATCTACAAAGGAGAAAACAAAGCAAGTAAATCTACAAGATGTGCCACCATACTTGGTCAGTAAGAGCTACATTCCTTGCGCTACTTCATTCTTAGAAACATACATTTCAAAATATACAAGTTAAGACATGAAGAAAACAAAAATGATAACATCCACTCAATAAAAACCAAAGATGCGATTTCTAACGTCTAGAGCTGTCAACCAATAAAAGATCCAATTAACTGCAGTGTACATCTCAATATGTACAAGATAGCTCTTACGCAAGCCTAATAATATAGATATGGAAGAACAAGTTTCAGTGGACATATCAACCTGTTTGAGCACCAACAACAAGTAAATATGCTACCAATAAAGTTTCAGGTTTTTTTGATTTGTAGTAAGGCTGCAGCTCTGACTTGTTAAGAAAACTAAATGATTTCAGGTGAACACTTGTGAACTTAGAAAAGTTGAGACATAAACAAGTAAATTTGAAGTTAAGCAAACTATTACCAAGTAAATTTGAATTTATAGAACTGACATTCCAGTAAGCTAGGTCGAAGAATATCGACCGTTTGTTAAACACCCGAAGCTCAGTTTCATCATCAGGTGCACCAGAACTAGCTGCATCAGTAACAACATCCTTTTCCGCTTCCCACACTTAGAATTACCCACATTAGCAGTTGTTGCCACACTACTCTGCCCCTTACTCTTTTTATTCTTGTTTTTTTCCTCTTTCTTTTTCCTTATCTCCTCCTCGTTCTTCTCCGTTTTCCCAAAGTCACTCACAATACTACTCTGACATTCAAGCGCCGCAGCACCAGACATAACAGGTGGCTTTTCCTTTTTCTCAACCTCTCCATTAAACCAGTCTTTTTTCTGGCGAAGAGGATGATTATAACGAAGAAATCTCCTATGATTCAAGTAAACTGTTTTACGACTAAATGACAACCAGTTTGAAAGTGTATTTTCACCGCAAAGAGGGCAAGCTGCCTTCCCTTTATAGTACATCCAGATAGATTACCATATGCGGGGAAATCGTTTACTGCCCACATTAATAATGCCTTCAAGTTAAAAAAATTTTTAGTAAACGAATCATATACCTGCACGTCGTTCTCCCACAACTCAATTAGATCATCAATCAAGGGCTACAAGTATACATCGATGTCATTACCCGGTTGTTGTTTTCCTGGAATCAACATGCTGAGAATTATGTTTTCGCCTTGCATACACGACTGAGGGGGCAAATTATAAACCACGGTCATCACTGGCCAACAATTGTGGGTTGGGGAATGATCACCAAATGGATTAAATCCATCAGCAGCCGGCCCAAGAAGCAAATTACGCGAATCTGAAGCAAACTCGGGAAACTTTCTATCTATGTTCTTCCAAGACAAAGAATCTGCTGGATGATGCATCTTCCCATCTTTACTCTTGTTCGTCGCGTGCCATATCAACTGCTCATCCAGCTCTGCTGATTGATACAATCTCCTCAATCTCGGCACAATGGGGAAGTATCTAAGGACCTTCACCGGTATCTTCTTTTTGGGCTTGTCTATCATGTCAGCATCGTCCATGTTAGATGTATCTTCCTTCCATCTAGAATAATGACATTTAGGACATTCTTCTGAATCTTTCAAGTCTTTTCTAAACAGACAACAATCATTCACACAAGCATGTATTTTCTCGTAAGTCAATTGATAAGATTTCAGCAGCTTCTTCACTTCATATGTTGAGCAAGGAAGACAATGACCTGGCGGCAACAAGGAACCAATTGTCTTGAGAAGTTCGTCAAAAGATTTCCTAGATAAACCATTTACTGTCTTGTGCCTATACAATTCAATAGTTATGGATAACTTTGTGTGTGTGTTACAATTAGGATATAACGGTGTGTCCCCCTCTTCCACCTCGTTTTCCAGCCCCTCTTCTTGCATAGTTTCATGTCCCTAATCGATATGTGCATCAGCTTCAACATCAGCATCTACATACATCTGAGATGAACCCCCCGTCGCTCCCTCTTGGTGTACATCATTAGAAGTGACATTCATCTCCCTGTGAAAAACCCACTCAGTGTATGTAGGATCCATACCTCGTTTTAGCAAGTGAAGATACACTTTGTTTGGAGGAAGTGGCACAACAAGGTTTTTACAATCAACACAAGGACAACTCGCACTCGGAAGGATTTCCAAGTTTCTGACAAACAGTATCTATGAAATTCTGCAAGGCCTCCTAATATGTCATCCCTACATGAAAGAACGGCGAAATAATTAAGCACGGTAATAACGTAATACAAGAGGGAAAACCAATGTAAAGAATGTAATATTCTGCGGTGAACAACATATTATCCTTGGCCAATGAACCCAATCTTTATTCATCATTTGTAATGACTTGAATCTGCAAATCTGTTCAGTTCTTCCAGTTAAAAAAGGCTTTGAATTTCCCTTCTCAACAAACACTGGAGCCACTTCTTTGGTTGGAATGTTGAATTTATTAATGGCAGCTGGCGCAATCAAAATATGATAACCAGCATAAGTAAAGAACATTGGATTAACAATCATAAGCTGTAACTTAAAAATTTTCTTTTTTTTTTAACTTACAAACTTGGAGTTACACATTGTAAGATAATTACATATACAAACAGGGGATTGAGAATACATATTCCAGATATGCATATTTAGCTAGTATAGCTGCCATCTTGTTTAGTTTTTTATGTACATAAATACATTCCCAGTGATCAAAAACCCGGAGAAGATATTTACAGTCCAAAATAATGCTTCAGTTACTCCATAAGATCTTATTTATAGCAGTAGTTACTGACCAATTACGTGATGTCATTTAACTTTAACTCCTTGCACCAATTAGGAGCTTCTAGAAACTCTATGGCATCTGCATATATATTCAGTGTTCAAGACTAGGATGGTGAAGGATCTGGCAGCATAGTAGGCACGCACCTGCAGAATCAAATATTAGTATTCCCACTCCAGCATAACTGAGATGCAAAGAATTTTCAGCATGAAGCACTACGGGAAAAATCATCATTTACAACACTGTATTAGGGTTGTAGTACCCCTATTACAACGCTTTTTTTTTGTATTGTGTAGGTGGGGTATTGTAGAAAGTCCAAGCTTTTCTACAATACTTGACTAAGTGTTGTAAAGGGTGTCTTGTGATTCATGGTTCGACAATATTTTTCCAAAGATGTGATTCTCTTTCGATTTTTTTTAGAAAGCCTAACACAACTCTTGCTTGTGTTGTAGGAATATCTTGGACAACACAAGTAGTGTATCGTGGAAATATGTAACACAACACTTGTATAAGTTGAAGAACTATCTTAGACAACGTAGGATGTGTATTGTAGAAATATGTAACAACTCTTATTACTATTATGAATAAGATTTGCGACACTTGTTAGAGTTGTAGAACTATGTTGGACAACACCTAGTTATGTCATAAAGACATTCTTTCATAACCTTTGGTTTGTGTAGTTGAAAATATGAAACACAACTCTTATTAGAAGTTGTGTGCATATATCTTTTTGAAAAAAAATTCATAGTTGAAACCGAATTGCCGAAAGTATTTCACATTCATAATTTCATATTAACTTGCCAACAGTAACCTATTTACATTCATTCACATTCATAGTTTCATATTAACCTGCCCGAAGTGTAACACATTTACATTCATTCAAGTTAACTGCCGCGGTGTTAAACACGCACATTAAAAAAATGGCGATGATACAAATGTTTGTTACCAAAAGTTAAGTTTCTTAAACGCACTCCAAAGAGATTATGAAGATTAAGATGTCTATTGGTTATGCGGACTCGGCATATCCAATCTGTTAAGTTTCCTTCAACCGCATTGCACTACCACCATTCCATACATTCTCCACAAAGCATTAATTGCATCAACATCTCTGACTTGACAACCTAGCCATGGCGAAAGTGACATCAATGATCCAAGCACCAATATCCTAAGACATTCTCCTCAAATGTTCGGTTAATTCCATCTCGAGCTTTCACGCATTACATTCATGTGCTAGTGCAACGACTCAACACCACCGGTGTCATGAGACATACATCCCCTTCTTCACAGCCATCATACCAACGTTCCTCATTGCCATTTCACATCACTCTATTCATCTTGCTTCTCAAATGTCCTAACATACAACTAGGTTCGCAGGCCATTCATTGTAATGCGGCATCTCCATCACCAACTGCGATCCCATTCTTATCTCAAGACTCGCCATCCATTCATTCCATCATCTCATAACACTTAAGCCACCAATTCGGTCCCACGGCACAATGCGGCAACTCCCGGGCTTGTTGTGCCGAATCAAAGTCGGAAGCCATGCACAACAAACACATAAGAGGTCGGAAGTCTTTAAAGTGACACCGGTTAACATCAACCAGCCTCAATATAGATAACAAAGCTATATATCCAAACCCGATGATATGAATACTGAGAATAACAGTGTATGTTACTTACACGATATTGCACCAAAGAGCATTGTTTCGACGGTAATATCCGGATCTCGAGGTGATATTAGCCAGCGAGAAGGCTTCGTCTTTGTTTGCGGCTCGATCACCCGAGCATTATTTTTGAGCATTACAATATGTTTTACAACTCTTATGAAGGGTTGTCATAAAGTTAGTGTATTAAAGAACCACAAACTTGACATAACATGTAATAGTGTAGGTATGGTTAGTGGTGTAGACTTCCATACTGAGGAGGTTGAGGATCAAATCCCCAATCCTCATTTCTTCTAATGTTCTATATTTTTACTTCAACAACACTTATAAGTGTTGTTATACATTTTTATTAAAAAGAAAAACAAAGCCAAAACTTGTGAACGGTAAGATGGTTGATGAGCTAGACGTCCATGCGGTAGATTCATGTTCGAATCTCCCTATAACCTCATTTTTTCCAACATTATATATTTTTACTTCAACAACACTTATAAGTGTTGTTGTAGGTTTCTATTTAAAAAAAAAAAAAAAAAAAAAACCGAAACTTGTGAACTGAAAGGGTGGTTGATGAGCTAGACTTCCATGCGGTAGGTTCATGTTCGAATCTCCCCTCTCCTTTTTTTCATTATCATATTTTTGTGTTCTTCAACAACACTTGTTAGAATTGTGATAGGCTAAGTCACTACATATATGGAATGAGTTGTTATAGATAAATGTCGTCTGTTGTTTTGTTTAAGGAGTTGTCGTTTGTTTTCTTAGCGCAACCCCTTGTTTCTGAGGGTTGGCAGTGATGATATACCACAACTCTTCCTTTGAAATCAGTTGTAAAACATAAGACTTTCTACAATACTTAACGAAGCGTTGTAAATCTCCAGTTGTAGATGTATATTTTTCCTGTAGTGAAGTGCAGAATAACATGGCAGAGTTAAGAACAACATGGCACCTATAAGCACATGCCTTGATCTTGTAAAAATTGAGCCTCGTAAGCTAACTTTTCACCAAAATCTAAATAGTTAGCTGCATTTCAAGTCATGTACTAGTGCAGATGAATGCCAAAAGTACAAAGTAAGAATATGGGCGAAAATGCCGCAGAAACACATCAAACCAGCCAGCAATGTCGAGGCTCCACAGGATTCGTTAGAAGTCGGAATAAAGAGCTTGGCCCCAATTTAAAAACTAGAAAGAACCACCTTTCATAATCATTTGAAAAATCTGAATTTCGAGTTTAAATGGTTGGTCAAAAGTGCACGCAAAATAGGTCGCAGAACTGCGAAACTACAGTTTTCAGAAAGTTAGTGGTGCTGCTACAAGTATGCCTTGGCAGTTGCTCAAAAAAATACCACATTTCTCTATGATGAGTTCCCAAGGAAATTTTCAAATGTTTACTACCGTTCTTAAGAAGATGCTGATAACCTATTATAGGCTTAATGCCAAAAAGTGATCAAATATTAAAATTGGGGTAATTAAACTCAATCACTTTTATTACCCATATATCTACACAAAATGAAAGCCAGAAATACATTGAAAAATGAGTTAACTGAGTTGTATTAAGGATATAAAGGTGACGAACACAAACAACAATAACGTTCTTAGAATCGAGAATATGCAAGTCTAAGAGAACTAAACTGAGCACAATTCAGTATCAACACTTAACGTTCTATTTGACTCTGACAATTTTGGAAGATCTATCATCTTCTCTAGAAGCAACCCAAAATAAAATTAACTCTAGCAGATCATAGATACAAAATTAACTCCATTTAATGCTACTGAATCCAAAATGATTAGAATTTAATGCACCTCAATTTACTGAAATAAAAAAAAAATGAGAGATATAACAAGAGGCAGTAGGACCTCTTTTGTTCCGTAACCATGCCAGTGCAGTCATAGATTTAGAAGTTGCAGAACTGCGAACCTACAGTTTTCAGAGAGTTAGTGGTTGTACAAGTATGCCTTAGCACCACTAAATCTCTGATCATGAACTAAAATAAGCCCCATTCAGAAATGCTACGAAATTGACCCAATTGCCAAGCTAACTATAATTGACATGAAGGCGTTCTAAAGATTCAGCACTAGAGCAACCGGCCAACTATAAGCAACATATGTTAATAGCTTCAACACAGTTGAGCGGCCAACTAGAGAACAACCTAATTACAGATCTGAGCCAAACACATGTTAATATTTATAGTGGCCACTTACGGTCTGAGATGCAACTATAAATGACAAAGCTTCAAGTAGGCCACTTATGATCTGAGGTACAACTATAAATTCATCTGAAATTTATTAGGTGCAACCATAAAATTCATTAGCACTAGGCACTATCCATAAAGTCATTATATGGGGAAAATGAAAAATGTATTGTGCTCATTGTTATGCCGTTATATCACATTTGAAGTTCGAATCGACACTGAGCTTCATATTTATTGATTTAGATTATGTATCATGTTAAGTTTGAAGTTTGAACGCCCTCCTGGATCTTCTTGGTTCATAGTTCGTATTCCATTATACCACATTTGAAGTTCGAATCTTGCCAGTAAATGGTGTGATTCATCGTTCTTACGAATTGTCAGATTTATAGTGGTCCTCTCATGGCCAGGTTTCGATCTCGGAGCCAGTTTCTTTCTCAAAGTTGACGAATTCGTGTTCGTTTAAGGTTTCCGAGAATTCTTACCGGTAAAAAGTATGTTTCTTTGTCAATCCGTATGCTTTTGCTTAGACCAATCATTGATTTGTTTTTGGTTGTTTTTTTTGTAATTTTCTCTAACCTAACGTACCAAACTTAAGGGGGGCAAAACTACTAAAATCTAACGGTGGGAAACCTGTTTGGTTTCGTTAGAAAGTGTGTTTCTTTACCAATCCGTATGCTTTTGCTTAGACCAATCAGAAAATTGTGTCTCTCCCGCCCCAAAAGCCCGCCCAAATTTGGTCAAGTGTCTGCCTGAGGAATTTTCAAACAATTTTTTTTTTCTTCCACCGCAACGTGTCTTCTCCACAGTTTATTCCCCCCAAATTTTTCATCCAAATTCTAGACGCGCCCAAATTTCAGAAAGACATCGAAATTTTCACCAAAATCACTAAAAGAAAGCTCTCTTCACCAAAAACGAAAACCCTCTTCACCAAAAAAAAAAGAAAAAAAAATTCTCTCACCCAATAACTCAGAAGCAATCTCTCGATCTCTAAATCTCTCAAAAGATAACCCATAATCAGAAAACCCTAACTCAGAAGCAATATCTCGATCTCTAAATCTCTCAAAACATAACCCATAATAATCAGAAAACCATAACTCAGAAGCAATCTCTCAATCTATTCAGCAGAAACTCAAAGGATTAATCTCTCGAACTCAATCAGATCTCACCAAGGGGTAAGAATCTCTCATACTATCAAATCTTAAGAGTAATTTCTGTTCCAGTTTTCTGTTTTAGGGATTGTATAATTTTGGGTTTTTTTTTTCCTCTCAGAAATGTTTAGGTCTTAACATGCAACTTAAGTTTTGTTGTTTCTATGATGAAAGTTAAATTGGGTCCTGTTTAATTTTTGGGATTTTTGATTTTAGGTCTTTAATTTTGGTCTTTGATTTTCATGATGATTTTTCATCATAATTTTGGTCTTTTTGATGATTTTGTCTCTGTAGCTTATGTTCTAGTATTTGGTCTTTATGATTATGATGATTGTCCCTATAGCTCATGTTCTAGTACTTTCTGTTAATAGTACTAGTTGTTTATGATGAGTGAGGTTTGGGATGTTCTGTATACTTGAGAGATTTTTTTATTTGTCCTGTGTTACACTTGATTTGAGTTTAGTATGTTATGTATACTTGAGGTTTGGTATGTTAATATGTTCTGCATAGCTTTTTTTTTTCGGTTCATATGTTGTTTATAGCATCTTTAACATGATATATAGAAATTAAGTTTGAGTTCTAGCTTATTTCAGTCTTTAATTTTGGTCTTTTTGATGATTTTATCTCTGTAGCTCATTTATGCAAATCAACTCATTTGTTAATTAACATGCTTTGATTGATGATAAGTATGCATAAATCAACTCAATATTATTTCTTTGGTTGATGATAAGTATTTGAAATGATAATAATATCAACTTGAGTGTGTCAGTAGTTATCAACTCATGTTCTTTCCTTGCTAGAGTGTGTCAACTCAAATTGTGTGTATGAAACGATTTTGATTTATTCACATGCTTTATTTAGTATTTGAAATGATAATAATATGCACAAGAGTTCATGTTCTGGATATGAAATGATGGTTTTGTGTTAGCTTTGAGCCACATTGATAATTGAATTCTGTTTTTGCAAGGCATAACTGCAATAATGAAGACTAGCAAGGAAGCAGTAAAGAAGAATCCGGTCAATCAGTTGGCATTAAAGGTTAAGACTTGTCATCTCAATTGCAGTGTAAACAAATTTCCGTATAGCTTCTCATTTTAACTAAGCTATGGTTGTTGCAGATGAAAAACAAAGAGAATACTGATAAAGCATCCCTGATAAATAACAAGTCCCAAACTGATAATGTCGAACCATCTTCTAATATAATGCAAGTAAGGCGATCACCAAGGGAAAAGCAGGTTACAGAACCAACTGCTGCAATTTCTCCAACTGAATTTGCAACAGCGACTCCAAAGCGTCGTCGACAGACTCAAAGTGCTAAACTGTCGTCACCAACTGATCCAGAACCATCGCCTTCACCTGTAAGTAGGCGATCATCACCAAGGTACAAGAAGTTACCAGAACATGATGCTGCGACAACTCTAAAGCGTCGACAACCTGACTTGGATACTCTGTCATCACCAGCTAGAAAGAGACAAGCAACACAGAAGAATAAGGTGTTAAACCAATCTGAAAGTGCTCCACCTTCAAAGTCAGCAACTACAAAGTCTCATTCTAAAAGCTATAAAGGAGATACTGGAAATTCTGAAGTCAGGCAAAAGAAAGTAAATCGGAAACTGGACACAAGAATCATAGGCCCATGTCCGAATGTTCAGCTGAGGGATCCAAACGACTCGCTTGCATATTTGCTAAAGGAAGAATAAGACGAAGACGAAGAACGAGAGGAAGAGGAAAATCTGCACACCCGTAAAGCTTTACATGTGGAAGAGGACAACTCTAATCCACTAAATATGGAGGCTGATGTGGATAAGGATTTGGAGAATGATAATGGTAACAATAATGATCCTTAATTAGAGAATGGTAAGAGTTCTGATAATGAGGAAGGTGAAGAAGGAAAAGAAGCAAAGAAAAGAAAGTATGTTCCACGTGGCCCAACCCAGATGCATGCATTGAAGTTAGATTCTGTTGAGCCGAAGAGACCAGTTTCCTTCAACACTAATGAACAGTCGATTGGCGATCCATCTGTGCAACTGGCCAATGTGCTACGGGTGCTTGTTCGGAAACTTCCGTTAACTTTCAAAGATTGGAGACATGTCCCTATTCAAGCCAAAGAAAACATATGGAAGATAGTCATGGTACTGTAATTCATAACTCTTTATCTCTTTTCATTTAGTCAACAATTATTGAATTCATAGCGTATTCTAATTCAACTTATTTACTTTTATATCTCTTTATCTCTTTTCGTTTAGTCAACAACTATTGAATTCATAGCGTATTTTAATTCAAATTATTTACTTTTATTTGTAGAACCGATTCATTGTGCCTGAGTGTTACAAGGACTACTATTTCAGCAAAATGGGATCTTATCTTAGAGAAGCAAGGTCAAGGAAAGCTGGTTTGGTGCTCGGCGCTTTTGATCGGCTCCAAGGGAAAGAAAGAGAGAAATGGCTAGAAAAGCTAATGCCCAGGACCATGACAGTTAGGAAGTGGGAAAAGTTTGTGAAACATGTAACCTCTCCTGATTTCAGAGTATATTGTTCTATTATAATGAATGACTGTATATTTGTATTAAAAACTTTAAAGTCTGTCGAATGATGTCTCTATTTTTCTTTTCAGGTCAAAAGACTAATAATGCAAGAAAAGTGTTCAAAACATACCACCCCACATACCATAAGTCGACAAGGCTACGCGCGATTGGAGGAGGCCTTGGTATGTTCACCACGTGAAAGCTATTGAGTTGTTAAAAATGCAATGCTTGGTTGTTTGGATATTGTGACATTATTTATGCAACTGCAAATATTTAGATTCTTATGTAATTTCGTATAGGTTGATCTCTGGCAACTGGTTGTGCATTTTAAAGTTGTTTATGATTGATCAGTTCATAATTCAGATCACGACCTGTGGTATAGACTAGCCTACATAATTTGACATAGCTGTAATATGTGAAATTCCATGAGTCACACATAGAATTTGGTCGGATTGTGCTCCCACATGAAGATATTTGTAATTTTGTCATTGGTTTACTCATGTGTTTATCTCTCATCTATATGAATGTTTGTGAATTAGAACCAACTGCTACAAACACTTACTTACATGCTTATACACAAACCTCTACTAACACTAGGTTCCAAGGCATATATGAGTAGTTATCCAGTAGTCTTTGTCATGCTAATGGCTTATTCATGAAGTATCATGAAGTTCTCTACATGTTTAGATCTTAGAAATCTTCGAAGTTTCTTCTTAGCATGTATCATGACTTTAATACCATGTTGTTATGCTATTCTTGATGATTGTCATGTATTGATACATTTATTTGGCAGCAAAAGGAACTAAACACAACCAATGAGATTGATAAAGCCAGTTTATGCATGGAAACGTGGTCATAGACAGCGCAAAGGAAAGATTCCACATCCTGGTGTTGTAGAAGCTTTTGTAAGAAATCTTCTCCTCTTCCTTTGTGTGGTTTATGTGTGTGCTTCAAAAATGCGAAAATATCTGATGTTTTACGCACTTATACAGGAAAAACTTGAAAAAGCTCAAGCAGAGCATGGTGCTGATTGTGGATCATCCGTGACAGATGATATTCTTGCAAAGGCCTTTGGCGAGGACAAAACTACCGGGAGAGTTAAAGGAATTGGTTTTGGAGCGACACGTAAAAAGGTTGCTGCCCAATCCCACTATAAATTGATGATTAGAGAGTGTCAGGAATCCTATAGAGCACTGAATGATCGGCTGGTGCAGTTAGAGGTGAGAATTTAACTTGTGTTCTATTAGTTCTCATTTTCTTGATGAATTCAAACTTGATTGTGACCCTCATACTGTTGATCTGGTTTTAATATATGGAAGTAACTCAAGATGTGTCTGCAATGGAGTCTCACCCTCTCGCAGGTCAAGTCCAAAAGACATCAACAACCAGGAGGCTAGCACTAGCAGGATTGTTCTCTGCAATGAAAGAGACTCAACTCATACCACTCCAAGTCATGTCAACATACCAAATGAGGTCCAAGTGCCAAAGAGATTCCAAGCTGGCAAGTTGTTAAGCTGGTACAACGAGGGCGAGGTGGTTGCGGAGGCTGAAATTGCTGAAACAGATCCAAGTAAGGAGATACATGGAATGCCAATAGGTCTTGGAGCCTACACCGTGTGTGTGAAGGTTTCTTACGTGGAGGATGCTCATGTCTACAAGGCGACTTCAGAAGTCAAATATGTTGGTGACGATGTTTCAAATTTTATCACATGGCTTAAGGATCGAATTTCCTACCAGTAGACTTCTTAAATCATCTTTGATCTTTTTGGAGACTTAACTTTTCGTAACAAACATCATCACTACCACTTTTTTGTATATTTTTTGTATATTACATGGGTATGTGAATGTTGTTACACTTGGTCATCACTGCCACTTTTTTGAATGTTTTGTGTATATTACATGTGTGAATGTTATTACACTGGGTTTGGTTTAATTTGAATGAATCTTTCAGCTTCAGAGCCAGTTTATGTTTCAGTTTAATCTAGTTGTTTCTTCACATTTCACAACATAAACAAAGTGCCAAAAGTGATATATGCAGGGCCTTATTTACATATAGACAGTTGTGTTAGAGATTTCCACTACACAACCCAGATATTGTGAAATAGCTTCTTTACCACATAACTATGTGTTGTCCAAGATAGTTCCACAGCTCATACAAGTGTCGTGCAGATTTTATTCATAATAATAATAACTGTTGTTTTATATGTTTCTAAGATACGTTACTTGTGTTGTCTAAGATAGTCATACATTACTAGTAAGAGTGGTGTTAAAAAATTTCTACTACACATAGTATTGTTGTATCATGGTAGTTTTACAATTCCAACAAGTGTACTGACTGTCATAATCACAATACTAATAAGTGTTGTGTTAAAAAAATTTACTACTCACCACAATGATTGTAAAAACAAATCTTGCAACATAAGTAGGAGTTGTTCAGTATAGTTGTACAACTCTAGGAAGTGTAATGACAGTAGTATTCACAATACTAATAGATGTTGTCTTCCAGTTTTCAACTACACAAGCCACATATTGTGAAATAGTTTCCTTACAACATAACTATGTGTTGTCCAAGATAGTTCCTCAGCTCACACAAGTGACGTGTAAATCTTATTCGTAATACCAGTATTTGTTGTTACATATGTTTCCACGATACCCTACTTGTGTTGTCCAAGATATTCCTACAAACAAGCAAGAGTTGTGTTAGGCTTTCAAAAAAAATCGAAAGAGAATCACAACTTTGGGAAAATATTGTCGAACCATGAATCACATCACCCTTTACAACTCTTAGTCAAGTATTGTAGAAAAGATTGGACTTTCTACAATACCCCACCTACACAATTCATAAAATAGTGTTGTCGTAGGGATTACTACAACGCTAATAAAGTGTCGTCAATGATGATTTTTCCCGTAGTGTTTGATGATGAGGTTATGGACTCATGTAACGAGTGAGATGGATTTATACTATAATTATGTGTATCATCATCATATGTATGGTTGAATGTACCGTAGAGGAAGGTTTGTTTATATGATAGTCTCTGTAAGGAAATGTATTCTCATGAAAAGTTACATCATGGGAAACATGAATTTTACGTGATTGAAGATCATAGACACGATAGCCTTTTTGGCCATAGGGGTATCCTATAAAAATACATGGTCGAGAACGTTCATCAAATTTGTTTTTAACATTAATATTTCTTGCGAAACACAAACAACCTAAAACTCTTAAATGGTGATAAGAAGTTGGAGCTAGAAACAGAACTTCTTGAGATGATTTATTTTCTAAAAGAGGAGTGGGCATCTTATTTATGAGATAGGTAGCGGTTAAAATGCATTCAGCCCAAAAATTCAAGGGAAGATCAGCTTGAAATCATAAAGCGCGTGCAACATTAAGTAAATGCCGGTGTTTACGCTCTACAACGCTATTCTGTTGAGGAGTAGCTACACAACTACATTGATGAATTACACCGTTAGAATGGAACCATTCTTGTAGATCTTTGGTTAGAAATTCAGTCTCGTTGTCGGACCGAAATTTTTGTAGTTGTGGAATAAAAAATTTTCCATTGCCGGATGATAAATTTGAAATTTTAGTATGAAACTGAGTAATAATGTGGTTGAAAAAATATGCGAGATACTTTTTAGTGTCTGATTTACTAGACATAAGGTAAATCCAAGTGCATCTCGAAAAATCATCAACAATTGTTAAAAATATCGTTTTCCACATAAAGAAGGTTCAGAAAAAGCACCCCAAATATCTGCATGAACTAATTCAAAAATTTTATTACTTCTCGAATTACTGGATACATAAGGTAATCGAGATTGCTTATCTAGTGGACATACTTCATCACATAAATGATTTTTAGTAGTCCATATATAGCTAAATTTATTTGCTAAAATACGAAAACGTAAATCAGAAGGGTGGCCAAGGCGCCAATGCCAGAGATCAAAGCTTGAATAATGAGAAGCTGAAAAACATGTAGGGGTTGACCGGAGAATGTATAGACCATTACGCAAGATATCACTATGTCTTCCTTAGCGGATCCTGAAATGTATATGATGATTCGTCAAAAGTCACTTTACATTTGAGAGATTTAACTAAGTGACTGACTGATAGAAGATTGAACTTAAAATTTGGGATATGATATACGTTATCAAGCATTAAATTGGGTGAGAAAACTATTGTCCCGATATGTAGAATGGGAGATCGACTACCATCAGGTAGTTGGACAAATAAATTTGTTGGAGCTTTAACATATATAGTAAATAAAACAAAGTAATGAATAACACATATGGTTAGATGCACCACTATCAACGATCCAAGAAAAATCAGAGGCGCAAGAGACATTACCAGCAAAATTAACGTTTATTTTATGGCTTGAGGGACCAGATGAAGGTTCAAGAAGCGACAACGGTCAATTTTATTGTTCATGGGTGATAGTAGGTGCGAGAACTTGAGATGCATGTTGTGGTTTACCATCTTGGGAAGCAACAAAAGCAGCTTGGTTATCCCTTTGGCGTGAGTCACGTGATGGATATCCATGTAGCTTATAACAAGTAGCTCTAGTGTGTCCCACTTTGTTACAGTGATCGCAGAATGGACGACCTTTCTTAGTTGGAGGATGGCGAATATTGTGCTGAGCAGTAGGGCTACGGTCTTGTTTCCCAACATGGAGAGCTGCTGATTCGATTGCAGGAGCAGAAGAACAGTTGAGTTCTTGCTGATTCTCTTCCTGACAGACAAGAGAATATATCTTTCCAATAGCAGGGAAAGGGTCCATCAACAAGATCTGACTACGAACAGATGAAAAACGATCATTCAAACCCTGTAAAAATTCCATGACTCGATCTTGATGAAGTTTACTTACCATAGACTTTCCGTTTCCACATATATATGGTTCAATAGGAGTGAGCGAACTAAGTTCATCCCATAGAGCTTTCAGCTGAGTGTAATATTCAGAGACGGATAAAGCACCTTGTCTTAGAAACATGGTGGCCTTTTTGAGTTGAAATATTTTGGGTGCATTTGTGTGAGAAAATCGATCTCACAAATCTTTCCAAATAGCTTGAGCATCATCATTATAAAGGATACTAGCCTTGATTTCTGGTGTCACCGAGTTCAGAATCCAACTTCCAACCAAGTCGTTACATCTTTCCCAATCATGCAAGTCGTTTGAGGAAGTTGGTTTGGTAAAAGATCCATCAACGAACCCAAATTTTCCTTTCGCCCGTAAAGCCATTGTCATACTTCGTACCCAGCTTGAATAATTATCACCGGATAGTAATGGTGTGATAAAAACTGTTGAAGGATTGTCTGATGCATGAATAACATAGGGACCAGACTTAAGATGAACAACAGTAGTACTTGGTGGGGTTTGAGGAATTTCATCATTAGAGGTATTGGACGGCATTTTTAAGCTTGAATGCAAAAACAAAAATTGAAAATTGAGATGAAAAAAAAAAATTATGATGATAAGCAGGATTGCTTTGATACCATAAAGAGAAATGGTAATGGGAATATTATTACTTGGAAAATTTGGCTATTGCCTGTACATTCATTTATATAGTTGTTTACAATGATAACAAAGGGAAGTGAAACTATACAAGGAAAGAACTTTATCTCTAGTTATTTACAAGAATAATGTCGACATCTAAATCCTAAATGGATTAACAGTTTCTTAAGAACTAAAATACTTTCTTGATATGTAAAGATCCAATTGACACATTTTCTTCATATATCTTCATAACAAAAGATCCGTTGGATCTTTTGTGTGTTAGTACAACTAGCATTCAAATATCTTGTGATAGCTTGCGTCTTGCTTATGTCCAGCGTGTGTATGTATAGCCTTTCCTGTGTCTGTCGAGTGTAGGAGACTTAATAAGGACAGTGAAAGCTGTTATCGTTGCTGCAATATATAAAGTTGGTTGTGGAGTTCAATTCATATATATATAGCTTTGATCAAGTCGCTTTCTTCGTCGTCCCCTCATTGCTATAGCAGTTACTGCAATTTGTGTATCACAAAAAAAAAATGTGTGATACATAAATTACCTGGAATTGTACAGAATGACGATGAAGGAATTTCGTATCTACCCAAGGCTTCAAAATCACATCAAAATAAAACTAAGGCGAAAGCGAGACCCTAAACTTTCAATCATCCCTACAATTTCTAGATAGAGGGAGACATAAAATGGACCAAATGCAGTTGGATAGTTCCTTTTACTTCGCTTCTCTTAGGTTTATCAGAGATCATTTTCAAGGAGACGGAAAGAAACGTCTCGAAATTGAATGATAAGAGTAACAGCCGAATAATCATGGGATTGAATGATGAGCATAACTCAGTACATTAAATAATTTGGTAAGCTTGAAGAAGTGTAGTCTGGGACGTCCAATTGGAGCGTAGAAGGTGGGTGCGTTTATCCATGATTTATTTTTTGCTCTTCGTGGATAATCAGAGCCGTATATTGCTGAAGTAGACTCATGCAAAGCAGTTAATATTTGTCTTTGTAAGATAGATCTTTGCTTAGAAGTCCTTCCATATAATGTATCTCACTCATTATAAATACTTATGTATTCTATAATACTAGGGCTTAACCCATGCCATAACGGCACGGGGAATTTCTTTGTTACACCCCAATATTTGAAAATTGAATGCATAGCCATTATGCAAACCACCACAAAGGATGCTTAACACATTATGCAACCATATTTTGGTTTATGCATCAACTAATTTTACGTTTAAACTTATAAAACAATGTACTCCCTCGGTTTCAGGAAAAGTGATACTTTCACTTTATACATAATTCTCGAAAATTTGAATTTATAGCCATTGTTTAAACCACCACAAAAGATGCTTAACACATTATACAACCATATTTAGGTGTCTACATCAACTAATTTTCTGTTGCAACTAATAAAACGATGTACTTCCCCTGTTTCAGGAAAAACAATACTTTCACTTTAGACCCAACTTTCGAAAATTGAATGCATAGCCATTATGCAAACTGTAACACCCCGAGTTCCGGACCAGGATCAAACCCGTATGGAGATCCGAACTCGAAGCGTTACGGGTCGGAAAGAGACTTAAAATTTTATTTTTTATGCTTAACATGATTAGAACTTTATATACATGAGTTGAATTTACTAAACATATTTAACAACATTTAAGTTAAGATTTACATTTCAAGCAATACAATAAAACAATTAAATCATTAAGCTACTATTTCCTAGCATTCGTTTTACCACTCGATAAATCTGCAAGGATGTCAATTGGGGTGAGATGACAGCTCAATAGAATGCACCCCAATTCTCTAAAGATGCGGAAACAAAATCATTTTTACAAGGAATGACATACAATAAGAGATACAGTGCAACTTCAACGAATATATTCAACCAACAACATTACCTCACAAATATTATTTTCTCTAATTCAATCATGAATTAAAAACACCACTATTGTTTATAACAAATCATTTAACAAAAATTTCAAATAAGACTTCGCGATAATACATCAACAAATCATCCAATTTATTTGTTCAATCATGAGTTCACAATACCGATATTACTGCTAACAAATCATCCATTTAGGATTCAACACACCAATTAACATCATCAGTAATGTTTCCAACAATCAATCCTTTTAAGTTTCAAAACATGAGTTACATATCAATATTGTCTCCAACAAACCATGAGTTTACATTACCAAAATAATTGTCAACAAGTCATTCATCAATGATTCAACATATCTATTCACGTATTAATATCGTCACAGAGAAACCATGAGTTCACTAATCATCCATTTGGGATTTGACAGATCAGTTCACAATTCATCCATTTAAATTTCAACTCATGAGTTCATAAAACCAATTATGCTTTCAATAAATCATTTAATCTATATTTCAACACATCTCACCAACAACTTGAGTTCACGGTACGAAAACCTTGGTTCGTAAACCCACCTATCGTTTATCGGCATGGACAACCTCCATCGATGGTCAGGAAAAAAAGTTCCTATGGGGATCATACTCATCTGCTATCGGGGATCATTACCCATTTCATTCACGGTATTAAAACCTTGGTTCGTACACCATTTATCGTTTATCGGCACGGACCGGCCGCCATCGATGGTCCTGAAACACAAGTTCCCATGGGGATCATTACCCATTTAATTCTCGAGGATCATTACTCGCCGTTAGCATGAAATAATATTTCATCTAACGGAAAAACATCAACTCATTTCATTCTAAAAATCTTTTTTTAGACACAACACAAGCAACTATGGCTTAAGAACATAAATTTCTTTCAAGCATTTCTACAAACAAGCTAATCGCATCCATTTTGCACCATACATATTTAGGTGATTTATTCATCTGATCTTCCTGAAAATCTTAGAGAACATACATATCTCCATAAACAACCACATATCCAAATTTCAAAGAAAGACAATGGTTCAAACAAAAGTTATCGAATTTACAAGGACATCCTAAAACTCGGGAAGATTACATGTCATTACCAAACAATTCATGATAAATTCATAGAAATGTCAAATTGACTCAATCCAAAGCACACTGATAGATAAATAACAAATATACAACTTTTGTTAAGGACTCAAATCGTTTTAACATCATTAAGACTTCCTAAGAATATCAATAACACAGCAAAGCGTAACTGTCCAGAATTTCAGAAACTATCATCCAAATTCAAACACACATTCAACGGTGAATTTGTGGTGTATTGTTCTCAAAATTAACCATAGGTACCTAATCATGTTATCTATAAATTTCAAATGCCTGATCATCATTAGGAGATATATATTTGTGTGATTAAATTACTAAACCCAAATAATACAAAATCATACAAAATAAACACCAAAAGAGAAAAGGGTTTCACATTCTACCTCTCAATTGCCACAAACTCCACTTGATTTCTTCTCTAAAAATCTCTAGCTCCATCTCTTTCTTCTTCTCCCTAGCCTTATGCATTCTAACTTTCTTTTCCTAAGCTTTTGATTATAAAAATCTTAATAATACTAATACTAATATTCATAATGATAACTAATATTTATATTTATTTATTTCTTTTAATTGTATTATTAAAATAAATTAGGTGACTTTATTTCCACCCTAAGTTGTATCCCTTCTAGTTCAATCAACCCACCTAAGTTAAGGTAAGGGAAACAATATAAACCACATGGTTAGCTAATTTGGGTATAACCCAACCCGAAACCATAACTAAAAATACAAGGTATTACATTCTACCACCCTTAAAAGAAATTTCGTCCCGAAATTTAGAACATGCTTACGATATCAAAATCATGTAAACAATAAAATTCACAAATCAATACCCATTTTAGCACCCAAGTAACTATCGCACGAATTAAACGAATCAAGAAGATCCATGTTCATAAAATTAAGCAAACAACAACAACAATCATAACAAAACATGCGTAGCAATTCACACAATATTTTTTTATCATGGTCCCATTCAATATCTAAAGCCTAGAGATCTGATACCAACTTGTAACACCCCGAGTTCCGGACCAGGGTCAAACCCATATGGAGATCCGAACTCGAAGCGTTACGGGTCGGAAAGAGACTTAAAATTTTATTTTTTATGCTTAACATGATTAGAACTTTATATACATGAGTTGAATTTACTAAACATATTTAACAACATTTAAGTTAAGATTTACATTTCAAGCAATACAATAAAACAATTAAATCATTAAGCTACTATTTCCTAGCATTCGCTGCGCCACTCTGATAAATCTGCAAGGATGTCAATTGGGGTGAGATGACAGCTCAATAGAATGCACCCCAATTCTCTAAAGATGCGGAAACAAAATCATTTTTACAAGGAATGACATACAATAAGAGATACAGTGCAACTTCAACGAATATATTCAACCAACAACATTACCTCACAAATATTATTTTCTCTAATTCAATCATGAATTAAAAACACCACTATTGTTTATAACAAATCATTTAACAAAAATTTCAAATAAGACTTCGCGATAATACAT
This sequence comes from Papaver armeniacum, assembly GCA_023531295.1. Lineage (NCBI taxonomy): Eukaryota > Viridiplantae > Streptophyta > Magnoliopsida > Ranunculales > Papaveraceae > Papaver > Papaver armeniacum. The sequence continues at coordinate 175,659 of JAJJWW010003458.1, read as the reverse complement.
CAACAAATCATCCAATTTATTTGTTCAATCATGAGTTCACAATACCGATATTACTGCTAACAAATCATCCATTTAGGATTCAACACACCAATTAACATCATCAGTAATGTTTCCAACAATCAATCCTTTTAAGTTTCAAAACATGAGTTACATATCAATATTGTCTCCAACAAACCATGAGTTTACATTACCAAAATAATTGTCAACAAGTCATTCATCAATGATTCAACATATCTATTCACGTATTAATATCGTCACAGAGAAACCATGAGTTCACTAATCATCCATTTGGGATTTGACAGATCAGTTCACAATTCATCCATTTAAATTTCAACTCATGAGTTCATAAAACCAATTATGCTTTCAATAAATCATTTAATCTATATTTCAACACATCTCACCAACAACTTGAGTTCACGGTACGAAAACCTTGGTTCGTAAACCCACCTATCGTTTATCGGCATGGACAACCTCCATCGATGGTCAGGAAAAAAAGTTCCTATGGGGATCATACTCATCTGCTATCGGGGATCATTACCCATTTCATTCACGGTATTAAAACCTTGGTTCGTACACCATTTATCGTTTATCGGCACGGACAGCCGCCATCGATGGTCGGGAAACACAAGTTCCCATGGGGATCATTACCCATTTAATTCTCGAGGATCATTACTCGCCGTTAGCATGAAATAATATTTCATCTAACGGAAAAACATCAACTCATTTCATTTTAAAAATCTTTTTTTAGACACAACACAAGCAACTATGGCTTAAGAACATAAATTTCTTTCAAGCATTTCTACAAACAAGCTAACTGCATCCATTTTGCACCATACATATTTAGGTGATTTATTCATCTGATCTTCCTGAAAATCTTAGAGAACATACATATCTCCATAAACAACCACATATCCAAATTTCAAAGAAAGCCAATGGTTCAAACAAAAGTTATCGAATTTACAAGGACATCCTAAAAACTGGGAAGATTACATGTCATTACCAAACAATTCATGATAAATTCATAGAAATGTCAAATTGACTCAATCCAAAGCACACTGATAGATAAATAACAAATATACAACTTTTGTTAAGGACTCAAATCGTTTTAACATCATTAAGACTTCCTAAGAATATCAATAACACAAAGAAAGCGTAATCGTCCGTCAATTTCGAAACTATCATCCAAATTCAAACACACATTCAACGGTGAATTTGTGGTGTATTGTTCTCAAATTTAACCATAGGTACCTAATCATGTTATCTATAAATTTCAAATGCCTGATCATCATTAGGAGATATATATTTGTGTGATTAAATTACTAAAACCAAATAATACAAAATCATACAAAATAAACACCAAAAGAGAAAAGGGTTTCACATTCTACCTCTCAATTGCCACAAACTCCACTTGATTTCTTCTCTAAAAATCTCTAGCTCCATCTCTTTCTTCTTCTCCCTAGCCTTATGCATTCTAACTTTCTTTTCCTAAGCTTTTGATTATAAAAATCTTAATAATACTAATACTAATATTCATAATGATAACTAATATTTATATTTATTTATTTCTTTTAATTGTATTATTAAAATAAATTAGGTGACTTTATTTCCACCCTAAGTTGTATCCCTTCTAGTTCAATCAACCCACCTAAGTTAAGGTAAGGGAAACAATATAAACCACATGGTTAGCTAATTTGGGTATAACCCAACCCGAAACCATAACTAAAAATACAAGGTATTACATTCTACCACCCTTAAAAGAAATTTCGTCCCGAAATTTAGAACATGCTTACGATATCAAAATCATGTAAACAATAAAATTCACAAATCAATACCCATTTTAGCACCCAAGTAACTATCGCACGAATTCTGACGAATCAAGAAGATCCATGTTCATAAAATTAAGCAAACAACAACAACAATCATAACAAAACATGCGTAGCAATTCACACAATATTTTTTTATCATGGTCCCATTCAATATCTAAAGCCTAGAGATCTGATACCAACTTGTAACACCCCGAGTTCCGGACCAGGGTCAAACCCATATGGAGATCCGAACTCGAAGCGTTACGGGTCGGAAAGAGACTTAAAATTTTATTTTTTATGCTAAACATGATTAAAACTTTATATACATGAGTTGATTCATATGAATTTACTAAACATCTTTAACAACATTTAAGTTAAGATTTACATTTCAAGCAATACAATAAAACAATTAAATCATTAAGCTACTATTTCCTAGCATTCGCTGCGCCACTCTGAGAAATCTGCAAGGATGTCAATTGGGGTGAGATGACAGCTCAATAGAATTCACCCCAATTCTCTAAAGATGCGGAAACAAAATCATTTTAACAAGGAATAACATACAATAAGAGATACAGTGCAACTTCAACGAATATATTCAACCAACAACATTACCTCACAAATATTATTTTCTCTAATTCAATCATGAATTAAAAACACCACTATTGTTTATAACAAATCATTTAACAAAAATTTCAAATTAGACTTCGCGATAATACATCAGCAAATCATCCAATTTATTTGTTCAATCATGAGTCATGAGTTCACAATACCGGTATTATTGCTAACAAATCATCAATTTAGGATTCAACACACCAATTAACATCATCAATAATGTTTCCAACAATCCATCCTTTTAAGTTTCAAAACATGAGTTACATATCAATATTGTCACCAACAAACCATGAGTTTACAATACCAAAATAATTTTCAACAAGTCATTCATCAATGATTCAACACATCTATTCACATATTAATATCGTCACTGCATAGAAACCATGAGTTCACTAATCATCCATTTGGGATTTGACACATCAATTCACAATTCATCCATTTAAGTTTCAACTCATGAGTTCATAAAATTAATTATGCTTTCAATAAATCATTTAATCTATATTTCAACACATCTCACCAACAACTTGAGTTCACGGTACGAAAACCTTGGTTCGTACACCCACCTATCGTTTATCGGCACGGACAGCCTCCATCGATGGTCAGGAACAAAAGTTCCTATGGGGATCATACCCATCTGCTATCGGGGATCATTACCCATTTCATTCACGGTACTAAAACCTTGGTTCGTATACCATCTATCGTTTATCGGCACGGACAGCTACCATCGATGGTCGGGAAACACAAGTTCCCATGGGGATCATTACCCATTTAATTCTCGGGGATCATTACCCTCCGTTAGCATGAAATCATATTTCATCTAACGGAAAAACATGAACTCATTTCATTTTAAAAATCTTTTTTTAGACACAACACAAGCAACCATGGCTTAAGAACATAAATTTCTTTCAAGCATTTTTACAAACAAGCTAACTGCATCCATTTTGCATCATACATATTTGGGTGATTCATTCATCTGATCTTCTTGTAACTTTTAGAGAACATACATATCTCAATAAGCAACCACATATCCAAAATTCACAATAAACCAACGGTTCAAACAAAAGATATTTAATTTATAGTGACAACCTAAAAACTAGGCAGTTTACATGCCATTACCAAACAATTCATGATAAATTCATATAAACTTGAAATTGAACAAACACAAAGCACAATGAAAGATATCATATATTTCTACAACTTTTGTTAAGAATCCAATTCATTCTAAAACAGGGAAAGTTGTTGGACGTGCATGAAGGATTCAAATACTAATGTGAATCTCCCTATAATTAAGAGCCTATGGATGCATATGCGAAGGGACTTGCACTAATCCAAGAATTTAGGATTGTGCAAAATTAAATGGAGTTGATTTTCCATATGTTAGCAGAGAAGGGGGCAGGAATACACCTTCTGTAATTTGGCGATTGAATGTGCCATATAAACTATCATCATATTATATGCATTTTTTTGTGGTGCTGCTTAGTTTCATCTTATGTTTATTTATTCTTTAAAAGTAATCTTACCTTTAACTTTGCAGACTTGTTGTACCAAAGTCAATTGTATATGAATGTGGTCCGCTGTGTGGTTGCTATGATGGTTGTGCAAACAAGTCATCAGAGCGTGGGGATAAAGTATCGATTAGAGGTTGTGTATCTGTTTATTTTGCTGATAACATTTGTATCAACAAGAAACCGGATGTAATGTATGGCTTTATATCTATCTTGATAGGTTTTCCGTACTACAATTAAAGGACGGGGAGTAAGAAGTTGAGACTTTATTTCCTCTGGCTCTCTTGTATGTGAATGAATACACACGTGTTTACAAAATGTAAACAGTGTTGGTGATTAATTCGTAATCAGACAATATATTGCACGCAAGGATAAATTGAAATTACAGTAGTGTTTACCCATATTGCTCACATAACTTAATTTGAATCATTTGGCTTTTCGTAAGCTGCTATGGAACTGCTTATTTACAATAAACAAAGTTTAGGGAAAATGAACTTTTACTAATAACCTTCCTAATAATTTCAGGTGGTAGAAATTCCAAGAGGGGGCAAGGTGAAACATGAAATCGACAAAATAACTGGACTCATCAAGGTAAATCAACGTATTTTTGTCTTGAGTGAACTCATCTACTTGAGTTTTTCGGTTACATAAGAATCACTTGGAGATTGAAATTGTCTGGCAGGTTGACTAGAATCTCTACTCATAGTCGTGTAGACCCACAACTATGTGTCATCCCACATACTCTCTGTGAGGATGTTGATCATCTGGATGTGCTTATAACATCAAAATATGGTGTATGATTCATATCTTGTCACCACCTCTCCTGTTTTGAAGACCGAATACATTGAATTAAGCTGTTAATCAGCAAATGAAGACACAAATGGTAAAGTGGTTCAAGTAAAATGCTACTAAATTGTACGGGGGTGTTTTTAAGTTTTCTAGTTAAGTAAGTGAAAGGAATTGAAGTTGATTATTGTTAGTGTTGAAGTTTTCAGACTTGAAATAGAGGTGATTTCCATTGTAATATAGATTGCAATATAATGCTCATTCAGCAATAAATTCATTATCATCATAATTTTGAACTCATTTATAATTATGAATTTTTATAGTGTGTTGTTGGTTGTAGCTTTAGATTCAGCCCGAATCAGCTTTAGATTTAGCTAAATCAAATCTGTTTTTTTTTTATATAATAAAACCTATATAAACCACTGTGTCTATCAGTGTTACTGGTATTACTGTTGAAACCAGTTGTTTTTTGAAAAAAATCAAATTTTGTGAGACACAGTCGTTTTGGAAAAACCACTTCTAGATTAGAGCTGAGAAACACAGTCATTTTTTGCGATATTACCTCCTGTTCTGACAGTGGTTTAACTTCCATTTTCCACTAGTGCTAACTTAGCCAAGCTTTGTTTTGTATTCTAGAAGAGCCAAGAATCTCCAAATCTTCATGGTATATATAGATCAGGTTCCAATCCTCAATTTCTTTAGTTCTGTTTAGCTATCATCTCAATTATTCAATAATCCTAAACCTTTTAAGCAATATTATTTGTCTCATGGCTTCTTATTCTTCTTCAATTGTAACTAGTACAACCAAGATCCAAACACCTTCTTTCTACCAAACTTGATGCTGGTAACTAACTTATATGGCTTGCTCAATTTGTCGCTCTTTTCCACATCCACCGACTCATAAAAAAATTTTGATCGCACTTATCCTTGCCTTCTTGCTACTCTCACTATTACTGTTGATGGTAAAACTGATACCAAAAAGGAAGAAGATAACTAGGCATATGACATATGGCAACAACAAGATCATACCATCATCCGATTTTATCCACCTTGTCTGACCCTATCTTAGCTTTAGTGGCTCACCTCGAAACATCTGCAGAAATTTGGACGAAAATTCAAGGAAGTTAGCCTTCAAATCACAAGCTCGTACGATGCAACTTCAACATCTTCGTACCATCTGCAAAGGTGAGTCCACTATATCTGATTCTCTACTTAAGGTCGAAAATCATGCAGACCTTGCTACCGCTAGTGACTAATCTCTGGTCATGATTTTCAACAAATTTTTTCTAAATGATTTAGACACTTCCTATCACCATATTGTCACCACACTAATAGCCATGCAATGTTTTTCATGTGAATCTCTTGGCTTTTGAGATGAGAGTGGAATCTCAAAATGCGATTCTTTCACCTCTACCTGCTGCAAACATAACAACCTCTTCTTCAACTTCGCATCTGACCGTCTTCCGCATCAAGAGCGTAATCATGATAATAACTCATCAAGCAATAACTCTCTTCATCATTACCTAGCAATTATTCTCCTTCCGCTTCTTCATATTCTACCTCCATGTCAACTATGTGGTCTCAAAAATCACCATGTTACTTTATGTCATCGATCGTACTTTCAATCCTCCTCCACCACGCTTTTACTGTTGTTTTTACCAACCTCCTCTGCTGCCTACTGTTGGGATCTTGCAACAATGAACATCGCGTTAGATGTATCAAAATTAATATGTAAATAATTTAATCAAAATAACTCTATTGAAACAACTTGACGAGGGCATAATCACAGGTTCAACAAGTTGTCCTTAACACATTAGTTCGCGGGTATAGTCGAGATGCGTAATGCTAAACCCCTCACAGCGAAGATGTGTCCAGGATAAGACAGCCCGATATAACTTGAGTTAGCACAAAGCAATAGTTACCCGCTCTTGAACTCAGCAACGGGGATGAAAGTAAAACGTCGCACAAAAATAAAAGCACGAATATTTGGAAAAGAAGACAGAAAGGTGGTCGCTTCTTGTGTATTTTTAAAACAGATTTTTGAGTTTTAGTTATAGGAGAAGATACTTGTAAATCAAGTTAGGTTTGTTTCTTGTAAAACAATTAAAACTCGTAAAAGGAAGTTTCCCATAAGTAGAACTCTTAAGAAAATATTTTAGAAATTAATTTTCTAAAAAGAAACTTGGAAAAATAAATTCTATTAAACATGGGACTTAAATAAATTCTATTAAACATGGGACTTGGTGCGTGGTATACACGCATATGCATGGGTCGAAACATGTATTTTTCGACCCACAATCTCCACCCTCGTTTGTCAATATATCCATAAGAATATGGTTATATAATGGAGTACCTCTTTAGTTTTCCACTATGTGGGACTAAAAGTTCCATTTCATTCACCCAAAAAATGAGTGAGTATCCTTAGACCCTTAGGTCATTAGATCAAACCACACCAAGCTGAAAATCATTTTATTACAACAAACTCATTTTTCTCCAACACCTACTCCTCGTTCTAATCCCGCTTATCTTGCTTCCAATTCTCGTGCGGCATATATTGATGCCATCAACCCATATACTGGTGATCGTTGTCATATGCGTCAAAAATAATTTCACTTTCCTAAAGTATATGACAAGAAAGAGTTCGTTTCCACAGAGAGGCGATTGTAGTTATTACGTATTCAATTTCTTAAAGTAACCAATTGGGGGGATTTCTGATTTTTATGTAAGCAATAAAAGCAAATTAAAAGCAAAGTAAATTTTAGAAAGTAATCAATAGAGAAAGATATTGGTCAAGGAATTCATCTTCAATCTTAAACATGTGCTTGCATATATGATTAGAATTACGATTTAAACTCTTATATTATCAAAAGCCTAGAGAATCAAGAGAGCAAGATAATCTATTAATTTCCTAAGTTCATCAACACACACATTAGAGCTGCGTATGTGAATTCTACCTAAAGAATAACCTAACGCCTTGCGCTAATCAAGTTCAATTCCTAGGAGCATTAAGTTTCAGAAATAGGCTAATCAATGCAATTGTCATGCGTTGCGCATAACAATTCGGACAATGGTCAAACTCTACATATGATTACGAGAGTGTATCACTACAAACCGTAAACATATCATGCTACTTGTAATCAGGGTTATCGCTCGATGAAAAACCCTAAAATAGCTATGGACTAGGATGCAAGTTCAATTAATTGGCCACTTAACTAATCAAACATCGTAATCCTATCACAATACATAAATCATGTGATTCTCAAAACAGTAGAGATGTGAACGATAATCAAGAGAGAAAACTAATACATAAATCAAACACAAGTTTTAGAAATAGGACTACATCCTTAACCAATAATATAAAATTTAGCTACTCATAGCTATGGAGTTCATCACCAAAAATATGAATTGAAAATAAGAAGAAGATGAACAAAAGCAAACCCTAGTTGCGTAAACAAAAGCGGCTCTCCAAGTTTCCAAGAATAAAACGTGTTTCCAAAAGTTGTAGGATTTCTCTTTTATAGCTCCTCTTGTTCCAAAATTAGGTCTAGTCTTCAAAGTCCATTAGATGAAAATCCACCAAGCCCATAAGTGAGAGAAACCCATGTAGAAAATATGCCCCAAAAACGGTCGCCGGAAAATTGGTATTATGGCTTAAATCGGCCGGAGGAGTCACCGGAAAGTACCTCAGGTGACCGTCAAAGTCCGCCCGGTCACCTGTCAACGAGTCAGTTAGGGTCAACTCGGTCAGACCGAGTCAAACCGAGTCATATGAGTCAGGTGGTCTAGTCAGACGAGTCAGCTATCTAACCAGCTGAATGGGCTGAGTTGGATCAGGCCAAAGCCATCTTGCCAGGCCAACCCACTGTTGCACAGGCCAAAGCCCTCTTGCATGAGCCATAACTTATGTGATGCACCATTGTGGCGCATCACAACTCCACAACCTGCTACCTAGCATGACTCTCTACAGCTTCAATGCAGGATCAACAACAATAAACATTCATTCAATTCCAGCTCCCTAACTCAATGCACACCAGAATTCACTATTCCATTGCTTCAGCTTCTCACTGCCAGATAACCCAACAACATCACAGCTTATACTCTTTTTCATTCTCGTCTCCCTGTCCAACAACATATTCCTAAGCTCACAGCAAAGAGAATTGTGCAACTTCAACTCATTGCGCTCAACTCCCATCACCTGCAAATCCTAGCATTCATCTATTTCACATCCCCTGATTCCAGCATCTCTTGCTTCTGCTCCAAACTCAGCAACATCAAGACCCATTTTCTCAAACCTACCCATTCTGCAGCTTCCATTCAACCATCTCAGTTCCAGTTTGATTCCTCAACACACAGCACCACTAGCAGTTCAGACATGCCTTTCGGACATGTAATTCCATCTTGAGCCATTCCTGCTTCATTGTCTTGCTCAGCTCAACAACATCACCCCAAAGCAATTTCAGTTGCGACTTCAATTCTGCATACCAACTCAGCCACCACTTGTACTGTCCTCATCCTTCTAAGCTCCTCAGCACTAGTTCCAGCTCATTTTGAGCCATTCTGTCACAACCAAACAATCACTTTAACCCCATCTGTGAGACAGTAACAAACCATTTCATCCATCACTGCATCAATATTTCAGCATCACTGAATTCTACATTTCAACCTTCAGCCTCATTACCTCCTCCACCAGACCCATTTGTTGTCCTGCAGCTCAATTGTACTCAGCTCACCATTTCCATCTAACCTTGTCAGAACTCAAGCATTTTGTTGCTGTTCAAACCAGCTGCATCTTCTTAACTCATTCATCCCACACTGCCATATCGAGTTCCAATCATCGCTGCCTAATGACACAACTGCACTACCACTACAATTCAAACCTGCAACTATAGCTGCAAGTTCTAACATTCATCACACTCCATGAAAATCACCAGTACCCATTCGGTTATTCCCAGGCTTCAACATTTCCTGCATCTCAACCCATTTTTTTCTTCACTGAGTTCTTGCCTTAACCAGTTGTAACTGCAACAGCTTCTCAAACTTCTCAGACGCTGCTCAATCAACATTAATTCATATGCAAACCCAACCACCAGATTCAAATCTGAGACTCGACCCATTTCTTCAACTTCATCTTCTGCTTTTCTTCTTGAATTTGAGCATCAACTCTTCAAATCCCTAATTCCTCCACCAAAAATTCGAATGAAACCCTAACTTCCATCGATTTCAACAGAAACATCATCAGAGTTGAACCCATCCGCTCAATCGACAAGAACAGAGACAGCTCCGTTTCAATCTCTATCAATTCTTCACATACCACCAACAACAACTTCTAAATCCTATCTCCTCTGTTGAATCAAACCCTAACCCATCTTCCATCATCTCGGATTCAGAAGTAAATCGACTCAATCCACAGTCACAAACCCATGAATTCTTCTGTCCTGATTACAATACCACCTTCATCTTCCTTGTACTCTCTTTGAATTCGATCTGCAGATGTCATAACCAATTTCGTCTCTGAATTTCTCTACCGCCATTCACTCATCTCTATTTTTCAGGTGATGTAGGAAATACGGCTAATGATCAATGAAATGATTTCTCTAACTTCTAGGGTCTGTGTAGGAATAACAATCGGATATAGCCACCCAGGTACAAATGATAAGGGCCAACTGAGATGGCACCCCTTTACATGTACTGTCAGTTCTAGGGAACTGACAAGTTTAATCAATGATTTTGCTCATAACTTTCTCATGCAACGTCGGAACGGCCTCATTCTTTCGCCACTAGCTTCGTCTTTTTGCTCTCCCCAAGATGATGAGATGAAATCCATGATTTAACTTCCTTTTGCTCCAATGACTCCAAAACACCTAATCAACTCAAATTCACACATAAGATACACAATTTACAAGAAAAGTAGCAAAGAAAGCATAAACAATAGATATAAATATAGGTGCTTTACAACACCTATCAGATTCCCCCACACTTAGACTTTGCTAGTCCTCGAGCAAACCAAACAAAACAATTCAAAAAGATACATACAACTATGTGTCGTCGAGGCTACGGTTACTCTTAGCATAAATAACAAGCCTTTGAACCCATAGGTGTCCCTAGTGGACGAGTTATAGTCTCGTGAGGGTTTACTAGAGATATACCCACAAAACCTACTTTTCCAACTTACTAGTTCTCCGTAATGATAGCATCCAACGCGTTAAGAAGACATAGAAATTCAGCACACTAGTCATAAGAAGTTAGACACATAAATGAACACAATCTCATCCTTAAAAGTTGAGAGAGAAATAACCATCCCTTCTCGACAAAAATTCGGGTTCGGAGTGATCGAAAGTCTCGACTCTGCCTCACAAGAAAGGGTTTTATGATATTGCTCTCAATAATAAACAACTTTTTATGGGTCACACATGTGTCCAGGTAGGAATGAAGAGAGAATCCTGCGACACGTTGAATGGTAGGAAGGCAAAACCTCCCGAATTGTTTTGAAAACCCACATCTTTTATCATTTTTGAAAACCCCATTTTTCTGACGATCTCTTCGAAAGGAAATCAACCACTTAACGAAGGTGGGAATATGCTTACTTACCTCGTTATCTGTTCGGCGTGCAACTAGCACCACTCTCACAACATCCATAGAAACGTCTTCGGTCTTCAATCGGTGTCTTCATCTTCGTCTTCGGTCTTCAACTCTTGATGATAACTCTTGAACTTCGTAGAATCTCGACAATGTGATTCTTTCCTCTAATTCTTGTTGCTTGAAACTTCATTGTAGATATTCCTTCTTTCCATTGGCTTTATTGAAAGAATACAAAACTAAAAACGAACTATACAAACCCAAAATATGATACATTGAATTTTTCTTTTTTTTTTTTTTTTCATTTTTTTCTTCTTTTTTTTTCATTATTTTTTTCTATATTTATTTTTTTTATGAGACAAGAAAAATAAATACAAAATAATAAAAACTGTTAACGAACCTAAAAAATTTCTCTTGTCTTTTTTTTTTTCATTTTTTTTTTCCTTTTTTTCTCTTTTTTTTTCTTCTAATTTTCTTTTTTTTTTTTTTTTTTTTTTGAGACAAGAGAAAATAAAATACAAATAAAATGAAAGTACAAAGGCCATGGTGTAAGTACTTTACCGCTTGATTCTTCACAATTTATATGTCTTGATATCATAAACTTCTCGAACTCTCATCTTGATAATATTCGCTCTTGTACAATAGTCTTCAACTTGTAAAAATTCTGCTCATTTCTGTATTGTTGCTTGTAAACCTTGAACGTCTTCAACTTTCCTTCGAATTTGTGATGCTCCTCTTGTTGATGATAATGGTGTTTATATGGACATGTTGGTGTAGAGAGAGATAAGGTGGATGGTGCTAACTGCAAACAAGATTACAAGTGGTATGTAAGTTAGCAATTCGATGTCACCAACATGATTGACAAAAATAGCACTCAAGAGATCAAAATAGTGCTTCTATGGTGGGAGGTTGGACAACTCACCATTCTGCCCGGAATTTACGTACGGTGACACACACTCTAAAAGCACAAATTTAGACAGGTACAAAGAATTGAAGGTCGGTGCCTCACATTATGTAACATGGGTAGTCTCCACTATAGGGGATCACTACTCTAATACCGAATTCGATCTGCACCTTATTTGCCACTGGCATGGTTAAATCCAACTTTAACTCTCATACAATTAAGAAACCCGATCATGTTCTCTGTCATCTCTAAGTTCAGTCACTCTCATGAGATTCTCGATGTAATCTTAGCGACATGTATACTATGTGACTCTAAACTAACTACACGTTGGAGTTTTCTTATTCACTAGTTTACACAAAATTTGAAAAATTTGAAAAATTTACAATGCAAACCACTCCCCCACACTTAAAATTTACATTATCCTCAATGTAATTGAATCGTCCAAAGAAAGTCAAGGTGGGAAATCCTACATGAAAAGTGACAAAAAATCAGAAAAAAGTAAAAACATGACAAGAAAAGAAAATAAAAGATAAGAGATACAAAACCGATGGGTTGCCTCCCATTTAGCGCTTGGTTTAAAGTCGTCAGCCCAACTATCTCCTTGTTTTCTACGACTCCTCCAGAGGGAGCACTTCCACTAGATTAACTCCTTCCACGACATCCGAAGAGAAGTTCTCATAATATGGTTTCAAACGGTGCCCATTCACTTCAAGTTCATTACATGTAGCTAAACTACGAATTTCAACTGCACCATGAGAAAACACATTAGTCACAATAAAAGGTCCAATCCAACGTGACCTTAATTTACCCGGAAATAATTGCAAACGAGAATTAAACAAAAGCACTTTCTACCCGATGCAAAATTGTTTCTTTGTAATCATATTATCATGAAATGCCTTCGTCTTTTCTTTGTAAATCCGTGAACTTTCAAATGCATCATTGCGAATCTCCTCTAGCTCTTGAAGTTGTAACTTTCTTTGCCTTCCAGCACCATCCAACTCCATATTGCATTGCTTAATAGCCCAAAACGCCTTATGCTCAATTTCCACGGGTAAGTGACAAGGTTTACCATAATCAAGCCTAAAATGAGACATCCCAATAGGTGTTTTATATGCGGTTCTATATGCCAACAAAGCATCATTAAGTCGCGAACTCCAATCCTTCCTTGTTGGATTCACCGTCTTCTCTAGAATGGATTTCACCTCTCGGTTGGAAACCTCGGCTTGTCCATTTGTTTGCGGATGGTAGGGTGTTGCAATCCTATGCGACACATTGTACTTCCTTAACAAGTTTTGCAAGAACCTGTTTTTGAAATGTGAACCTCCATCGCTAATTATAGCCCTTGGAATGCCAAACCTTGCAAATATATTAGCTTGCACAAAATCTGAAACAACTTTAGAATCATTAGTTGGGGTGGCCTTAGCTTCCACCCATTTCGAGACATAATCCACAACAAGCAAGATATAATAATTCCCACTAGAATTGACAAAAGGGCCCATAAAATCAATTCCCCATACATCAAAAACCTCAACAAATTGAATAATAGTTTGTGGCATTTGATTTCGAGCACCTAGATTGCCTGTTCTTTGGCACCTATCACATGTGATACAAAATGCATGTGCATCCTTAAACCAAGTTGGCCAAAAGAAACCACATTCTAGTACCTTGAGAGCGGTTCTCTTGCTCCCAAAGTGTCCTCCACAAGCATATGAGTGGAAAAAAGACAAGATAGAATTAAATTCAGATTCTGGGAACACACCTACGTATTACTTGGTCACTACAATGTTTCCATAAGTATGGATCATCCCATATGTATTGGTTTCCTAACTTCTTAAGTTTGTCCCTCTCAGCACGAGACAAGTTCTTTGGGATTTGTTTAGACACTAAGTAATTAACAATATCAGCATACCATGGTTCTCCAAAGGCAATTGAGAATAGTTGCTCATCCGGGAAACTTTCACGCAACGGGATAGTCTCCTTCTCCACAGCAAGACGGCTCAAGTGATCCGCAACGGTGTTCTCAATTCCTTTCTTGTCTTTGATCTCAATATCAAACTCTTGCAAGAGTAAAATCCATCGTATGAGCCTCGGTTTCGCCTCTTTCTTTGTAAGCAAGTATCTAAGTGCTGCATGATCAGAAAAGACAACAACTTTTGTACCAATTAGATAAGAGCGAAACTTTTCTAAAGCAAAAAAAATGGCTAAAAACTCTTTTTCAGTGGTTGTGTAGTTTTGTTGGGCCTCATTCAACGTTCTAGAAGCATAATAAATGGCATGAGGTATCTTCCCCACACGCTGCCCAAGCACCGCACCAACCGCATAGTCACTTACATCACACATGAGCTCAAAATGCTTGCTCCAATCCGGTGGTTTAATGATAGGGGCTGAAATCAAAAGTTCTTTCAAACGATTGAATGCCGCCACACACTTCTCATCAAAGTTAAAAACCACATCTTTTTGCAATAAGTTACAAAGTGGTGATGCTATCTTGGAAAAGTCCTTTATGAATCTACGATAAAAACCTGCATGACCAAGAAAAGAGCATATCTCCCTCACCGTAGTGGGAGGGGTTAGAGCATGAATAAGGTCTATCTTAGATTTATCGACTTCCAAACCTTTAGAAGATATTATATGGCCTAAAACTATGACATGAGTTACCATGAAATGGCACTTCTCCCAATTTAGCACAAGATTTGTTTCAACACATCGTTCAAGGATTAAAGACAAATTGTTCAAGCAAAGGTCAAATGAATCACCAAAGACACTAAAATCGTCCATGAACACTTCGATTATGTTTTCAACATATTCCGAAAAGATACTTACCATACACCTTTGAAAGGTAGCTGGAGCATTGCACAAGCCAAAAGGCATCCTTCTATAAGCAAAAGTACCGAAAGGACAAGTGAAAGTAGTTTTCTCTTGGTCCTCCGGTGCTATCACAATCTGATTGTAACCTGAATAGCCATCAAGGAAGCAATAGTAAGAGTGTCCAGCTAAACGTTCAAGCATTTGATCAATAAAAGGCAATGGAAAGTGATCTTTTCTAGTAGTGGCATTCAATTTTCTATAATCAATACAAACCCTCCAACCGGTTTGCACACGAGTTGGGACAAGTTCATTCTTATCATTTTCCACCACCGTCACACCTGATTTCTTTGGTACCACTTGTACCGGGCTTACCCACTTGCTATCGGATATGGGGTAGATAACACCCACGTCCAAAAGCTTGAGTATCTCCTTTTTCACAACTTCCATCATGAGAGGATTCAAACGACGTTGCGCTTCCCTTGTAGGCTTTATATCATCCTCCACACGGATCTTGTGCATACAAACGGCAGGGCTTATACCCTTGATATCGGCGATTGTCCATCCTATGGCCGTCTTGTACGTCCTTAGCACCCTTAGAAGTTTCTGCTCCTGTAATTCACTAAGCTCGTTAGAAACAATCACAGGTAAGTCTTCACTGTCACCCAAGTACAAGTACTTTAAGTGACTTGGAAGAGGTTTCAATTCTAAACTTGGAGATTTAACAATAGATGGCACAAGTTTTCATTATTGCAAGGTAAAGAAGCATATGAAATATTATTTATTGCTGATTTTTCCGGTAATGAGTCAAGAGAACCAATGGTTTCTTTAATCTCATCACTATATGCATAACCATTGTCAATAGGTGTAGTGAGCACGGTTTCCAAAGTATCAACACCATTCAACTCAAACATTTGTTGCGCCAATGTGTCCATCACATCAATGGAGAAACAAGAGTGGACATCACTAGGATATCTCATCGTCTCGAAAATGTTGAAACGTATTATTTCTCCATCAAACTCCATAGTTAGCGTTCCCTTGTCCACATCAATAATGGTTTTCGCCGTTTTCATGAAGGGACGCCCAAGTAGCAATGGAAGAGACGAGTTCGGTGAACCTTCATCCATCTCTAACACGCAAAAGTCCGCTGGAAATACAAGTTGATTAACCTGCACAAGAACATCCTCAACAATACCCATTGGGTAGACATTAGAACAATCGGCTAATTGCAACACAATTCCAGACTTTTTAAGAGGACCAAGATCAAGTGAATTATACATAGATGCAGGCATAACATTAACGGATGCCCCTAAGTCCAACATAGCTTTATTAAATGTGGTGTTACCAACTGTGACGGGAATGTCAAAGCTTCCAGGGTCCTTGCACTTAAGTGGGAGTTTATGTTGTAAGATTGCCGAAGCATTCTCCCCCACACTAAGCACTTCATTACCTTTGAGCCTTTGCTTATCGGTACACAAGTCCTTCAACACCTTTGCATACTTTGGAACTTGCTTGATTGCATCTATGAGTGGTATGTTCACATGGATCTTCTTGAGAATGTCTAAAATCTCATTTTCTAGTTCCGCCTTCTTGGAATTTACAAATCTGCGAGGGAAAGGTAAAGGAGGAACATAAGTAGAAACCGCAGTTTTAGAGTTAGAAATAGGTACCTCAGAAGTTTGGGGAGAATCCTCATTCTTCTCCTCCAAAACAGGTTCCTTTGGTGTTTCCACGTGCCCGAATCAGTGACTTCGGGTTTCACAAGTTGTGTACCACTTCTCAACGTGATTGCATTGACACCCTCTTTTGGGTTGATAGGTTGAGAAGGGAGTTTCCCACCATTTTGTGCCTTCAATTGATTCAACTCAATAGCCATAGAACCAACTTGAGTTTGCAAATCCTTAACCGTACTCTCCGTTCTCTGCATAAAAGATTTCAGCAACTCCTCCATGTTGGACCCCATATTTTGAGGTAGTTGTTGTTGTTGAAATTGTTGTCTCGGCTGGAATTGTTGTTGTTGAGGTTGAAATCCACTCGGGTTGTTGAAACTAGGTTGTTGAATCGCTCCTTGCTTATTGGCATAGCTAAAATTGGGGTGATCTCTCCATCCCGGATTGTAAGTGTTAGAGTAGGGATCATACCGTCTTGGTTGATTTGGAAAGATCGCATTAGCTTGCTCGTCTTCATAAGCTTGAGAGGAACTTGGTATCACCGCGGCTGCAACTTGTTGAAGCATTGCGTTCATGTTACCCATTTGTTGAAGAAGTTCTTTAACCTCACTCACCTCATTCACCCTTCTTAGAATCACATCCGAACAACGACTCAAGAATTGTTGTGAGTTTGCTGCCATGTTTTCAATAACCTCTCTAGCTTGTGCCACCGTCTTGTTCACTAGTGCACCACCACCCGCAGCGTCAAGAAGATTCCTATCACTTGATTGGAGTCCTTCATAGAAGTATTGGATGATCATAGCGTCACTGAATTGGTGGTGAGGACAGCTTCCAACCAATCTCTTGTATCGTTCCCAACATTCATATAAGGATTCTCCTACATTTTGCTTCATCCCACAAATCTCCTTGCGAATTTGAGTAACCTTTGATGCAGGGAAATATCTCTCTAGAAAGAGTTTCTTCAGCCAATTCCATGTTGTGACACTTCCGGCAGGTAAATAGTATAACCAATCCTTGGCACTATCCATTAAAGAGAAACGAAAAACTTTCAACATTGCACCATCCGCCTCAACATCCGCTGGAAGCATGTCCATGACAATGGTGTGGAAGTCCATAAGATGTTTGTTTGGGTCTTCATTCACCATGCCATGGAACTTTGGTAATTCTCTAAGCAACCCCGGCTTGATCTCAAAAGTAGAGTCCGTTTGAATACACCCCTGTTGTGTATCAAGCTTATGAGAAGCTAACTCCTTGAGTGAACGATTTGCATCACCCATTGCTTCTTATTCTTCTTGCTAGAAAGTCTCTTCTTCTACTTCCAACTCTTGTTCGTCCGTTGCTTCTTGACTTGGTTGGAGTATTGTGCCTCTTCGAATAGCTATCCCGCACCTCGGATAATTCCAATCCTTAGAAGCCATGGATTAGGTACCTGAAAAAAATTCTCGCAAACAAGTGAGAAACAAGACAAGAAAACAAGAAGCAAAGATAAAGCAGAAATTATAAAAAGAAACTAAAAACTTAATAACTAGCCGTATGCCTCCCCGGCAGCGGTGCCAAAATTTGATCGTTGTCGTATGCGTCAAAAATAATTTCACTTTCCTAAAGTATATGATAAGAAAGAGTTCGTTTCCACAGAGAGGCGATTGTAGTTATTACGTATTCAATTTCTTAAAGTAACCAATTGGGGGGATTTCTGATTTTTATGTAAGCAATAAAAGCAAATTAAAAGCAAAGTAAATTGTAGAAAGTAATCAATAGAGAAAGATATTGGTCAAGGAATTCATCTTCAATCTTAAACATGTACTTGCATATATGATTAGAATTACGATTTAATCTCTTATATTATCAAAAGCCTAGAGAATCAAGAGAGCAAGATAATCTATTAATTTCCTAAGTTCATCAACACACACATTAGAGCTGCGTATATGAATTCTACCTAAAGAATAACCTAACGCCTTGCGCTAATCAAGTTTAATTCCTAGGAGCATTAAGTTTCAGAAATAGGCTAATCAATGCAATTGTCATGCGTTGCGCATAACAATTCGGACAATGGTCAAACTCTACATATGATTAAGAGAGTGTATCACTACAAACCGTAAACATATCATGCTACTTGTATTCAGGGTTATCGCTCGATGAAAAACCCTAAAATAGCTATGGACTAGGATGCAAGTTCAATTAATTGGCCACTTAACTAATCAAACATCGTAATCCTATCACAATACATCAATCATGTGATTCTTAAAACAGTAGAGATGTGAACGATAATCAAGAGAGAAAACTAATACATAAATCAAACACAAGTTTTAGAAATAGGACTACATCCTTAACCAATAATATAAAATTTAGCTACTCATAGCTATGGAGTTCATCACCAAAAATATGAATTGAAAATAAGAAGAAGATGAACAAAAGCAAACCCTAGTTGCGTAAACAAAAGCGACTCTCCAAGTTTCCAAGAATAAAACGTGTTTCCAAAAGTTGTAGGATTTCTCTTTTATAGCTCCTCTTGTTCCAAAATTAGGTCTAGTCTTCAAAGTCCATTAGATGAAAATCCACCAAGCCCATAAGTGAGAGAAACCCATGTAGAAAATATGCCCCAAAAACGGTCGCCGGAAAACTGGTATTATGGCCGGAAATCGGCCGGAGGAGTCACCGGAAAGTACCTCAGGTGACCGGCAAAGTCCGCCCGGTCACCTGTCAACGAGTCAGTTCGGGTCAACTCGGGTCAACTCGGTCAAACCGAGTCATATGAGTCAGGTGGTCTAGTCAGACGAGTCAGCTATCTAACCAGCTGAATGGGCTGAGTTGGATCAGGCCAAAGCCATCTTGCCAGGCCAACCCATCATTGCACGTGCCTAAGCTCTCTTGCATGAGCCATAACCTATGTGATGCACCATTGTGGCGCATCACAACTCCACAACCTGCTACCTAGCATGACTCTCTACAGCTTCAATGCAGGATCAATAACAATAAACATTCATTCAATTCCAGCTCCCTGACTCAATGCACACCATAATTCACTATTCCATTGCTTCAGCTTCTCACTGCCAGATAACCCAACAACATCACAGCTTATACTCTTTTTCATTCTCGTCTCCCTGTCCAACAACATATTCCTAAGCTCACAGCAAAGAGAATTGTGCAACTTCAACTCATTGCGCTCAACTCCCATCACCTGCAAATCCTAGCATTCATCTATTTCACATCCCCTGATTCCAGTATCTCTTGCTTCTGCTCCAAACTCAGCAACATCAAGACCCATTTTCTCAAACCTACCCATTCTGCAGCTTCCATTTAACCATCTCGGTTCAGTTTGATTCCTCAACACACAAAGACCACTAGCGATTCGGACATGCCTTTCGGACATGTAATTCCATCTTGAGCCATTCCTGCTTCATTGTCTTGCTCAGCTCAACAACATCACCCCAAAGCAATTTCAGTTGCGACTTCAATTATGCATACCAACTCAGCCACCACTTGCACTGTCCTCATCCTTCTAAGCTCCTCAGCACCAGTTCCAGCTCATTTTGAGCCATTCTGTCACAACCAAACAATCACTTTAACCCCATCTGCTAGACAGCAACAAACCATTTCATCCATCACTGCATCAATATTTCAGCATCACTGAATTCTACATTTCAACCTTCAGCTTTATTACCTCCTCCACCAGACCCATTTGTTGTCCTGCAGCTCAATTGTACTCAGCTCACCATTTCCATATAACCTTGTCAGAACTCAAGCATTATGTTGCTGTTCAAACCAGCTGCATCTTCTTAACTCATTCATCCCACACTGCCATATCGAGTTCCAATCATCGCTGCCTAATGACACAACTGCACTACCACTGCAATTCAAACATGCAACTACAGCTGCAAGTTCTAACATTCATCACACTCCATGAAAATCACCAGTACCCATTCGGTCATTCCAAGGCTTCAACATTTCCTGCATCTCAACCCATTTTTTTTCTTCACTGAGTTCTTGCCTTAACCAGCTGCAACTGCAACAGCTTCTCAAACTTCTCAGACCCTGCTCAATCAACATTTGTTCATATGCAAACCCAACCACCAGATTCAAATCTGAGACTCGACCCATTTCTTCAACTTCATCTTCTGCTTTTCTTCTTGAATTTGAGCATCAACTCTTCAAATCCCTAATTCCTCCACCAAAAATTCGAATGAAACCCTAACTTCCATCGATTTCAACAGAAACATCATCAGAGTTGAACCCATCCGCTCAATCGACAAGAACAGAGATAGCTTCATTTCAATCTCTATTAATTCTTCACATACCACCAACAACAGCTTCTAAATCCTATCTCCTCTATTGAATAAAACCCTAACCCATCTTCCATCATCTCGGATTCAGAAGTAAATCGACTCAATCCACAGCCACAGACCCATGAATTCTTCCATCCTGATTACAATACCACCTTCATCTTCCCTGTACTCTCTTCGAATTCGATCTGCAGATGTCATAACCAATTTCGTCTCTGAATTTCTCTGCCGCCATTCACTCATATCTATTTTTCAGGTGATGTAGGAAATACGGCTAATGATCAATGAAATGATTTCTCTAACTTCTAGGGTCTATGTAGGAATAACAATCGGATATATCCACCCAGGTGCAAATGATAAGGGCCAACTGAGATGGCACCCCTTTAGATGTACTGTCAGTTCTAGGGAACTGACAAGTTTAATCAATGATTTTGCTCATAACTTTCTCATGCAACGTCGGAACGGCCTCATTCTTTCGCCACTAGCTTCGTCTTTTCGCTCTCCCCAAGATGATGAGATGAAATCCAGGATTTAACTTCCTTTTGCTCCAATGACTCCAAAACACCTAATCAACTCAAATTCACACATAAGATACACAATTTACAAGAAAAGTAGCAAAGAAAGCATAAACAATAGATATAAATATAGGTGCTTTACAACACCTATCAACTGGTAGTACTTAGATACTGGATTGAGGAGCACCTCATCATGTGATTGGTGACCTTCAAAATCTCCATATTCGTCAGGAATACGACGAACCTGATCAAGTCTGTGTAGGTAACGGCCAAAACTTACCTATCACTTATACTGGTAAGGCCAATCTCTAATCTGGTTGTTATTATTTCCCTCTAAAACATGTTTATTATGTAGCTTCCTTTCGTGCCAATTTAATTTTTGCCTCGCAATTTTCTCAATCTTATAATGTCCTATTTGAATTCCACCCTCTTTTCTTTCTTGTAAAGGACCGCCGCATGGGGAAGGTGATGCTACAAGGTCTCCTTAAAGATGGATTATATCACTTTGCTGCTACTCGTGAGTTTGATTTTTTGCCCGTTTTCCTGATGTGTTTTCTCCTTGTTCAGTTGCATTAGCTTCCGCTTTTGGTTCCAAATTAGATTATGGTGTGTGGCATCAACGGTTTGGTAACCCTATGGTGTGCACAGTTCATCGAGTCATTTATAGACCATAAGATTTCCTTTTGTTAGTCATGTTATGTCAACACAAGTTCCAAATTTTCATTTAATTCAAGTTTAACTGTTTATTCTTCTCCCCTATATTTAAATCTACAAAACAATCCTACTATTAAGACCCGATTTACAAAACAGTCATACTGTTACCAACTATTAACAAAATGGTATTTCCGTTAAGTAAAGAGTTAAGTGGTGACTCACAGTTAAATATGTTAATGAAATTACCTGTGTATCCTTCCCGTTTATCATTCCATACATAATTTCAAAATTTTCCTTCATTATAGGTTTTTTGACGGTGGTGCTATTTGTAGGTAGTGGTGCTGCCGCTTACATAACGTTACTTCGCATTCAAGATCGTTAAAACGCATTCAGGATCGTTACACCTCATTCACCCAACGGGTTCATCGCTTCCCCTACGGGGTTTAGCGATGATTCTTAAGCCTCCTCCACCACCACCACCACCACCACCGTCGCTTCATCACCACCAGCTCAACCAATTAGTTAAATGAAAAGGGCATTTTGGGGGAGGGTATTTCAGGAAAAGTTAATACCGTTTTATTCAAAGTGTTAAACCGGATGGAAATATGACCATTTTGTAAACGAATTAAAAAAGTATGACCATTTTGTGAGCAAATTACAAAAAGTATGACCATTTTGTGATTGTCCCTTGATTGTTTCTGATTTATGGGGAACTTCTCCCGCTATTTCAAGAAACGAATTTGGGTACTATTTGTTACTTATAGATGTTCACAGTAGGTTTCTTTGAATTTTTCTATTATACACCTCTTCCTGTTTTTATCCGGTTCAAAACAATGATCGAAAATCTCCTTGATTCAAAAACTAAGATGTTTAAATCTGATAACGACACTGAATATACAAAATTCACACCCTTTCTAAACTCTCAAGGAATATATCATATGTTCTCTTGTCCTCTTACTGTATAATAGAGTCTGAGGAAGTTATACGGTATCGATAAGAAGAAATCATTTCTTTTTGAAATGTCAAAAGGCCTGTGAAATATATCTAATTGCAATACCAAGTCTTGATAGACTTGGCTTAGAGCCGACTCTGAATATGCATAATATCGGGATTAGAGCAAGGCTTCACAAAAATCTTTCTTTTCTTTAAATTAGTACAAGTGGAGTGCACGTGCTTTGCACGTCTGCAAACAATAGCCTTTTCCATGTGCATCTTCCATGTTTGAAAAAAATATGACGCTACAATAAAAATGTATCTCTAAACAGTACATAAAAAAACAAAAAAAATTATGTCAATAATATTCATCTATCAAGTGAATGCAACGAAAAAAAAATATGACAGCTGCAATAAGAATGTATCTCCGAACAGTACATACAATTATTTTTGTTGTCAATAATTTTTATCAATCAACTGAACTGAAAAACTTATAGAGATTCCTAGTTACGCTACATTGTATGTCAATAATTTTCATCAATCAACTGAATTGCAAAACTTCACATACTTCTGCATTACTTAGATTCCAAGCAAAATACCCTAATATAAACACATATTACTTCCTTTGACTCCGGTAACCTGGAGAGCACTGGATCAGTTAAAACGTACGTCGAATGGTCCTGCATAAAGTCTGGAACGTAGAATCTTACTTGGGTGCTAAGCAGAATGAATCAAAGAAATCATCTTCTATGCCCCCACTCATTCAAACTTCTCAAGAACAAACCCTAACTCACTAAGACATAAAATCATCACATGGAACTCGATGCGATTTGTTATTTTAAACTAATCCGTCAATTAATTCAATACCCAACTCAAATCTCGATCGGAATCTTATAAATGAAACCCACCTTCTAAATCTGCAATGGATCCAATAATAGCAGAAACCTTAATTCTTAATCTTCATTATAATTATTCTACTATCAATTCATCTGCATAGTTCTCACATCCGAAAACCCCAGCACTTATTCTACAGAATAATCACTACACTACAACAAAAACATACATGGATCATTCTTAAAAAGTGTGATATAAGTACTGGTTGTCTGTGATCTTTGCCAGTATAATCTAAAGGGTGATCTATAGATAACAACTCTTATGCAATGAAAAGTGTGATCTTACCCTATGCAAAGAACATAAAGTTTTGAAAAGTTGAGATCTAAAGACAAGGTTTTAAAAGTTGTGATCTTTCCTCTAAGTTTTCAACCCAAATATACCCTATACAAACAGTATATTCCATTCCATTTCTTTACCTGTAATTCAAATTCAAAAAGTGATATAAAAAGGAAGCATAGTCTGAATTAAATTTATTCCATTCTGAATCAAATACACATTTCTGCAGAGTCCTGCTACATCAGATCAAAGTACATACTAAACGACCTGTACTGAATCTGCTGAGTCTATCATTAGAGACCAAACATACTAATTTAAATTCATTACATGAATAATAGTTTTACTATAAACTGTAAATGCAATTTCAAGTTGCGAATTCTATTCCAAAAGGGGAAATCTCAGTCATCAACCAAATGAACAGGGAAGGAAACTTCACCCATCGTCATTACACAAGATTTGTGTACCAAACAACCTGCAGATGATTCACTCAACATATTCAGGGATTCCCATATTTTACACAAGATTGAAACAAAAACAATGCTCATATGAAACCATATAACCCCGAGACTGGAGCTTTCTTTGAGCAGTTACAGATACGAACATCCAAGTTAAACTTAATTTTATCTCATCCTTATATGAAACTTGGAGCTACTGAGTGTTGAAAGTGAATTTCACAGTTTGACATATAATGTGCATGCCTCTACAATGATTGTATGAGCTAACGACAACATGAATGAATACATATAATAGTATAGACAAAGAAGTACCTAAAGCATATTTGCATGAGATCGTTCCCACCCTCAGGCATAGAAACAAACGTAAAGAGAAGACCAAGCTCGATCTGTGCAACCCACTCCTTAAGCTCTTCTTCATCCACTAACACAATCGACTCTGTTACCCCAGTCCTAGTACAAAAGTGGTCTTTGATAAGATTTCATCACAATAGTGAAGTACCTTATTCGGAGTTAAAGGTGGATATTTTGATTAACATATAAGGAAAAGAAAATCAGAGTTTATGCACCATATTCACAGTTCCGAATTTAACTCAGACCCGAAGCTGAAATAAGCTTCATAAATACTTCAATTTTACCAGAAGACCCTGTCTGAAATAAGCAGACATAAAGTTAAACACAAAGACAACAGACAGAGAAGAAAAGGTGACAATCAAGACTGTAAGAAACCAAACAAAAAAGTTATAGCATAGACAATGACTACATCAAATCAATAAGAAATAACAAAAATGCATTAAACCACCTGGTTTGGTAAAATTATTGAAAAAATCGAGGAACAAAGTAATATAAGGACATAAATTTACTACTCTTTTCACCAAGAAATGCAAACAGAGAAGAAAAGGTGACAATCAAGACCAAAAAATTTGTGGTTTCCTAGATGATGTATGTATGGTAGAGGTATTGTTAGTTATGGGTTCAAATGTTTTTATTGTTCAAGAAACCAAACAAAAAGTTATCACCGGTCGCAGACTTGGTATACATGATAAACTCCGTGAGTAATTCTATCTAAAAATCTAGCTTCCGTCATTGAGATGTCATTTTTCGAACTCGTGCATTCTTTTTCCTTTTTTTTTTTTAAGTAAACTCCCATGAAGTCAACCTTGACGGTTGGCGGAAACCAAACAAGAAGATGAGTCGATGACCTTTAAACATTAAAGTCTTTCAGATTTTACCCATTGGAGCAAGAGAATAGGCAACGAGTTGTACTACTCTTTCCTTCTTTCGTAGTACCAAGTACCAGCAACAGCAACACTTAATTCCATTTAATCAATATATCCACTTGCGGTGGGATTGCTAAACGTTAATGGCTACTACAATTACCTACTCACATTTATAGATAAGGCCGTGACGACGGCTTCATTAAACCATCTCAACGTAGCATCATCGTATCGGCTCCTAATGCCCATGATTTATTGCTCAAACTCGAGGTTTTTTTTTTACTTTCTTTTCTTTGTTTTTGTGATAAAAACTAGTTTGGTTAGAGCCAAACCTAATTACATTGTTTTGTTGGTTGGTGTAATTAGGATTACGTGCATCTATGCATGATAATGGAATGCTAGCTCGTGATAGACAATGACTACATCAAATCAATAAGAAATAACAAAAATGCATTAAACCACCGTAGGCTCCAAAATCATCATTTGGTCCAAGGTTTGGTAAAATTATTGAAAAAATCGAGGAACAAAGTAATATAAGGACATAAATTTACTACTCTTTTCACCAAGAAATGCCAAACCAATTTCAAGATGATAGTTATATAAGAAATATTGTTACCCTAAAGTTGTCACTGCGCTCTTTCACCTGACTTACAAGACCAGATATTTCTGATGACATACTAACCACCATTCATTTGGCTTTAATTTGAATTCCATTCCATTTTCTTTTAACATGATATTGCTTTGCCCTTATCGTCTATATTTTTTTTATATTATAATTTAAATCACGCTAACTTTAGGTGAAATGGGACAATAATTTACTACTCTTTCCACCATGAACAGTTGCAGCATTACTACCATTTTCCTTCCATACTAGAACAACCATTAAAGTAAGAGTCGAAGAGAATTTCTAAGTACTTGGAATTCATAACCACTAAGTATCTCAATTTAAAACATAAAATATAAAATAGAACACACTAAGGAATTGATGCTAGGAATGAAGAAGGTAGGGCATCATCATGTGCCGGCCCTCAACAAAAAAGAAAACAAAAGGTCAAACATCGCAAGGAGATAACAAAGCTATTGTACCTATTTGGAGTAACCTCAAAACCAACAAGGCTCTGCACATGAGAGTTGAGATAAGAAACACAAAATTAATAGCACCCACTTACTTCGCTCAGAAACTAATTTTACCCCAGCATAGTTTCCTTTAAAACCAACGCAGAAACCATGTTCGTAACTGGTGGCATGTGTTGCATCCCTCCTTTGTATAAGGACTGCAACTGGAAGGTTAGCCATAAAAAGGTAATAGACCTTCAGAAAGTGTGATCTACAGTATGTTATCTAAAGCATGTATTGTTGTAGTGCTAATTTCACATACATTCAAAATATGATAAGAAACCCTAATTTCAATTACCTGATTTATCATTTCCCGTAGCTTGAATCGATTCCTTCAATCAATACCACTACCAACAATTTCTATCTTCAATCATCTTCCATTAATATTCTCTGTCTGGATCCCCTCTCTCGGTTTCATGGCCGAAGAAGAAAGAAGAACGGAAAGAAAAAAAAAGGAAAAAAAAATAGAGGTGGTTGGGATTCGATCCTGCAACCTTTTGGTCACTTTACCGCGAGTTTTACTAAATTTCCGCTCAACAATTAAAAGATTTCGAACCTCCGTGTCCTTTTTTGAGTCCGCTAAATTTACGGAGTTACCCTTCATTTTGTGTTGTATATTTACAATAGTTTTGGTGAGAAATGGAAACATGGAGGGACTCTTTTGCCATTTCATTGTTAATTGAAAAAATTAATCTCTTTATGTCAATTGATGACTTGGAATTTACAAAAAAAATTGTCGTATAAGTGTCCCCTCGCCTCTTCCCTCGGACGACCCGATAAGATTAGGTAGATCAAACGGCAAATACTTCCATCACGCATATCTTTGAGGATAAATCTAAAACTCCTGAACAACTTGCCTTGGACATAACACGTCACTATGATTACTGGCATCCAACACATCTGCATACTTTAGCCCAATCACAAGTCAGACACATCAAACCGATACCTTACTGGAAATTCCCCGAAGTGAACACTGTTAAGATAAACTGTGATGCTTCTTGGATTTCTGAAAACACTAATGCAGGTTTTGGCTTTGTGATTCGCAACTGGACATGAACTTTCAAAGGAGCAGAATCAGGAATCTTCAGAACTTCCACTGCTGAAGAAGCAGAAGCTCTAACTCTCCTGCAAGCTACAAATTGGGCCATCACAAACAACTTATATCTGGTCATTGAGGGAGACAACCAAGCAATCATAAAGCACTTACAAGGAGAAGATTCAACAATCCAATGGCAAAGTCTGGCAATATTGGAGGAAGTCAGGAAGCAAACAACAAACTTAACACACTTTTTAGGTTTCAATTTCTTAGACAGAAAAGCTAACAGAGTAGCTGACCTATTAGCAAAGATGGGAGGAAGAACAATAGACATCAGTCTTGGCAAGAACAATCACCCCTGTTTTTAATTCCTTCAATTGCTTTTGATACTGAAAAAGCTTGTGAACTATGTACTCTTAGTAACTCTGTTGTAATCCTTCTAGAAGAAAATAATCTAAGAGATTCAGTCATCGGAAGAACAATTCACACTGAATTGGTTACAGATGAGACTGAATCAAACGATTAGTTCATCTCTGTATTATCAATCCATTTACCTTCAAAAAAAAAAAAAAAAAAAAAAACAAAACAAAAAAAAAAAGCCAAACAACAGTAATGTACATCTCCTAATCATTAAAAAATAATCCCTCCCCAACTTTTATCGCAAGACAGGCGAAATGACACTTGTGACCCCTGCTCATTAAAAACCCTTGCGAACAAACCCTTTAGAAAACCAGAAGCTTCTACTACCTGGTCCGCCTCATTACTTGAAGAGCCGCGCAGAGACAGCCTTCACTTTTCTTGCGAAAGAGATCCAAGACCCTTCTGGAATCAAATCTACTGTTAATGGCGACTTTGATTCTTCAAAGATCAGCTCGATCTGCTCAAAAATCTACTGATTTAGCTTCCAGATGTGTAAGTGTTTGCTTACCTTTTAACTTTCTGATTTGTCTTTGTTGAAAATTATTATTGTCACTACGTGATTTATTTTCATGATTATCAACTGTGTTGGTGATGTGTTGTTAGGTATTAGGATTTTTATTAAATTTATGAAAAAAATCAGGAGTTTGTTTGATTTAGGGATTTCTTAGATTTTTTTTTTTTTTTTTTTGATTATTCAGTGATTTGATTTGTTAGCTGTTTATGGTTGTTTGAGATGTTAATTTTCAGTGAAAAAAAATGGAGATTTAGGGTTTGGTGGGGTACTGTTGAATGTTGTAGTTATTTGATTTAGATGCTAATCTTCACTGAAAATTAAGGTTGGGGTTTTTGATGTTATCCCTATGTGATTTTGTTATGTTTATGTTGGATAAGGAAAGCAATCATCTTATGTGATTTTAGTTGATTGTGGGTTGTCTGTCATATGGAACAGTGTTTATGCAATTACAACGAAGGCATGAATCGGATTTATCGAAATTAAGGGATTGTTCATGTTTTGATTTATATGAATGAGATAACAATTATTGGTTTTAGATTACTTTATTGTCGGTTGTTGTTTAGTGTTCTCTAATACCTTGTTTTTCATGGTAATTACGTGGATACTAATTTTCTTTCATATACACAGCTTCTTGCAAATGGTGCAACAGCATGGACTGCTAAAACATTAAGTCAGAGATTGGGTAGTGTAGCTAGATTATTCAGGTTTGTGTGGTAATGTTGTTTTTATGTGATGAATTGGTTTCCTGTTTTCAACCGCTTTTGCCAGTACTAAATGTTATGTTTTTGTGCAGCTCTAAACCACTTGGTGATGATTTGATTGAAGGAAAGGTAGGTTCAGATCTTTTGCGAGTTGGTTTGCTCATGTGTTGTAAATTTTTCTCTACTTGGGATGTATATATTCTTGTATTTAACTAATGGATGCTGTTGTTTTTACAGACCTCTGCTAAAGTGATTCAAAATTCTGGAGGAGCACGAACCACACCTGCGTTCAACCCCAAGGGAGGATCACTTGTTGGTGTTCCAGGCAAGCGTCGGGCAGGGAAGCCAGTGACTAACCCAACCACCATCTTCTTCCATTCAAGACGTATATATAATAGACATGATGGTGACCCCCAGGCACAGAAAAAGATGAAATTGGCACCGCACAAGATTGTTAAGACTCCAAATGGTGATGTCTGGGTTGAGCTTAACGAACCAAGATGCTCAGCCACTCAAATTGGTGATTTTTTACTTGTCGAGGGTAAGGTTCGTAGATGTCCACAGGGTAAGGTTCTGTAAATGTCAATTTGGGACTTGGTTAAATGTTATTATGTCTCTGTTTTAATGCTGTCTGTCTTATATCTTATATGCTTACAAGGGATTTCAATATAGGCTGGATGGTTCTATGTTGTCTGTGTTTTTAATGTTGTCCGTCTTATCTTCTATTCTTACAAAAGGCTAGTATTTTATATGGTTTTGGTACCTCCCCAATAAACCAATACACCCATTAGCATCCATGAGAATAGCTTGGCTAGTTTTCCAAACGCATATTAGTTGATTGATATTCCGTTACACTCAATTTCTCCCAGTGATCTGATAAGAATACTCACTTCATATTCACCAATGTGTCAGTGACAAGATTTCTTGACATTAAGCCAGACTAGCTTGCAAAACTTTGATAATTATGTTTCTACAGAGTACTGGGGGAAACAGGTTAAAGGAAGTAGCACTAAAACCTATGGATTAAACTTTTATCATAAACAAATTAGGGGATTTTAACAAAGTGCCACACTTCCAATTTCCGCTTTAAGAAAGTGCCACCGTTTATAAAATGCCACAACTGTTATGTATTCCGTCAGGGCCTATGAAGCACGGATACCGATACGGGGATACGGATACGGGGATTCGTCAATTTTCAAAAAATGGGGATACGGGATACGTTGGGATACGCGTATTAATTAAAATATATTTAATTTGTTAATAGTGAAAAAAATCGCATAAAGTAAGAAAATTATAAAATACTATCTGGAATATCAAAAAAAAAAAAAAAAAAGATAAAACAAGAAGATAACCCATCACTCATCAATATTGAATAAGAATGTTAGGGTTAGATATTTATATACCGTTTATAGAATAATTTTTGATAATAATTTTTGATAAATACCCGAGGTTCGAATATATTACTATCTAAAAATATTTAACATATTATGTATACAAATATTTGACAATATATTATATATATATAAAAATAATAAGTTAAACTGTCCCCTCTAGAGTATCCTATAAGAAGTATCCCAAAAGCATCCCCATACCCTTTTCGTAATTAATAAAAAGGGACACTTTAAATGGGGTGTCTGATACGTATCCCCAAGTGTCCGACACTGATAAGGCGTCCGACACGGATACGTCACCGGTTTTGAGGTGTCCGTGCTTCATAGGTCAGGGCCCACAAAATCAGTCTATAGTCATTGAAAAAGTCAAGCAAATATGTCATTATTACCTAACTATCCTTCTCTGTCTTTAAAGGTTTGCACCCGTACAAAAGCGGAAAAAGAATCCGATCTGATTCATATCTCCTTCTTCTTCCCGAGACTCATCTTCTTATTCTTCCGGCGAGTACGAGAGCACCTCTGGATCTTTACTAACTTACTTTTTGTTTTCTTCACTTTAGGGTTTATTAGGGTTTGTCGGGAAGAACGCGATTTGGGGGTTTTCCGAATTTTTAGATTTTAGAGATTTCCATTCAGATTTTCGTGTTTACTGGAAATGGGTGAGATTCGTCAGTTGATTGATGTTTTGAAGCTGTTAAAGAAAGAAATTCAAGAGATGAATTGGAACTTTAGAAATCAGTGAAATAGGGTTTTCAAAGTTTATTAGAAACTCAATTAGGGATGGATGATAAGAAATTAGAGGATGGGTTTGCATGATTTGAAGATTCGTATTGAGAATTTGATCTCGAGTAAGGGAAAAAAGGGGATTTGAGATTTATTTCAGGGTTTCTGAGAAATCAAGATGGTGATGAAGTTTGAAAGGTTGCTGTTAGTTTTGAGACGAGTTACTGCATCGAGTCAACAGTTAAATTGAGAATTGGAAATTGCAGATGATGGGTTTAGTGGTTAAATTTGGTGGATCTGTGAGATGTTGCAGGAAGGGATGAATTGGTCCCTGTGTTGTTAAAACTGATTATGAACCTGGTGATGCTGATGATTGGATGGATAGATGTATGCTTAGGACTTGACAGTGGCTGGCAATTGCGATTGCTTGATTCAATTGATGTTGTTGTTTCTTGGTGTTTGGCGAAGGAACCTGAAGCCGCAGATGTTGTTGTTGCTTTGCTTGAAGTGTTAGTTGAACCAAATGGGTTTGTTGGTGATGTATCATGGAAGAGAAGGATTAGCTAGATTTGGAAATGATCATTGTGCAAAATCAGTGGATGAGATGTTTGGCTCAATGGGTTTATGAAGGTGATGTAGTGAACACAAGAACAAAAAGGAATTGGTAATGATATTGTACATTACAGGGAATGGAATCTAATAAGAGATGGTTATTCAGGCAGAGTGTTGTGTCTTGTGCGGTAATGAGGTCTTTGTGTCACATTGGCTTGGTAGCGGTGAACGGATGAGCTCGACGTGGTCTCGTATGTTACTGAATTTGGGCAAAGGAGAAGAAGGCAAAGACGAACTTGATGTTGTTGAGTTAGCTCTGACTCCCGACTTAACTCGCTGATGACTCGCAATGATGATTTGATATAACTCATTATAGTGAGATAATTCGAGGGCATAAATGTCTTTTACTAAGATGAATTGCTGCCACATATGCTCTAACGGATGTTAACTATTTTTTGAAAAAAACGGGATGGAAAAGGTCAAATGTGTGGCATTAAATAAATTTTGAAAAAAAACTGTGGCACTTTCTTTAACCAGATATTGGAAGTGTGGCACTTTATTAAAATCCCCAAAAACAGGTTCATGGTACAATTTGAGCTTTCACAGACTTTGTCGTATAATGTGAATTTTCTATCAAAAAAAAAATGAAGCGTGAAGTATTTTTGGTTCCAAAAAAAAGAAGAGTAGCTTCTGAAATCTTTCCAATACTTGAATCTTTGAAAATCGAATGATAAGTGACAGAAGAATCACAATTAAAGGGGGAAAAAAACTACAGTGTATGGACTCATTTTGATTATTATCTTGCAGTACCAGGCAATGCCGATATACCCAAGCTAATACTGTTGTGCAGTCCTACACAATTCAGTGGCCGCCTTAGGTTTCAACTCTAGGAACAAACACACATACTCTGCATGTTCTCCTGGAGTATTTGAACAATGTAAATTTGGTGCATTTATCTGGATTAAGATAGCTAGGGTAATCTGAGGATCATAGGACTGATCACCATTGTCAACGATAGTGTTGTATTTTTAGACCTATGACTTTGATTATCTGATAAGGACTGAAACTGACACTTGCACTCCTAGGCATTGTAAATAAACTCAAGCTGATATACCTCTTAGTCTTATGAAAAATTCAATGGACTACAACATTAATACACCCGGAAAGATGTTTACAGGCTTGAAATTAGAAGCATTCAGAAATAGAATAAACTGTTAGCAAATACAAAACAACATCAATAAAGCCTTTTTAATCACTGTACTAACAAAATTCAGTGATTGATCTTTCCTTATCCCACTGTGATGTTCAACTGAGGACTTATGGCTTCTACTGCACTTCGAGAGAACGTATCCGAACTAACTAACCCATTTCAGAAATATGCATAAGACATCTTTGAGTTGTTCATAATGTTAAAGATTCAGCTAACTTGTTCTCTAAATGAAACAAGACTCCACACATTCAGGTAAGCCTCTTGGAAACAATGATATCTCATCTATTACTTCCTTTTTGTTTTGGATTCTTTGAAAAGAATAACATACCTGAAATTCCATCCAAACTTTAACTAACCATTTCAGCCGTATGTTTAAGATATATTTGAGTTGCTGATTCCATACAACTGAAAGCTTCAAAAAAGTAATTCTCCAAATGTTTCAAGAGACATGAAGTACACATCCATCTGAGCTCCTTGGAAACAATGACATCTCATCTATAACTTGCTTTTTGTAGTTTGAATACTCTGATAAAGTTGACCGACCAGAAATTGTAATTCTTACCCTCTGCAAAACTCTTGCATTCTTCAGAAACAATCTTATCAAATCCTTCTCGAATTCGTTCCAGAAAAAACCGCGAAATTCAACTGACTTGAGATGTAGCAACAAACACTGAGGAATCAAACCTAATGACCAACCATCATTGTTGGTAGATTTATTATTACGAAATCCATCAACAAATACAAGTGACTCTAAATTAGGTGAGATATGGAGAAAGTTGAGTAGTATTTTAACAATCCAAGAATGTAGATTTCCCGCATCACGACATCCATATCCATCATACATCCCTGCACTCATTATTTCCAAATGAATCAAATTACAAAATGAAGGCATACTGGTATGGAAATGATCTTGATAGGAAAGAAGCTTTAAACAATTATCGGACATTGTTAGACGTTTCACATAAGAAAGACCACAGAAAAGTTTAGTTGCAAGAGAACCAAGTTCACCCGTTTCTCCCATATCTGCTGAGCGTGAAAGAACAATTTCTGCATCAAGCAATGTAAAGAAATTATGCAGAACGAAATCCTTGGCAAGAACTGAAGAGTACTTGAATGACTGTAAATTTGGTGCATTTATCTGGATATCAAAGTCCCGAGTACATAAACCATTAATAAACAACCGCTTCAAATTAGGACCACAAATACTTAGATGCTGTATATCCCATCCACACCCTCTCAAACTCAACTCTTCGAGAACGGGGGAGCTGGAAAGCAACTTTGGAATCAAATGCTCATCCTCCAATACGACACCAAGTCGAAGGATCTTCAGCTTTGGAAAATTTACTGATTCAGGATGTCCAAGCAAAGACCCATTTATCTCCAAAATAGTCAGCGACTCACAAACAAAAAGGCATGGAGGAAGAGTAATACCACATCGATTAAGAACGAGCTCTTCAATTTTATGTTGCAAAACAGTATAGATCCATCCACTAACTCTAGAGCTATCAAA
The DNA here is from genome assembly GCA_023531295.1 of Papaver armeniacum. Taxonomy (NCBI): domain Eukaryota; kingdom Viridiplantae; phylum Streptophyta; class Magnoliopsida; order Ranunculales; family Papaveraceae; genus Papaver; species Papaver armeniacum. Next base: position 140,602 of record JAJJWW010003458.1, on the reverse strand, counting down.
ACAATAATCAAAATCGAGACAGAATTTCTTTATTGGCGGTGAATGAACACCTTGACGAAAAGACAGCACTCTATCCACAAATCCCATGAATGCTTCGGTTTCTTTTGGACGAACACTCCTATAAGGAGGCCTCCAATTACGAAAATCAATAATTGGAATGGATGTCCATAAATACCTCCAATTTGTAGATAAAACACTTGTAGAAACAACATATTTGATGGGAATAAATGAGAAAATGTGATGAATTAGGGGTTCAGGTATCTTCCTGATGCTATCCATTTCCCTATCTCTTTTAGCACGGTTCCTTCTAATCATAATCTTTTCAAAATTGCCTCACATACACAGTATAAGGAAAATTAAATTTGCAAATTTTGCAATTGAACCCTACCCTAGAAAAATGAAAATGAAATGCTTTGAAGTGATACAGCTGATCAAATCAAAAGATTCAACACAAGAAATAAATCATTCAATGATTACCTCAACTGATAAGAGTTTGACACAGCAAATTTCAAGTAGGTCGCCGGAGTAAGCCCTCGACTCCTCCCTCGTCTCTATTCTTTGGAGTCCTCTCGGAGAACAAGATGTAGAAACTGAAATAATGGAAGTAATTTATGAGAGTAAAAACAAGTATTGGAAATTGCTTTGAAAAAAAAAAGCATTGGAAAGAGTGCAGGTCAAGAGAGGCTGACAAGCTCAAAATAACTTCCCCAGAGCGGTGGGTTTGACTTGAGGCAGTCTTTATTACGCATGGCAAAACCAAAAACTAGAACCAAGGGATAGATAAGATGATTTGTTGGACCCCAATGCACATTTTGGGTAAAATTTTCGCCAACTATTCATACTTTAAACTTTAAAGTCACACCACATGATCAAATCTTAGGCTAAGTCTTATGTGCTAGATATCTAGATGCTAGATTGGCCATCCACGTCAGCCTAGACAACCTCCTAAAGCCTATGATATTGCTAATCTAGCGACTAGTCATTTGAACAAAACAAATACGTCGGACGCCTGCTCCAAACAAGAGTTTGACCAGTCACAATGACAAATAAACAAACAATCGTCCCAAAATTTCTTCTCTTTCCATATGGGTATATGTTAAATCAACTCATTTTCGATCCACTCCACATGCTTTATCTCTCTTCCACGTACTCTCTTCCACATTTTTGATACGGTCCACTCATTCCACTCATTAATTCACCATTAGTTAGCTATTAGTCTCTCTCTATCAGTAACTTAGGTATTAGCTAACTTAGGTATTATCACTCTGCCCAGTCCACTCATTATACGCCAGTCCACTCACCAGTCTCTATCTCCATCAGTAACTTAGGTATTAGCATTAGAAACATTTAATCAAAAGTATCCATCGTCGAATGGTTCGGCGTCCTGGGAAGCGCCGAATGGTTCATCGTTTGCATCACTTTTTGAGCGCCGCACCATTTAGCGTTTCAATCTCGCCGATAGTGCGACTGCGAGCAAATGCTATGAGAGAGAAGTAGCCAGATTGAGTGTTAACTTTTTTCCCACACTTTTTTTCATGATTTGCAACACTTTTTGGCCAATCTAGCACATTGGACTTAGCCTTATGGGTAACTTAGCCAAGGGAGCCGAATTTAAACTTTTAAGTCACACCACATGATCAAATCTTATGCGTAACCTAGCCAAGGGAGCCGAAGCGGGAGGGGGCTGAGATTGTGTCACAAGGGGGCAAGCTAACATTACCTTCCATGTTAATTCCTGCAATATTACGTCATTGGGGACTCGAACCTGGGACCTCCTGGAACACATGAAAATTTGGGAAATGGGGATGACCAGCTGAGCTAGGTGCCCGTTCTTAAAATATGCTACAAAGCCCAAATTATGGTTCTTCAGAAAAATTCAGGATCCTGAACAGATTTTGGGTCATCGGACAACTTTGAAAACATATCCCATAACATAACATTAGCTTCTCTTATGCCAAAAACTTGACAATTCCTTCTTACTAGAAAGCAAGTACTACGCACATAGACTGGCTCTTATGGAGTCTAGCATCCAAGATGGATCCCTGTAGAAGTGTCGTTAATTGATAAACAGTGAGCGTGATCCGAATGAGTGTTTCTTTTAGCTTGGATCCAAGTTGGAAGTACCCAAGGTACGCAGTTTCAAACTGCGTATGGAGAAAGCATAACACGCAGTTCCTAACCGCGTATCAAATAAAAATCCACGGAATATTCTTCTGCACGCATCTAGAAATTGCGTTGCACGCAGATGCAAACTGCGTATTCTTCATACGCGGTTACAACTGCGTGGATGTTTTATATTTGTTTGACCTTTTTTCCTACACCCGGTTTACACTGTAATGTTAAACGCGGAGTATTTTTCGTATACTTTCTCCACTTGAGCTCTGGTTAAACATAGCCCAGTTTTGTAGTTGCAAACACTCATACGGCTCAACTTAGGCAGTTACCACTAAGTCATCTACACACTTTTTTTCACAACAACTTCTGATAGAAATCTCGTTATCCTTATCAACACACTGTAACGCTAAGATTTTTTGAGGGGGATTTCATTTATAAATAATAATAATTTTTTCCTATAAATACACTCCATCAACTACTCAAAGAAACATACCATCAAACATAAAACTCTACTTTGAATTTAGCCCGTCAAAAATGAATTCTAATCGCAAGGGAAAACAAATCGTGTGTGTAGAACCAAACCAAATTTGTCCGCTCTGTTTCCTTGATGACCATTCAGCCATGCAATGCCCTTGGATGTATTCCAAGTGCCCGCAGAGAGGTTGTCGGAATCAAAGTTTTATTAGAAGCGGAACCTGGAAAAAGTAGGTACCTTCGTTGCCAGTTTGATAATTGTCGTGAAGAAGCTCAGTGGTTAGAAGATGCAATCAAGTCCAAAGATGATAAAAACATTAACGAACTCTGCAAAAACTTCAAAGAGAAAGGTATGATTAAGGTTGAACATGAAAAGGGGGCTTTATGCCCGGTCCCTGTATGTAGGTTTTTTATGAAACTACATCGTTCTAAAGATAAGAACACCTATGGTGCACATTTTTGGCAATGTCCTGGGTGTAAGTTGGTGGAATGGGCCGAGTAATTATATTTTCTGCTGCTCTTTAATATCTAGTGTTATGTTATGTGTTTATGATGTAATGTTTAATCCTGTGTTTAATTCTGGTCAATGATGCCCGGTCTGATGTAATGTTTATGTTTTATGTATTGTGTGCTTTTTATGTTGTTTATGTATGTTAACGTTTATTTGGGTTTGTTTATGTTTGTGTATTTTAGGACCTCCTTCTAAGTTAGGGACAAACGTGTTGGTAAACTCCCATTCGTGAATATTTCCACTTAAGTCGGTAAACTCCCCAACCACCAGATCCCAAACCCCATTATTCCAGTCCACGTTTATGATAATAAATCAAAAGGGAAAACTGCATAATTCAATGCTTATCTATACACTTTTGTCTGACATACAAGTGGTGGACAACTCAATGGGGCGTGTTCTGAAAACACATTGTGACGGGTGATAATTGTAGATGTCAGAGACTACTATTACACATCTAATCGGTAGTACTTTACAACAGTCTTTAGCTGCCTCCTCTTTCAAAGGTCATTTTCTATTTAACCGTTACTCAGATTACAAAAATATATCACGCTACAGAAGATGGCATGCAAAATAATTCCCGACAAATGATGACCACTCATGCTGCCAAGTTGCCAATATTTATAATTTATTCATTTGTAGAATTTCAAAATTACATTTAAACCCATCTGAGAATTTTAGTATAAATTTGTGAAAAACGCCTCACAATTCAATTATCTCCGAAGGTGTAATGCTCTGTAAACTCAACCAAAAGATAAAGTTTTTCAATCCCAAATTATCAAAGTTACATATTTTATTTCCACCACAATAATCAATCACGATGCTACGTTTTTCGATGCATGAAGATATCGCTCTAGTGATAAGTTATTGTAAGGTTGTGGATATGGATCAGGATACGGAAAATCCTCAAGCGGGTATGGCGTTTTGGTTTCGAGTGAGGGAATAATTTTTGATTCAAATTGGGAATGGAAGAGTTTGGTATTCCGCCATACGTATCCAACACCGCGTTAGGATGATGAAAAGTATTTGTGGTCTTTTAGGCAGTATCGCGTTCTTGCAAATTGTAATCGTGCTCAGGCGATGGCAATGTATGAAGCGGAACTAGGGAAGCCTTTCAAACATTTCGTGTCCAGGTGTTTATACAAAACTCCCAAAGTTGGAGTACCCCAATTATATGACCCAACAACATCCAAATTATCCAACACTATACACCATCGTTTATCTACTCTAACACTACAGTCTGCAAACAAAAAAGAACCAATACACCAAAGCAAGAACATTCTAGTCAATTCTTCGGCAATGCCGCAGTTGTCAACATCTTCCCTACTTAAAATGAAATGAGCCAAGTGAGAAACTAGCAACGCGCATGCCTTGGAATCATAATATCCAGTTTTCATATTCTGTAGTCTTCTATGTGCCATAAAATCTAACACACCCTAAATACCTAGCATCCATAGCTTCTAGTTCTTACGCCGTCATTGTTTCCTTTGTAATTCTGGGATTGGCTTACCTCCTCCAATTGGAATACCAAATAACCGATAGAAATCTAGAGGGGTCAAACCTATCTCAAACTCTTTGAAGTGAAAAGTTCTAGTCTTCTTCCACCACCTCTCACATAAAGCTTCGGTTAATCCCTTATCCCCATAGTTAAAATTAAATTGGAATATGGACTCTAAACCACAAGATTGAAGAATTAAAATTGCACCTCAAGGTTGTTTCTCACCACTATCTTGTAAAAAATATTTAAGTTGGTCCAACTACTCCTAAATGTTCCGTCTCGCTTATCAGCTAAGTTATCGGCCTTATGTTGTAACTGTCTGACACCTGGAAATAGTTGGGATAACTTCTCATACCTAGACCAATCAACATCCTCCATTATCTAAAAATTCAAAGAGCAAGTGAAGCACAATCAACATGTGAATAACAAAAATCAAACGCATATATTAATCTATGCACAATCAACATAAGAATTCCCACGTTCACATTCACATCACATTGAGCTATGCACATTGCTCATCTTGCGTCTCTCAATCACAATGATATTAACAACATCAATTCCACCTCTACAATCATCTAAACATAAACTCAAATTTATAATTGAGCTAATCCTCATACTCATTGCAAAATGCTCTAATATAAACCTCCAAAAAAAGCATATTGGCAACATATTTCAACCATATCATCTCAACATCAACTCAAAACAACATATGAGTTACTTAATGCTAAAAACTCATTGCAAAAATGCTTAATATAAATTTGTTAACATGCTTTGTAGTTTTACAAACTTAAAATACATTCTACAGACCATAAACACAATTAAATCAATAAATCAATAATCTCCCACAACATGAATTTATGTTTCACCCAAATTAACCCCAAATACCATAAACCCTAAGCAATCACATTTCAATTTTTTTAAAGAAAATCAAATAATTTCCTGCTGCTTAATCAAACTAATCAAGATGATTGATAAAATATGGACGAAATCAAACCAACATAACTAAAAACGAAATCAAAATTCATCTCAATCAATCAAAACTAACATTTCATACCTTGGGTTGCTTTGTTGATGAAATCTCCAAAAAATAACATCAATAGATTCCCCACGTTTGATGTAACAAACCCTTCGAAGATTGTAGCTCATTCAACACAAAATCATCTCGAATCAGTTAATTGCATCCAAGTTCTATGAGGTTTGTTTGAGGAAGAAGAGTGAAAGAAAGAAAGAAAGAAGAAGAGATGCGGCTTCGTTGGTTTTAGGGTTTTCTAGCACACGCAGCTTCAATCAGCGCTGGACCAAATAACACGGCCAATACGCAGCTAGCAATCGCGCTTTTGAGTTTTCCCATAAAACGCAGTTCCAATCTGCGTGTTACGAAGCTTCAAACTGCGTATCGAGATAGAATCTTGGATACCCACTGCACCCGGTCGATGCATTTTGGTGACGTGGATCCAACATTCAGCTTGAATCTTGGGTGACGATTAGAGCCAGCCTTACAACTCTAGTGTTCATCTGTGTTTTATCCTTGACTACTAGGTGTTCAGTCATACCTAGAGTCCTGCTGTGGACTGTGGATTTACACCTCATTTGAGGATTTGTATGGGTCCATGCAGGGCCGGCCCTGGCGTTTTGCGGCCCCAAAGAAGACCTTAAAAAGTTGCCCCTTCTCTGCCAAAAAATCAATAAGCTTTTTCATCTATTGTGTCCAATTACCTGATCAAACATGTTTATATCTCTTAACTCAGCACCTTCGTTCTTATTGTTCACATCATAAAACCACAGCTGCACTTACCTTGGAGATGGTGGCTCAAGTGGTAGAGGTGTAGGGATGGAACACCAGTAGGAAGAAGACGACTGTTCTGTAGAAAATCCGAGAAAGATGGCCTCTCGTTCCCTTTAATACATTAGATTTGCTATATATTCATTAACAAGCCATCAAATGAAGTCCTTATTAAGAATACTCCCCTAAATCTTTTGCTACACTCCTTTCTATTTTCTGGAATCAAATGAAGTCCTTATTAAGAATACTCCCCTAAACCTTCGTTGACCTTCCCTCAGGGCCGGCACTGGGTCCATGGATCCTAGTAGCTTGCACATTTGCTCGAGAAAGATTGCTATGCGTCCAATTCCAAACAACAATTCCTAGCGCATTTCCAAGAGCGTTTGGGTATCCAAAAACAAATCACTTCGGATTTCTTTGCCAAATCTGAATGATTATGTATGTACTGGTGATTCCTCTTTGTGTGGTTAGTATTAGTGTTATCCTTCCTCCTTTTGTTATCCCTCCCAGCACTGACAAATACCAATGTGATTAACTGATAGACATTTCAATACAACCTTTTTTTACATCATACTTCTGGAACTGAAGTGCTACACATTGTTAACTGTAAACATTACACTAATTTTTGTTTTATAAATATTAATGCTCAAGAATTCCACAAAACGCAATGAATTAGATTAATTCATAGTCCCTGGATTTTTTTAAATCAATCAGGACTCAAAATGATTTTCATTGTGGGGCCGGTCTATATCATTGTTTACACGCTAAGGTCATTTCATCAAGTACAAATGAGGTCCGTCTTGGTCCAATTTGTCAAACTACTTGGCACATCAAGCAAATAGGGGAAGTGGAAAATCATCACACCAGTCCTGCCTCCACCCTCTCTGCTGATATGTGGTTGTCTTGTGTCCATACCCTAGTTAGCAATTCGGGATACGGATAGTAGTTCGGGACGGCATACGTACGGGAATTTTACGGATTCGCATAGGTCGGATTCGGTCAAAAATCCGGTCAACGGTTCGTTGTTCGGACAAGAGGTTCTAACGACATACGTACGTGCATATTCGTTTTATAAATGTGAGTTCGGCACTTAAAATTCGGCTTACATATATGATAAATTGATGAGTATTATGACCTTATCACTTGACTAATTTTATTTGTATATGATTATAAGATGGAAAATTACATTTTAACGTGATTATTTAACTTGAAGTAAACAATTTAACCGCATAAATGTATTATAAAACGAGTTTATAGACTTTTAAACAAAAATTAACACATAAAAATATAAAGTATATACAAAATCAAACAAAAACCAATCAACATAACTCTGGTCAGAGAATTTCCTATGGGAGAGCAAGGTTGGGCGCGAACTAGGTTCGAAGTTCTAGTTCGGAAATATCATTCGGATTCGGTTTGTTAAGATACGTTCGCGAATCATTCGTGAGGCCCATATAATCCGGGAACTAGGTTCTGGGTTCAAATAGTTCAAGATCATCTCGGATTCTATTCGGTTCGATACGTTCGCGAATTATTCGGGAATGATTCGGAAAATTGCTAACTAGGGTCCATACCGTCTCTCTTGAGCATCAAAGTCAAATCGTATACCACAAGATAAAGAATCCCAATTTTCATTTTAAGTATAAAAAAAATACAATCTGCCCTTACCTCACTTCCTTTGCAGTCTACAAGTCTCTACTCTAATTTGTGTATGAACTTAGTTGGAAATGCACATCTTCTCTCTTCTATATGATGATCTGTTGATCTAAGCTATTAGTGGCTGCTAACTTTGATTTCATTTATTAAGTTGCTGTGGATGTGATTGGTTTCTTTCACAGAACTACTACTCAAAAGTACCAAGGAATGGCTTCAAAGAGTTGCGCAATAGAAAAGGTTAGTTTAATCGTCAGCATCACCATTATCTTATAGTCTTTTTATTCCATATCTATGATGCACCGATATTGATACGGGGATACTGATACGGTGACACTGATACGGGGATTCGTCAATTTTCATAAAATGGGGATACGGGATACCGTGGGATACGTGTATTTATCAAAAAAAAATATTTAATATAATAATAATTCACTCTACTAAAAAATCATAAAACAAAAAAATCCGATAGATACTATTTTGATTATTAAAGTGAGTAAATATTAAATTTTCAGCATTTTGGGTTTCAGTCTTAATTATGTTAATTGAATGGATAAAATCGCATGTACTCCGATTTCTCTCTAAAACAACATGAAAAACATGACTGCTCAATAAGCCTTAAATTTTTGTAGCACCATTTTTTTTTAAGCACCATAAAAATAAATACCAAGTCTTTTTTATTTATAGTTAAAAAATTAGTATGTTTAGATATAATTATTCAATATGATCATGATTATGATCATGATTACAAATAACTATAAATATTTAGAATTTTAGATTTTATGTATAAATTTATAAATATATAGATTTTGTATTAAAAAAAAAGTTAGATTATAGGAAGTATCCTCTGAGAGGTATCCCAGAGTATCCCCTACCCTTTTTGTAATTAAAAAAAAACGACACTTTAAATGAAGTATCTGATACGTATCCCCGGGTATCCCCAAGTATCCGATACTCGACACGACGCCGATACGGATACGTCACCAATTTTGAAGTATCCGTGCTTCATAGTTCCATATTCGTGCATATCGTTCAGTTCTTGGAATCAGTAGATTGTATTTTGCATATCTAAAGGTGAGATAAAGAGATTTTTCTGATATTGTTGTGTTGATGTCTGTATTATATATCAGGTAGATATTGAGATACTTTTGAGAATAATAGGAGTTCAAAAACAACATCACGATATTGATAAATCATTAACAGAACTTGAGAACCCGGCAAAAGGCGTTATTGAACAACTCCAAAAAGATATAGATGAGAAAGAGAAGGAAGTTCAGGGTCTTGAGGATCTAAACCGAGTCCTAATTGTCAAGGAGCGATCCTATAACGATGAGCTTCAGGAAGCTCGTAAACTACTCATCAGGGTATGTAATAGCAACTGCTTAAATGCTTAATCTAAGTCTTTATCGTTGTTCAACTTTGACAAACAATCTAAGTTATTGAATGATTTTTTAGATATTGGGTTCAGAGAAAGTAACTGAACATACTGTAATTGGAGTGAAGAGAATGGGAGAAGTCGATCCAAGACCCTTCCAACTTTATATTGAAAGGATATGTAATTCTAACAATTGTGATCGGATAGCAATCCTACTCTGTTATTTTTGGCAGAAACGGGTTCAGGATGTGAATTGGCATCCTTTCAAAGTCATCCGGGATGGAGATAAGCATAAGGTTATAATAACACATCACCAGTACTACTTTTAGATATCATTTTGAATTTTCCGCTTGTTCTGAACTCGTATAAATTTTGCAAGGCAGGAAGTAATTGATGATGGGGATGACAAACTGAAGAAACTTATTGAGGAACATGGGCATGATGCGTACAAGGCAGTGAAAAGAGCAATGGAAGAGATGAATGAATACAATCCCAGTGGAAGGCAGATAATGGAAGAGCTTTGGAATTTCAGAGAGGCAAGGAGAGCAACTCTTAAAGAAGCAATTTGTTGTTTGCTAAGCCTCACCGGCCCAATAAGCAAAAAAATGGACTCTGATTACTAGGTTGTTCTGAAGGACGTAGACCATACCATATTTATGATAGGTTTTTTTGGTTGATAAGTACTCCCTCCGTTCTTTTAATATAGGCCGGTTTGGGATGCGTGCCAAATTAAGGTTTTTGACAAAACCAATCATTTCCGCCATTATTTCTTGGCTTTTCCTTTTTTGTCCCCTCTACGTGAATTCCTCTTTCCCATAACAAACCAAACTGAGAACAATTTTCCAATTCAAAACTCGAAAGTTAATTTTCCCGATGAATTCCTCCCATCAATTTTCTCGATGAATTCCTCCCCATCAATAATTTTCCATGGATTTTAATCTTCTCTGTTTTTTAATTTAGGTTTAGTAAGAGCTTGGGTTTGTAGGTCTGATTGGCTGTCAATTGTTGGTGTAGCGACTGAGAGGTAGGGATCTTCCTTCCTGGTTTTCGTTGTTAAAATTTTCTTCCGCCCTAATTCCATTGGTTACTTCTTTAATTTGTTGATTGATTTCATTATTTCAATTCATAACTGGGTATGTCGTAATTACCAGGATTGCTTGATTTCTTAATTTTTTTCTCGGGAAATTGAATGAGGGTTAATTTATCATTCTTTCCAAACGATGAGATTCTCTTCTTAATGAATGTTTATCAAACATTGAGCCTGGTTTCTTAATTTCCTACAATGAATTCAAGTTTTTGTTTAATGGGTATGGAATTTGGAACCAATTTTGTTTGGTTCTTGTGATCCAGGTTGTGGTGTTTGTTTTATTGAATGATGATGGTGGTAGGATTGAGAAATCAGATGGAGAGTGCTTGAGTTTTTATGCTCACTCTTAGTGCAAATGGTGGGTGATTTGAGGACTTTCGAGTATTGATGAAGAAGAACTATGTGTCAATGGGTATTCACCCTTTAAGTATTTGATAAAATTACCAAGTGAAATGGGTTTCGACTTGAATCTAACTCCAATTACAATTCCATCTCCAATTACAATTCCGTCTCCAACTATCAGAGATTTAAATCAGTATTGTCTCATCGATTTAAACGAATGTTACCCAGAAGAAAATGATGATGGTGATAGTGAAGAAGAAGAAGAAGAAGAAGAAGAAGAAGAAGAAGAAGAAGAAGAAGAAGAAGAAGAAGAAGAAGAAGAAGAAGAAGAAGAAGAGGAGGAGGAGGAGGAGATACTCTATCCCATTAACACCATTGTAGAATCACAAACTATTCGCCATGGAAATAAGAAGAAAAATTTAAATTCTGATGTGAAGAGAAGACTTCTAGAAAAACTGATGCAAGGAAGCACATATGGGAAACTTCGCAGGGGAGTTATCACTGATACCGCGGCTCGGTTTAAAGTTGGTTTTAGAACGGTTTCGAGATTATGGAATGCTGCAAAACTGGCTAATGCAAATGGAGATGTAGTTGATATTTCTTCTAAGATGGTCAATAGAGTTGGTAGAAAGAGAATTCAATTAGACTTAGATAGAATTAAGTTGATACCTCTTCGCAAACGAACAACAATAAGAGGAATAGCACACGAACTAAACTTGTCAACATCAACCGTATATCGACTAATTAAGGATGTAAATCTTCGACCACATTCAAATGCCTTGAGGCCGGGACTTACGGATGAAAACAAGATAGCAAGGGTGAAGTTTTGCTTGAAAATGTTAGACAAAGGTATGAACCAATCCTCAAATTCATTCATTGACCTGTTGGATCGGATCCATATAGATGAAAAATGGTTCTACATTACTAGAAGAGCACAAAAATATTATCTTCATGCCGAAGAAGAAGAGCCTTTACGCACGTGCAAAAGTAAGAATTTTATCACCAAAATCATGTTTTTAACAGCCGTGGCTCGTCCCTCGCTTGGGTTTTGATGGTAAGATTGGAATTTGGCCTTTGTGGTTAAAGAAGCCGCAAAAAGGAGCAGCAAAAACCGCAAAGCTGGGACAATGGAAACCAAGGCCATGAAATCTGTTGACAAAGATGTTATGAGGTGTTTTTTGATTGAGAAATTGTTGCCTCGCTATCAAGAAGAAATGGCCGTTTAATAATTGTAAGAAAATCTTTATACAACAAGATAATGCAAAACCACATGTCCACGAGAATGATAAAGAATTTGTGGAAGCGGTTAGAAGTTATGGGTTAGATATCGAGTTGTTGTGTCAACCTCCGAACATCCCCGACTTGAATGTTTTAGACCTTGGGTTCTTCGGGCCGCTATTTCTCGCACTTCATCATACCGATGCTCCAACCACGTGTAGATGAGTTTATCGCAAGTGTTACGAGAGCGTTTGAAAATTTCTCGTTGAAGAAGCAAACAATGTTTTCATAACATTACAATCTTGCATGAAGGAGATTCTTAAAATCAAGGGTGGGATTCACTACAAGATTCCTCATATGCATAAATGGCGTTTAATTAGAGATGGCCAACTCCCTAATGTACTTGAGTGTGATCCTGAAGTATTGAATGTGGCAAGGGAATTTATAAAGGAGTACGATATGCAACAAAGTTCTTCAGGTATGTGATTCAAACTTGAATTTTCTTTGCCTTTTGTTACTTGAGTAAGTGTGTTTGCACGTATTTTGAAAACCTTTATACATATGATCAATGTCAGTATATACTTTGTTACAACAAGAGAGTGAAATATTCAGTTTCACCTTTTAATGCGTCTTAGTGTCTCCATGGCTTGGCTAAATGTTATGCCAGTTCATATAGATGTCTTAGATCATCTATTGGGCGTTTATCTGAATGTGTAGCAGGGAGATGGTGAAGTTATTGTTGAATAGATGTGTCACTTGACTAATACAGGTGAAAATGTGATCCCAGTGTTAATTGTACCAAAAATAATGTCATGGAAACTTATAATTTGCCACTTGTTTGATTTTCATTTGAAGATTCATGTCTTTTGAGTTCTGACAAATGAATAAGTTGCTATTAACTTGTTTGATTTTCATTTGAAGATTCATGTTTAAAATCCATAGCTTGTTTGAGTTCTGTGCCACTGAGTGTTGTTATTAACTTCCCAGTTGCTCAAAATTGTAAAGGAAACAAACAAATGAAGGCGAATACGAAAAGCAAAAGAGCGGGCCAGCTTGCTATTGATTTTAAACAAACTATCATTGGAAACGATATTTACCGTAGCCGGCTTGAGGACGCCTCGACCTTGCTCAAGAAAGAAGGTTTTAATATTGCACCACCTTCTATGCAAAATCTATGACTGGGAACAATACTTGGTGATTCTGCAGTCTTTTCCTTGTAGCTAAAAACACCTTTGTACTATGATGTTTTTGCAGAGAGCCAAATCTATCAATAAAATTAAGATAGAACAGCTCATGGACCTCCCTCCAGTAGCGATTGTATGTGGGTTGGCAGGAAAGCATTGCACAGAGATCTATTATCCGAAGCCACTGCTTGAGCTATATAGGAGAAGCATCCACATTCGTCCACCTGAACCAGTAAGCTTATTATCTCTTGCTTGATTTCGTACATACAATTGCATACAGTTTCTTAAAAAGTTGCTCGATATTTGTAGTCGATTAGTACTTGAATGCTTGGATGATGAAAGTGATGCTGTATTGAGTGTCTCTTAAATCAATTCATCGATAACTGAAACTAGTTCAGTTGTATATATCTTGTTTGATTGCAGACCATTTTTAGATAGCTCTCACCCCTTCTATTTTTTCTCTGAAACTGTCTTCATCCTGGTGGAGTATTTTCTAGCTGCCCCCTGAGTTGTTGTGCATTTCCAAAGTTAAACTCTCTTACTTTCAACCTCCCCCTATCTCGTCCTTTGTTTTCTTCTCTTTCCCTAATAGCTAATAACTTCAGCAGCCCCCACATGAATCTATCAATAAACTGAACCACATTAAGTACTGTTTTTCTGTATGATATGATGATTTTATGAACCCTGAATGTGTGTATTGTTGTTGAGTAGTTGATGTTTTAGAATCATGTTTAGGTGAATTTGGTAATGTTCTGGGTAGGCCTTTATAATGACAACACTCTGGCTGGATGTTAATTTTGAGCTTCAAGGTGTTAGAATGCACTTTAAAAACAATTATATAAACGGAATCGAGTCTTCGTTAGTAGTAAATGCCAGCGCTTACCGTTAAGCGTATACATGATTTCCATGTTCGGCAACAGACTTCAAACTGATTTTCTAATCTAATCAAACCCAAGGCTGGCTGCTCTAAGATCTTGTCGCTTCTTTAGTATTGGTGGACAAAACAGTTCAGAAGATTTGAAGACTGTGTTGTTGGATACTTGGATTACCAAGCTTACATAGAGGTATGCTACACTCCACTATGAATGTGTTTTTTGTAACTAGAAAATAAATATGGGACTACGTTTTATACACATTCCAATTGGAAGGTGCAATGGTCCAAGTCATTGCGAGTGGTTGATCATTAGTCCAAGGTGAGGATGAGAAAGGTGTTGATAACCGTACTAATTTATGATCCATTACTGCATCACGAGATAATGCTAAGCATTTAAGGTACTGGAATTAGCTAGCAGGGTCAAGGCGTAACTGGAAAGGCGTAACATTTCTGCCGCTTCAGTTTTAGGCAATGATGGTAATTCGAGCTTCGGTAGAGATGGAATTTCATCCTTAGGAAGTGATGGTAGCTCAGGTTTTGGTAAAGATGGGATGTCAATCTTAGGCAATGATGGTAGCTCAGGTTTTGGTAAAGATGGGATGTCAATCTTAGGCAATGATGGCAACTCAGGTTTTGGTAAAGATGGGATGTCTATCTTAGGCAAAGTGGTAACAACTCCGCTTTGGTAAATTTGGGATCTCGTAATGGTGCTAATTCGGTTTAGGAAATGTAAGTTTGGGAATCTCTCTCGAAATAAGCAGGTGTTGTTTCCAACAGATAACGAGTCATTGAACCATCGCACAATTGGTCATCGCGCAAAAGTGGCACACAAAGTTAGATATTGTTAGCTGAAATGTAAGATGTGTTTGCATGACCGGGTTTTATAAGCAGATATGTGGCACACATGTTAGACTTTACTAACTTGTGTTTATTAGTTTAACTTCTCACCGGTTAAAAGAATTTGGAACTTACTTTCTAATCTTGCAACCCATCTATTTCAGAAACTGATTCTTATTCAAATGCTTGGATTTAGTGTTTCGAAATGCTGTCCTTCAAGTTTTGAGAATTAGTGTTCCAATTTGTAATACTATGTCATAAGCTGTTCAGTTCTTGTTTGCAAGCTGCCCATTCTCATTGATTGAAAATTTGTGCATTTCTGGGTTGAGATGTGTACATGAGGAGTTCGTCGGTTTGCTAATTGCATTTCCAAGTGTTGGTATACTTTCAGATTTCCAAATTTTCAGGTTTATTTCCTGCAAACTGTGTGCAGAGTAGCGTTCAGGTTATCTTTGTCCCAGCAGTTGCTCTTATTGAGAGTGTTTATCAACAATGAAATACTTGACCCGTTTTAGCTGTACCTGGAATTTCTGGTTTTTGTTGAAAATATGAATCAAGTTCACACTAAATCTGGTTTTTGTTGCCTTGACATGAGCCTAGCTTTCAATTTTTAAATATGATGGTGGCTTAGAATCTACTGGCTAAAAAACAGTTCAAACCCTGTAATCATCTTATCTTTCTTTTGAATGTTTTGTTGCCTGCAATGTCTCAAGTCCTACTGTTTGTGTGTTCTGATTAGGTCGTTCCGCTTATCCCAATGGAAGAAAACAATGGCTTTGGTGCTCAATGGTTAAGACCATTACTGGAAGCAAACTATTTCATTCCTTGTAGAGACCATGGGAAAGAAATGTCTAAAAGTGAATCCAAATATTTCTGCTTGGATTGTATGGGTAAATCCATTTGTTCTTACTGTCTGATTCATCATAGAGAACATCGCATTGTTCAAGTAAGTTCTCTCAGTTTTTTTAAATTTTTGAAAACCCACTTGGAAGATTGAACTCTTATTAACATTTTTGTTCCGCCAATTGCAGATAAGGAGGTCTAACTATCATAACGTTATAAGGGTTAATGAAGTTCAGAAGCACATAGACATTTCTAATGTTCAACATTATGTAATCAACAATGCTGAAATCGTTTTTCTCAACGAACGCCCTCAATTAAGACAGCGTAAAGGAGTTACAAATACATGTGAAATTTGTGCCAGGACCTTGCTTGATTCATTCAGATTTTGTTCTTTGGGTTGTAAGGTAATTTTCAGTCAACTATACAGAACCCATCACTTGAATGGTGCTATAGGTTATGCATCAGCTCCCGTATTGAAAATATTTGAATAATTATGTCTGCACATACGTACAGGCGAAGAAGGTGATGTATGCTGTGGAAAAAGCTATGGAATCTGTGGAAAAGCTTTGCAAGTAAACATTTTAGATCCAGAACTTCAATCAGGCCTCGAGTGTTTTTATAATTCTTCTGTACAGGAAAAACATTTTTTTATGATTTTATGAACCATTTTTTTTACCTTCTGCACTCTCAATTGTTCTTACTTCATTGAAGTCCAGAGATTGTATTAATAATAATGGTAAATGTGAGAGATGTGTCTCTGTTTTAGAAACTGAACTCCAGGTAGGTGTGTGAACCAACACCAAATCTGCTCAATCATCCGAGTACAAGAACTGCTCTAATTTAAGGATAGCCAAGACTTGTTTCTATCTAGCTTCCCCACTGGCAAAAAAATATCTTTCCCACTAAAATAAGAACCATACCATATAAATGCGCTAACAAAAAAAATAATGTCTCAAAGAAAAAAACTGCATAATCTGGGAATAACTTAAACGCCTAAACTCTCAACAAATCCATGCAATCACTGGGTCAAAATCAAGGGGGGAAGGGGAACACGAGGTAAGCACTTAGTTGAATGCATCATCATCATCATCATCAGGAAGGGGCTGATTTGCAGCAGTAGCGAACTCTTGTTCATGCCTGAAATGAAAGAAGAGATTCAAGTTTAGCACCGAGTCTTCGCATTGGAAAGCTTTGAGATATAAAATGAATACATAGGAAACTTACTTCTGTTGTCCCTCCATATCAATTGAAATCTCTGGAGGAGCAAATGCAGGTGACTCAACAAAGTGGAGATTGGCATCACTGCATTGCACAATGAATTAGTAACATCACAATAAACTAGAGAAGCACAACTTAAGAGAGCAGCAAAAGGAGGGTTATAGTTGTTAACAGTACCCGCAGCCATATTAAGCCTTCTACAATACTCAGAAAATTCTTTTATAAACCTCTCGACTTCCTATCTTCAAGTGGGTTCGGAAGATCGGTCCCGGATTGGTACACTACCCGGAATCGAATCGGATGAGATACATCTCTATAGTCACGGGAGTAAACCTGGTCTATGATGGGTAAATGGTAATACAAGCATAAACACATAGCGGTTGATGGAGAGAAAATATAAGGTGTAATATTGAACTCATTAGCAACAGCAAGAGCACTTGTACCAAAAATATCAACGATAAGAGCAACAAAGACGGTGACTAGAAGTAATGGTTTTAAGCGACTCGGTAAGAGAAGAAAGGGAACGGGTCACTGTTGTGACAATCCGAGAACCAATAGGTACATCATTCGGAAGGTCACTTAAATTCACAGGAGATAAAAATATGGAAGTGATAGAACCTGGAAGAGAACCAAGAACTGATTTATGAGCTTCAGATGGAGAATTAGTATTCTCAGATGGAATTATAAATGTAACTAAGATTCCATGAAGCAAAAACACCTTTGTACTATGAGAATTAGTATTCATGGGAATTAGAAACCATGGGAACCATGTTGATCCAGTTGAAGCAATGTTCAAGATCTCACAGTCTCACAGAGAGAGAAGCATAGTGTGACAAGCCATAAGAAGCACAGAGAACATATACACAATGACTTCAGATAGACAAGATATAACCTGAAATTTCAGTAAAAGGACTTCCATTTCAACATGAATTGGTCCATCTACGATACAAGCTCGCATAGTCGGGTAAAAATTTCAAAAAGGACTTCCCTTTCAACATGAATTGGCATTGCAGTCCAACTTGGCATGAAAAATGGAGGTTTCTCTGCGTCGCATTCGTGGAATAAACACAAGTGAATATGTTTAAATCAATTTCAAGATCGCATTACAAAAAACATAAATAAAATCATAGGAGTTCAATTTCGGTCTAAATCAATTAACAATACAACATGAACCATCATTCAACGAGAAAATTTCAAGGAATGCAAAGGACTAACTCTTTTTGCCAATTCATCCGCTTTTTGCTTTGCCGTCTTAGATGCGGATCTCTCCGAAAGTAAACGAGCCCGAAGAAATTTCAGTAGTTGTCAAGGTTGAATCCTCCATTGTCTTTGTTCCTAAACAATGTAGACCAGATAAAACTCAATTGCGGCTACGCCTACTTAGTAATTTTTGAAACCCCTAATTTCCAAACCAAAACTACTTGAAATCAACGGAACAAATTAAGTTAATCAAACTAACAATTCAAGATCCACTTACCTCCGATCTTGCTTCACTTGATCTTCTCAACCTCCGTTAAAGTTCAAAGATTTCTAAAATCAAACACAAACGAAACCCACAAAGAAAAACCCAACTTTGTAATCGTTCTCATCACAGCTCAACACAACATGATCTCGCATCAAAAATCCCATTACCATTAGCATCAAAAGCAACCCAAACAAAAAGAGAACATAAATTTAAGAAAATTTACTTGAGAAATTGAAACATACCCTTTATATGATTCCAGTGATTTAAGACATCATTGATGAAATGAAACCCTAGTAATGGGTAAGTGAAGGAGTGAGATCTTGTTTTTGTTGCTCACACTCGAAATTGGTGTTTCGTTACCCCGAGATTGGTGTTTCTAGCCAGAGATGTTTGTAATTCCTACTCAATTCTTAACAAAATAAGCATGCAATTCAATCGCCATTTACCCTAATTTAAACACCACAGAATAGCAGCTTCTGATACAAATTCTCCTCGACATCAACATGGAGATGAAACGATATGATTTGATTTTGGTTTTATCGGTTTTTCCATCAGTTTTTTCTATAATAAACAAAACCGTAGAATTGTGTTTTTATGAAGGTTAAAACTGTAAAAGTGAAACCTAGTACCCTCCCAATTAGAAACCAAATTTATATTTTTGTAACATCCATTTTAGGAAACCAGCCTATATTAAAAGAATGGAGGGAGTATAATAGCAGGCAGTCCCGAGAGCTGTACAACATCGACATAGCTCGTTTTTTGTTATGGTGCACTGAGATGTGTCCAAGGCTCTTGCAGAAACCTTAGCTGTAATTAATCAGGTATAGTGTAACATTGCAAGTCTATATAGAAGCTGGAATGACCAGATCGTAATACGTTTTTAGCTCATGAATATAAAGTGGTTTCAATATGGATTTTTCTCCTGAGCTTTATAAGCTTACCGTATAGATTGGTAGGGTTGTTATGGTTACCAGTTGAGGCGCCCATCAAGTAGGGATTTCTGTTCAATCTACCTGGATCCTCCCTAAAATCATCTGACTAGAATATGGGTGTAAGTGATGTCGGGCCGGTTGATAGTGCAAATTAATCCGTCTTCGCCCGTGTTTGATGGTAGCTTAAATAATAGTGCAATGGGTAAATAATTTTCCTTTCAATGAGAAAAACCAATGGTTACAAACAAATACGAATTGATAAAATTGCCTCTATACGGAAAGTCTCTTCTACCCGGGTAAGATTTTGAAGGAGTTTTCACCATTTGACAAACCAATTGGATTAAGCCCGGCCTCTTTCCACTACAATCTAAAACAGGAACTCTTAATAACATATATTACCTCTGTTTAAGTACCCATTATTGGTAAATTCATCAAGTAATTAGTAATGTGAAATGAGGTTTTGACTGATTGCAAATGACAATCCACACATGTACCTTCAAGTCTTATCCGAAGCGTAAAGTTTATTACAACAAATTAGAACACGTACCTTCATATTCGCTATAATAAAGTTTGTTTACAGCAAGTTTATTACGCTTTGAATAAGACTTGAAAATACATGTGCAAACTGTCATTTCATTTGCAATCAGTCAAGTAACATGAACTTTAAGGTGTAAGAATTCGAATTCGCTTTTGGTGTGACTTTAGCTCGTCTCCAAAGCTTTACCACTTTGAGATTTCACACGATTTACACAATACACACACAAGGCTTAATCTGGGAGCCTATATAATAAGAAGAATTCTGCTCATACTCTTTAGAATCGTTTAATACCTTTCTTGCTACTTATGCAACATATTTCAACTAAAACAAAGTTCTACATTCATGATTATTACTTGCATCATTGCTGAAAATAAGTGCCTACTACATGCTCTCTTTACCATTTTCTACGCCACATAATAACATGGCAAAAGGAAGCACAGCACTTATAGAAGCGAAGTGATTGCTAAGTGAAATGAAATGAAAGTAACAAGAAGAAGCATGGATGATTAAATATGAGCTAAAACAATATAAACTATACCCCTTCCACGGATGCGGGTCCAATTTAAAGACAAGAGAATTCACGCAGCTCGGAGGAGAGAAATAAATAGGGAACGTGGGAAGGCTCAAGGAAAAGTCCAAATACAATGAGCAGCTTTAATCTACCATCTTTCACTTACATATTTTAGTAGTTCAACAAAGAAATAATCACTAACACACTCCTACACAACAATTGAAGGGCATATGATGTCTGTACCCCGTAAAAATAGTATCTCTATACGAGACTATGTTGGCGAGTAAACTTGGAATGACTTTGCAAACAGAACAAATTCAAGTAACAAAATAACTTGGAGATAACAATACAAAGTTTAATAAAATTAATCTAAGAACAGAATAAGTCCCGAACAAAATTAAGCGGTGTTCTTAGACTATGTTCATAGATTACATTGGTGCGGATTAGTCTAAGAACACCGCTTATGATCTTCTAAATGAGATTGCCAGATAGTGCTATAGAGACTTTATTGTTTCTTACATTCCACCAAAAATAATATAGGTAGTTTGCTAAAAGTCTATGAACACTGTTTAATATCTGCCAAATGAGATTCATGCTTACTACTTGTTCAACAAAAACCACAAAATCTAGCAAAGATGCAAATAATGTAGCTGCACATGAGTTAAGATTCTCCTTAACTATAAGATGCCCTTGCAGAACACGCATACCACAAAAACTACCGTTTTACTATTTGGGCCAAACATTGATGATTATGAACTTCAACATCGGAATTTTCCTTCCTCTATACCTGTGAAGTGTGTACATAGCATGACTACATTACTTATTGGTATATCCAGTCCTAGCTAATCTAAGGAAAATCGATGCGTGAATTCACCAGTCTCACACAAAGCATACACAATTTCAAATAAGCAGAAAAGAAAAGTCCTACATAAAGTACTCTGCAATGCGTATTAAATGTCATATAAGGACACATTACACTTCTTCAACATAATTGATGTTCATGCACTCCTATATTTACATATATAAGAACTACCAAAAACATACAAGAATTACTTAGTTGGATAGATGGTGGAGCTTCGGATCAAGATATGCATGCTTACAAGATTTCACTGCTGTCAATGCCACTTTCCATATAAGAAATGAACGGTTAAAGACTAGCCCTGTACCATTTCTTTCAAAACCTAGATTACATGATATGAGGTAATTGTTCTGCAACAAACTATGTACATAACAATGTCATGAGTTATCAAGTAGATGGGAGTAACTTGGGCAACAGAATTGATTCGAGAACAAATATGCACGAAGATATCAATTCAAGCATAATTAGCTTGAATTAACTATCAAGCACCAAAATATTACTACAATCAATAAACTAAAAACATTTATAGATGAAGTAAATTATACTAAATATTTGTTAATATAAGACCCATAAAAAAAAATTCTCTAACAATTGAAATGTGAATTCCAAACTGATTTTTCTTTGCTTAAAGAGGAAGTTTGAAATACAAAAACTAAGTGAATTTTTGAGTAGTGAGTGAGAAGCTAATGTCTAAATTATTTGAATCAAATTTGAATTATGCAGGGAGATATCAATTCAAGCATAATCAGCTTGAATTAACTATCAAGCACCAAAATATTACAACAATCAAACAAGTAAAAACATTTATAGATGAAGTAAATTATAGTAAATATTTATATTTATTAATATAAGACCCATAAAGAAATTTTTCTTTAACAATTGAAATGTGAGTTCCAAACTATTTTTCTATGTTTAGATAAAGAGAAAGTTTCAAATACAAAAACTAAGTGAATTTTTGAGTAGTGAGTGAGAAGCTAATATCTAAATTATTTGAACTTAGCAACAATTTAAAACATCTCTAGATCAATGATTACCAATATATCAAATCTTCAATTTCTCCGCAGATCTACCATTTCAGCAGTTGTAGCATGTCAATTGCACAAATTTCCAACAATTGATACCAAATACATGTGGTAAGAGTCTGTACTCCAAAATTAGTTTAACTAGAAACAACCCACTCCGATTACCGGTTTTTCCGTCAACACGCCGCCACACTCCCACTGCTACTCTTCGGAGCTCTCTACTCTCACTTTGTGTGAAACTTCTAGGGTTGGGTTGTTTATAAGGGATATTTTTGATTTACGAAAAAGTCCTTGAAGTAACTCTAGTTGACATATTTGAGAGAAGCCCAGTGAGCAAGGCCTTATTAGAATTTCTGGAGTCTATATAATCTGATTGAAACCTGTTTTGAGGCATACTTTTGCATAGGTTCGGCTGAAAAGTCAGCTAAAACTATGAGTTACCAGCCGAACCTAGGAAAAACATAAGTTCGGGTCAAAATTTGAGTATGCCTCAAAAAATTCTTGTATGCCTCAAAACAGGTCTCATCTGATGTGCTCTGTCCCTGTGCGACTTGATTATCGTGTAGATGAGGATGATCCTCTCTTCCTGGACCCTCGCTTGGGTTTACAAGAAAAAAGATATAGATTACGAGGAAAAATTAGATAAAAAAGAAAGTTGGAAACTCTAGTTGGGATGTGAACTGCACCAAATAGCAAAGGTTCAAAAATCTGAAATACCCTAGTAGGTCTCTACTTTTATCATTTTAAAGTTTATTATGGAGTCATAGTGCAGTTATTTACCATCATCTTGAGGCCACAATACGTGCATAGAGAACAAAGTGGAATATGCGAAACAACGCCATTGATGTTCAGGAAGCTGGAATGACTATACCGCTATACCGTTTATCTCAGGGCTTCATTAATGGACTTTTCTCCTGAGCTTTAAGGTTCTTTGTATGGATTAGTGGGCTTGTAACAGATTTATCAATTTGAGGCCCATCAAGTAGGGATTTCCCTTTATTTGGAACGCGAAATTAGGGGATAAAAAAAGAAATTGGGGATATAAGAAAACGACAAAAATTGGATCCAGATATCAATTCGGGTCACCCCTTATCTAAGTATTTTACGTAATACCTAATCTACCCCTCACTAATCAGGATTAGTGATTAATAATAATAATTAGTAAAATCATAAGATTTTTTTATAAATGATTAGTGTGTGTTTTATTGAATTGGGTTAGTGAGTTGAGAGTAGAAGGAGGGAAAAAAAATTGAGAGAGAAATTTTTTTGGGAAAAATGGAGGATGATTGTGAAGAGAGAATTGCTGCTGCAGAATCTTTAGCTCAACTACAACAAGGAGCATATCTTGAATCTTCAGCTAACGACAACAACTCTCAATTGCAACTCTTTGTTGAGCCAACACCCTTGAATGATGATTTTGACGAGTATGGAGAGTTTCTTGAAGAACCAACACAAGAAAGTAAACTTGCACAACATACTAGCATCCCAAACACGGAGGTAAAGCTGCTAAGATGTCGAAAAATCGAATTTTTTCTTAAAACCCGCCATTTTTTCAACTGAAACACCTCGATGCCGGCATGGTAGTTGTATGAATTCCATGCCGGTAGTCGAGGTACCGGCATGGTATGCAAACTACGACCATGCCGGTAGTACGGGTACCGGCATGGTATTCATACTACGACCATGTCGGTAGACCGATATCCCTCATTTTGAATATTGATCCGGCATATCATTCTTCTAATCAACTATGCCGGTACTCAGTTAACCTTTTTACCTACCAAGGAATATACTACGGAATATTCAACCGGCATGGTTCAATTGATAGGTTACCATGCCGGTACTGCATGAAAAACATACAGGAAACATTACCATCCCAAACCTAAAACCGGCATTGACACTTAATAAATATCAACTGATGTGATTTTAACAAGTTGTAGAAAGTGGTAGTAAAAGTTCGTTCAACTCTGGATTGTAAAGGTTTGATTTAAGAAAATACTAAAAACAAAGAAAATATATTCACAAGTTTTTCACAAAAATCGAGAGATTACTGAGACTCAGGATTCCACCATAACTCATTCATGCGATTCGTATATTTATTCCAAACAATTATAGCTCAAATAATATTGACTAGTTCTTTGCCAAGGTAGATTCTTAAAAGATTGATCAGAAATCACTAGCATGATGCATCAAAAGCACTTAGACCAAGCATACATCATCATACGACATCACAATCAATTAAGAAAAATCATAAAACGATTGATAATAGTGCAAGTAGTCATAAAAGAATTAAATATAATTACCACACGCATGAAATATGGCTTCCTCCATCATCCCAGTTTTGGGGTTTAGCTCCTCATATTATCCACGTGCCCAAAATAATTGTTCATAGCTCAAATAGGTGAAAAACAAGAGAAAAATAATAAAGAAGACAGTTTGCAACGCTGTAGTGGCGTTACAAACAACTCTTACAACGGGTGTTGAACTGTTACAGAGAAAAGATGACAAGCTTAAGACGTGTGATGTATTAGTGTTGAACAACGATACTTCTTTTATCTTTGTTTAAATAAGATCGCCTCATTGATACATTCTTCGTGTTCTTGAGAACGACACTTCTTTTACGTAAATCTCGCAACTCTTCCTTCTTCTTCTCTGCTGCTGCTGCAATTCTTCTCTGCAGCCTTGTTCTTAGCTCTGAAGCTACCCCAAACTCCCCGACTACTCCGTTCTGAGTCCCAGCAACTGTTTTTATACCCAACAGCTCCAATTTTCTCCATCAAATCTTCCCGGGAACATATTATTTCCTCCCTGCCAAGTCTCGGTGATATCTTCTCTTCTTTACGTGTAAACTTTCCATATTTGATTTGTACGAAACTTGTAGAATATTTTCTCCTCTTTCTCCACGGAACTTCCATGTATACAACCAAATACCCGTAGCGTGTCAACACTCTGTTTTACCGAGAATAACACTTTCCTGTTTTTCTTCCAATCGAATAACCAGCCAATTTCTACCCAAATAAACATCCATACCAGCATTGTATTGCCAAAACAGGCCTAGCCCATTAAAAACAGCGATTTAATCTCCTTAAAACCGGTCCAAATCATCAACCCTAAATTCTGCCAGTCATGTACAAAAATTCCCGCCTTTTTCTGAATTTGAAAGGTAGGGGATGACCTCCCCTTAACCCATACGGGTCTGCCAATAGTAATTGCCCTGAAAGTGGATGCCCCTTAGTAATTAGGTTACCCCTTATCCAAATAAGGGGTCCGAATAGTAATTTTCTCCCACGAGCGCAAATATCACTTTTCGAGCCAATTTTCCCGCAAAAGCTTATTTCTCCAAAAACACCTACAAAGACATAAAATACCAAAATAAGCGCAAAATCGAGTACTAACATTACAGAGAATTGAGACTAAAATAGACACATAAATGCGTCTATCATCAACGCCGGAACTGGGTACCGGCGTGGTACCATCAACATCGATAATGCCGGCATTAAAACCCGCGTTGTTCAGCTACAACTTTTAAATGCCGGCACCTACAAAAAACAGGGAGAAATAAATGTTTTCCAAAGCTAAATTTCGGCATTAAATATCAAATATATTCAATGCGGGAATAGTGTACCGTCTTGGGACAATCGATTACGATAATGCCGGCACTCGTGCTTCCGGCGTTGTTTTCTAATGAAACATTTATGCCGGAATAGGTTTCAAGTTTGGTCTTCCGTTTTGGTTAACTTAGACTATGCCTAACAATGGTCGAGCATGACGTGCGGGTTTCCGGCATAGTGTTGTAATTGTGTTTGGAACTAATTTTCATTCGATCTTTAGGTGGTGCCATATATTAATCCAACAAATGCAGAGCCGCTTTATCGGGATACGTCGGAATACTATAAAATCCCTCCGGTATGTGACCAAAGAATACTTTTCACCTAGTATCTTGAACTTTACTAATGGATTGCTAGTAATGAACCTTATAATGAATGCGAAATTGTTCTTATGTAGGGAATAACAGATCGATGCCGGTATTCTGACAATAAGTATTTGGTGATCACAATTCAACGGAGGCACAGGTAACGGTATAGTATTTGGTGTATTTTTCAATGCCGGTAGGGAAAGAAAATTGATGAAATAAATAACATTAACCACATAATCTTAAAGAAATAAACTTAAAAACATTAACCCAAACCAATTGCAACTAACATCATTTCTTGGAACGAGATTCAATAAGCAAAGCAGCTTCGAAATGCCTAAAAGGCTATTTTATCCACTTGGTATATGCGTCCTGAGCTTGAAACCTATTCCCTCTGTATCTTGCAAGAAACTCGTTGTATTTGCGACATAACTTTATGAGTGCAATTGTTCGATTTTGTACATAGAGATCACCGTAATCAATTCGGCATTTATTACCTTCCAAGTAGTTATTCATGTAAGGACCAGTCCTAACAAGACCCCAAAAAAAGATTCGAAGGGCGGTGATCTTCCTGGAAATCCGACACTATGTAGTAATTTTTAATCCACTCGGTTTCTTCCTCGACATCCGCTTCTATCTTAGATTGTTTTTGACGTTCAAGGATTTCTTTAGTTTCTTTGCGATAATGTTCAAGCTTTGCTTCCTCTTCTTCTTCTCTTTCCTCTTAAGTATCTCTTCTTCCATTGCGGCAATTGACTTGGTGGTTTCTCCTTCCTTTTTAGTTTTTCTAGTATAAGGAAAACGAGTATGTGGTTGATAATTGATTTCCAAACGGGTGGATAGTTTGTTCTTCTTGAGTTTTTCTTTTTCCATGGCAATGATGAAATCGGTTTTTGTTGATGGATTTGAGTTGGTGGTGGATGATAATTGATTTCCCATCGGAGTGGATAGTTTGGTTTTCCTAAGTTTGTCTTTTTCCATGGCAATGATAAAATCGGTAGTTGCTGATGGATTTGCCATTGGAGGTATCAAGTGAAATGGGTGAATCAATTGCATTATATAGATGATTTCACAACGGCTATTTAGTGCCGGCATTGGCAGTGAACTAAAATCAACGCCGGCACTATAAAGCCGATTTATGGTTTAAAAAATAGCCGTTAAAACTTTGAATTTTGAACGATCCGGCATTGGTATAAGCTTAACCTACATGCCGGCACTTATTACCGACATAGATTAATATACTACAATGCACGCCGGAACCATTTGGCAATTGAAATATGTTTACATACTAAGCCGGAACTATAATTTATTTCGAACATAATCCTTGTCGACGGAATAACGAATGCACTTAGCACGTGCATCAAGCCTTTAAACCACTTGGTGGCCCAAGTGGACGAGTTATAGTCTCGTGAGGGCTTACATAGAGATATACCCACAAAACCTTATGAAATACCTAATTGGATACCCTAAAAACCTAATCAAATAACACTAAACTATCAATCTTCTTAAGAAGAATCCGTTTCCGATTCACCCAACTGGTGGTACTCCGTGACTTTGGTTACAATATGGTTCACGTTGGCTTCAAACATGAATGGTTCTCCCTTTTCTTGTAAGTAACGCGTTTTCACGGATTCATGCTACAAAAACAACACACAAACTTTGTTTGTTACATAAAATTTGAAAAAGAGTAGATGGTGTCCAACTAATCATAAAGATACTTACGAGTTGTTGAGGGGACAATCTATTCTGGCTAGCGTGCTCGATCCGGTATTTGATTTTTAGATACTCAACCACCGCATTTAGGATGATGTCGTGTCGTTGCTCGATTTCTTGAGCGCTTCTTCCTTTCGGGTTACCGTAATCGTGAATAAATTTGTTAAAAATCTTCAACCACATGGAATCTCGCGTGCTGCTATCTATAGTTGAAGGACGAGTTTCGGCGAACCATGCTTGGGTGATTGCTAAATCTTCCTCCGAGTCGAACGATGCCATTTGTTGTATGGTGGATTAGGTACTGTACTAATTTATTTATTGATGATTATTCTAGGGTTTAGGGTTTCAAAGTAAAGAGGCTCAAGGAGATATATAAGAACACGAGTTTTTGGCTTTTGGGTCCAAGAATTAGCTCTCTTTATATAGAGAATAACGTCAACGACTAGTTTTTTTGAAAATCACCACAACCGGCATTGTAGTATCTGTGAAATAGGATGCCGGCTTATGCTTCCGGCACGGTTTATCATAAGCTTACAGTGCCAGTACTAGG
Source organism: Papaver armeniacum (assembly GCA_023531295.1). Classification (NCBI taxonomy): domain Eukaryota; kingdom Viridiplantae; phylum Streptophyta; class Magnoliopsida; order Ranunculales; family Papaveraceae; genus Papaver; species Papaver armeniacum. The sequence goes on along the minus strand of JAJJWW010003458.1, from coordinate 112,093 downwards.
AAATTTTTTAACAGAGATTGGGCCAAATATGCAAACAATACCGGTATGGTTTCAAAACACTTTGAAACGCCAGTAATGGGAACCAGCATTCAATCTATAATACCGACTATGCCAGTAGTTGTTAAATTAAAAAAAAAAAACGGCTAGTTTTTTGAAAATTAAGACTGTTGGAGATTTATCTCTATATAATACCCCCATTCCTTTGGAAAAATCTACACAAACCAGCAACCAAATAACAAAAATCATTCTCTCAAGAAAGAAAGCACGATTAAAGCTTCACAAAGGATGGGGGATTCATCATCTTCCTCTATTTGCAAAGTAAGTAGATTTACTAACAATATGATCTTCACTACTATGACGCACGACTAATATAATCTTCTCTTCAGAGTCATCATTGCAAGTGTCAAATTTGCAAGTCACCTTCTCATCTAGCCATGGACTGTCCTTTTATTTATTCAAAGTGTAGAAGTCATGATGGGACACGCCGGTTTTGGATTGCAAAAACGATGATCTTGAAAATGGAAGAATGTTTCTAAGGTGTTTGAATCACCCAAAGTGCGATGAGTTTCAATGGTTTGACAAAGCTGTTGAACTAGCAGAGTCAAGAGAAAACCACAAGGGCCAATGCAAGCCAATCGATGGGTGTGATGGGTGTTATATGAAGGGAAAGGAATATGTTGAAAGAGAAGAAAAACCAATGAAGATGATCCTTGACACCCCCTCCCGGACGATGTCTTCGAAGAGGTTTGGGAAAGGCTCAAAGGTTCCAATTGATGAAAAGGGATGGAAATAAATTATCTTTAACCAAATGTAATCCATGCCATGTTTTTTAGCATGTTTTAATTAAAAGTTTCAAATCCAATGTAATAGATTAATTAGGAATAAAATAAAAGAGCCTTCGAAATGAATTTTTATTCAAAACTAGCAGAGTACCGGCATGGAAGTATTCATTTTTACAGTGCCGGTTTTCTGACAACTATGAAAATTTGAAAATATCAAAAAACCGGCATAGATGTTAGAAAATACTACTGTGCCGGTACCATGGAATATCTCGTACAGAACATGGAATTTTTAATCTTCTTGTTCCGGTATAGTTTTATAAACAATTTCATTTCCGTACCTAGAACCAGGCATTGATGTATAAATATTAAATCTTGGGTACCTAAACCGGCTCTGTTAACTTTGAACTTATCTATACCCTAAAAGTCGCAAATAAATCTTGTAAGGATAAACATGTTCAACATAAACGAATCACTAGAAATCAAAACATGTTCAACATAAACCAAACAACTGGATTCGCTATCAAATGTTCTTAATCCGGTATCCTAAACCAAAACCAAACCAAACAACTAAAGAGTTAACCACGAGGTACAAACGAAAACAAGTTCGAATCGTTCAAGACGTGACAACCACCATCCAAAAAAAAAACACAACTAAAGAGTTAATCACTGGGTCTTTTGCTTCTTTTGGGCCGGTTTGTTCTTAGTTTTCCCGAACAAAGCTTTTGCACTAGGGTCGGTTTCTTCAATTCTATCAAGCTTTTCCTCGAATTCCTTCATTTCTTCAAGGGATAGCACCTCTCCTTCCTGGTACTTGCAACCCAACATCTTCTTTAACTTGCCAAGCCGACGCCGCTAGTTTAATATACCAAACACATAGTATACATATAAGATTATGTGTATATTAAACGATGAAGCAATTAATGCGACTTACAAGCAATCCAACGGTCTTATTAAGTTGGGTCATCGTAGGTGGTGCCATGCGGGAGTTGGAACGGAGGGTTTGTCTGGGGAGGAACTTGGACGTCATCCGGGCGGACGACATAAGGATGTGACCATTGCAGGTAATCTTCCATGTAGTCGGCATCAACTTCATCACCGTTTTCAGAAATCTCTAACTTCTCCCACTGACTAATATCTACCAAACGACGTGGTTCCCTATCCCTCCAATCTGTTGGGTCCGGTTTTGGAACATACTCTACATGCAACCGATTTGGAGTTGAATAGCACCGAGAAAGGTCGAGATCAAAACATTGAAAAGAGGCCGTCTGGAAAAGTGCTAGTTGCTTATATCCAAGTTCACGCATCACACGTGTAGGATTAGCCATAACGTATCCTTTTGGGTGGAACAACGGCCCATGGTAAAATGAAACGTTACCAAACCTCAAAACCTGGCGTTTTCCTCTAGCCTCCTTGTAAGGGTCGAACACAACATCTTTGGTACTCATTGCGTCCAAAGCCAATCTCATATCGATCAGTCGACCTATGTTACCGGGCTTTGGAGTATTGTTGAACTCGTATCTCTTAGCTATAGGCGTATCGGGTTCTGGAAGGTCTATGATCTTAAAGGACGGGTAGACCTTGATCAAGGTTGGGAAGTGTTCATAAGCCCACACCTATTCCAATGTGAAGCAATAAGTTTTGTTTCTAAGTTCACGATAAGAGTACATTGATGTGACTCAATAATGTTGTAGTAAGAAGGTTCCTTGAGACTTGTGAAAGCAAAAGATTTTAGACTTATAAAAATTAATAATAGAGAAAAATTAACACAAAATTGTTTCAAGATATGAGAGAATAACCAAGACACTGATTCCACTATAACACATGAATGAAATACGGTAAATAACCCAAAATTCTAATTATCTTTTAAATCCCTTGTTTCTTAATTCACAAATAATCAGGCCAATTCCCAAAAATTAATTGTATCCCTAAGCATAGATTATCTTAATACAAAGCATAACCTATCTAATTGAATCACAACTAATGAAAAGAATTTTGCGAACAATTTAAAACTCTGCAAAAGCAGTGATTGAGTGAATTGTAAATTATAAATTAGAGAAAATAAAATGGTTACCGCTTATTCATGCGTAAATAGCTTCCTCATTGCCTTGGTTGTGGGAGAATTAGCCGCTCATCATGTTGGAAACACGCTCAAAATTCATTATTATTGCTCAAAAATGGTTTACAAATGATGAACAAAGGAGAATAAGATGAAAATCGGGTTTTGCAACAGTTATAGATGTTGCAAACACTGTTACAAACTACGATAGAGAATAAGTGCTTCTGTCTTGTAAGTCTGCCCCACTCCGTATTACGACCCACGACTATGTGTCGCAGACGCTGTAGAAGAACGACCGCTTCGTGGTCCGTTCTTCGTGTTCTTCGAGAAGCGACGACGAGAAAATGGCGGTCACAACTTCGATTTTTTTGCTTTTCTCGCGTTCTAAAACCTCCCCAAACTCTCTGTAATCCTTCCCTCAGTCCCAGCCATCCTTTTTATACTCGACAGCGGCAAAATATCACATTATAATTGCGTATAATCCTCCCATCACTCGGCAGTGAAGAAAATATATTTTCTTTCCATTTTTGTTTCATGCACGCGTCACAAATTGAAATATATCCTTGTTTATCTCTTACACGCTCCTGGTGGTTGCTCGAGCCAATAATCAAGCACATAACACGTTCAAAAAACTTCAAAACCCAAGCAGACCCGTGTACGTGTAAGTTTGCTCTGTTTGCTTCTCGCGGCAATTCCAGCCCAACTGGATCGAAACCAACTCCTATATCATCCCTGTCTAGCCCATAGAAGGGTACCCAAACAATTCCATCCCTTTAGTCTCCTTTAATCTCTCCCAAAAATCCGACCAAAATCTGCCAGGCGTGACATATTTTTTCCCGCCAAAATCCAGTTTTTGAAAGGTTGAAGAAGGTGCCCCTTATCCTGTTCTGGGGTGTGAATAGCAGGTGCCTCCTTGGGGTGCCCCTTAGTAATTGGGTTACCCCTTATCCAAAGACGAGAGTCCGAATAACACTTGTCCTCCGGGGGTGTTCCGCGCAACTTTTCGAGCCGATTTTTCCAAAAAATATTTATTTCCAAAAATACCTAAAAATACATAAAAACACAAAATTAGTACAAAAATCGAGTTCCAACAATACCAACAGTGAGGACAATTCAGACACAAAAAATGTGTCTATCAAATACCCCCAAACTTATTATTTGCTAGTCCTCGAGCAAATTTATTCTAAAAATAAAAATCATTTGAACCCCTAGGTGGCCCTAGTGGCGGAGTGTTGTCTCCGGAGGGTTTACCAGAGGTGTACCCACAAACCCGTACTTCTAATTGGTCACAAGTATCCAAAGAGCTATGAGGACATACAAATTCTCAACCTATCTCCAAGTGACTAGAATGCCGAGAAATTAATGGTGTCGACTCTAAAGGCGATGAAGAAAAGGGGAGACACATCCGCAACACTGCTAGATAAAGAGATATCCGCTACACAGCTAGATAAACATTGTAAGATGCGTCCGCTGATTTACAGCTGGACTAAGATTAGGAGAGAGAAAAAGATGAGAGGGACATCTGCTACACAGCTGGACTAATTACGTGTGATGAGTTAAACCGAAAGCTAGAAAGATCTTGTGCCAGATTGAAAGCGGACTAACAAAGCAACCAAATGTATGCAACCAAATGTATTTTTCTTCGACTCTCTCATAGTGCTCAGTAGAAACAACGTCTTCTTTGGTCTTTAATTGTTGATGATAAACTCTTGAACCTCGTAGAACCTTGACAATTAACTCTTCTCTTTGATTTCTTGCTTGACATAAAAATTTCTACTTCCTATGGCCTTATTGAACAAAAACTAAAAAAAAGGAACGTAATGATGATTTTTTTTTTTTTTTTCAATATTTTTTTTTTTTTTTTGTTGGGAACAAAACAAAAATTTACATGGCCATCACAGAAGGAATTTAACACTTGGATCTTCGCAACTTGTAATGTCTTAGTATCATGAACTTCAATAACTTATATCATTTGATTTTGAATTCTGATTTTCTATTGTTGTTTAAGAACACGCAATTGGGGGATATAGATACTAATTGGGGGATATGAATTACTTCCCCCAACCCATGGTGTGTGCTAAGGGGTGACTTTTGGGGGCGAAAATACTAAAATACCCTTCCCACAAAATAAAAATCAAAAACTTAAAATCAAAAAACAAAATCATATCCCCCATTTCCATCTCCACTTCTTATTAATCTTATTTAGGGGTGGAGCTTTGAAACCCAAATATTTTCCATTCCCTTTCAAATTCTAAACTCTCCCCACTCTATATCAAATTCTCTTCTCCTCACTTTGGAAACCAATTTTTTTTTTATTCGGAAGTGATGAAGATCATGCTGAAAGTGATGTTGACCTTTAAAATTCTAAACTCTTCCCACTCTATATCAAATTCTCTTCTCCTCACTTTGGAAACCAATTTTTTTTTATTCGGAAATGATGAAGATCATGCTGAAAGTGATGATGACCATGCCGGAATTGATGAAGACCATGCCGGTATCATGTTCCAGCATATGGTCTTCATCACTTCCGTTTTGATTTTTTTCTGGTATCAATCAGTCCACTTCCGGCATAGAAAATAAAGCAACATGGTATGCCGGAAAACAAAACTGGCATGGTCTTCATATCAACTGACCATGCCGGAATTGGACTGATTAATACCAGAAAAAAATTCAAAATGGAAGTGATGAAGACCATGCCGGAATTGATGAAGACCATATGCCGGAACATGATACCGGCATGCTCGAGAATTTCCTATCAATGCCGGTAGTCAAGTGAAAAAAAAAATCAACATTCTGGATACTTTTCATCCCGTTCCGGCATAGAACTTTAAGCAAAATACTATGCCGGAACATGTACCGGCATGCTCGACTCCATGATTACCATGCCGGTACCTGTTCAAAACCAGAAAAAAATCAAGCTTTTTCAAACAATTTATGAACATTTCCAACAATTGCCCGCATGGGGCTTTGGTTGAATACCATGCCAGCACCAAGCTTTTTCAGCTGCAACAATGGTGGATTCAAAGAAAAAAAATCAATTTTTCAACCTCTTATCAGCGGTAATTCTCTCATCACAATCATCTTCCATTTTCAAAAAAATAAATTCCTCTCAAATATTAGTTTCCCTCCTTCTACTCTCAACCAAACACAAATAAAAATACACACTAATCTATCCCCCAAATACTTATGATTTTTACTAATTATTATTAACCACTAAACCTAATTAGTGAGGGGTAAATTAGGAATTAAAAAAATAATTACATAAGGGGTGACCAAGAATTGCTATTGGGACTCCTATTTTGTCTTATAGCTATATCCCCCAATTAATTTTCATATCCCCCAATTAATCATTCCTTCTAAACCTTAAACGTCTTCCACTTTCTTTATAGATTTTGATGTCGCTCCGTTTGTCGATGATGATAAGTTTCTACCTTTTGAGAGAGTTGTAATCCATTAACTAAGACTACATTGTGAGGTTACTTTGTCTTTCTGGCATTTCCTGACCTACTTGCCTTTCTATCATGGATGGTTAGGTCCATCACGGTTACCCTCTAAAAGGAACAAGTTCTCTCCTGGATTTCACGGATCTCAATGTCTTTTTCTCTAATGTCTCAATAGATTGTTATCCCTAGCATTCCAATTTCTATCTTTTCGGTAAGAAATAGTATGTAAACTTAGCTAACCGGATACCATGTGACGCTAGAAGTTTCAAAAGTGCAACTAAAAAGTTCTTCCCCACCCCCAAACTTAAATCTAACATTGTCCTCAATCTTTCTAATGAAAGAGCAGAACCAAAAGTAAAATAACACGAGGAAAAGTTTGGAAAGATAGTACCTGGGTGAAGAGAGAGAAAATCAAAACTAATATACAACATACAACTGCCTTGATGGTCAATCAAGGGTAAACAGGTCCTCCCGAGGACCTCCTCAACATCACCTGTAGGAAAGGGCTCTAAAAAGGGTTTCAATCTCTAACCGTTAACCTTCGAAGAACTACTACCATCCGGTGTCTCGATCTCAACAGCTCCATGAGGAAAGACAGTGCGAACAATAAAAGGACCCGTCCACCGAGAACGTAACTTCCCAGGGAAAATATGCAAGCGGGTATCATACAGAAGAAGTTTTTGACCTGGAGAAAATGACTTCCGTAAAATATTTCTATCATGCACAAGTTTCATTTTGTTCTTATACTCCTTCGCACTATCGTAAGCATCTATACGAATCTCATCCAACTCATTGAGTGGAGTTTCCTATGGGCTCTGCCTTGTCGGGTGAAAAATTTAGCCGCTTAACAGCCCAATAAGCTCTATGTTCTAACTCAACAGGTAAATGACATGCCTTTCCATAAACAAGCCGATAAGGCGACATTCCAATAGGGGTTTTAAACGCATGATGGTAAGCCCATAAGGCATCGAGAAGCCTAGACGACCAGTCTTTCCGATTAGGATTAACTGTTTTCTCTAATATACGTTTTATCTCCCTATTTGAAACCTCTACGACCACTAGTCTCGCGGATGATATGGGGTAGCTACCTTATGTGTAATACCATATTTCTTCATCGAAGCCTAAAAGGTCCATTACAAAAGTGCGACCCTCCATCACTAATTATAGCTCGCGGTGTACCAAAACGTGCAAGTATATTATTTTTAAAGAACTCAATCACAACCCTATGGTCATTAGTTTTACACGCAACCGCCTCAATCCACTTAGAGACATAGTCTACAAACAAGAATGTATAGGTTACCAAAGGAATTAGGAAACGGACCCATAAAGTAAATACCCCACACATAAAAGACCTCAACGATTAAAATAGGGTTCAAGGGCATCATGTTCCTACGGAAATGGTTCCTAATTTCTGCAACGTTCACAAGTAACACAAGAATCGTGGGAGTCTTTAAACAACGAAGGCCAATAGAATCCACACTTTGCAATATCTTAGCAAAGCCAGTCTTCTTAGCACTAAAGTGACCCCCACAAGCATGATCATGACAAAAGGAAATAATCTTTGACTGGTCACTCTCGGTATACATATCCTAATAATCCTGTCCGGACAATACTTAAATAAATAAGGATCATCCCAAAAGAAGTGCTTAATCTCGGCTAAAAACCTAGAACGATCTTGTTTACCCCAATGTTGGGGCATTCGACCAAGATAACAAGATAATTCACTATATTTGCATACCAAGGTGATTGGGAAACAGAGAACAATTGTTCATCGGAAAGCTATCCCTTATATGAAGGGAATCATCCGGGGAACTAACAACTAGCCTAGACAAGTGGTCTCCTACTACATTTTCTCGCACCCTTTTTGTCTCTAATGTCCGGACAAAATTCTTGTAATAAAAGGATCCATCTAATCAATCTAGGTTTGGTATCCTTCTTAGACAAAAGGTATTTCAAAGCGACATGATCGGTATAGATTACGATCTTAGAACCTAAGAGATAGGATCTAAACTTGTCTAAGGCAAACACAATGGCCAACAGTTCCTTCTCTCGTAGTGGTATAGTTCAATCGGGCATCATTCGTAGTTTTGCTAGCATAGTAAATCACATGAAGTAATTTGTTTTCTCACCGACCTAGCACAACACCAATAGCATAATCAAGCATCGCACATGATCTCAAAGGGTAGGTTCCAGGTTAGGTGCCCGGACTATGGGGGCGGTAGTGAGTAAAGTCTTAAGCTTCTCAAAAGCCTCTAAACAAGCATCATCAAAGACAAACTTAACATCTTTTGCAAGCAAATTGCAAAGAGGTCTAGAAATCAAGCTAAAATCCTTAATGAATCGACGATAAAAACCAAAGATGCCCTAAGAATGACCTAATATCTTTTACGGTTTTTGGGACCTGTAAAGTCTTGATAAGGTCAACTTTGGCTTTATCTACCTCTATACCCTTAGAAGATACGATATGCCCTAAAACAATTCCTGATTGAACCATGAAATGACATTTCTCCCAATTAAGCACTAGATTCTTTTCCTTACATCTAGTCAACACTAATGACAAATGATGCAAGCATTCATCGAAAGACAAACCAAACACCGAAAATCATCCATAAAGACCTCCAAGAATCGCTCTACCATATCCGAAAATATGCTCATCATGCAACGCCGAAAAGTTGCGGGCGTTACATAGCCCGAAAGGCATGCGTATATACGCAAAGGTTCCAAAGGGACAGGTAAAGGTGGTTTTCTCTCAGTCTTCTGGGCAATAACGATCTGATTATAGCCGGAGTAGCCATCTAAAAAGCGTAATGACTATGTCCGGCTAATCTTTCTAGCATCTCGGTCGATGAAGGGAAGGGGAAAGTGGTCCTTCCTAGTGACCTTGTTCAATTTCCTATAGTCAATACAAACACGCCAACCCGTGGTCACTCGGGTAGGGATTAACTCATTGTTATCATTTTGGACTACAGTAATACCGGATTTCTTGGGAACAACCCTAACGGGGCCGACCCACTTACATGCCGAAATGGGGTAGATAATGCCCGCATCTAACGACTTAAGGATCTCGGTTCGAACTACTTCTTTCATATTGGGGTTTAGTCTTCGTTGCATATCCCTAGAAGGTTTGGTATCTTCCTCTAAATAGATCTGATGCATACAAACGGTAGGACTTATACCCTTAATGTCCGATATGGTCCACCCTAAAGCTTCCTTGTTGTTTTGAAGGACGGTAACTAGCCTACTTTCTGATCACTATCCAAGTTGGAAGCAATAATCACGGTGTAAAGTTTCGGATGGGCCTAAAAACACATACTTCAGTGTATCTGGCAATAGTTTTAGGTCCAACTTAGGAGGCTCTTCTAACGAAGGAACTAGGGTAGACTTAGAAACTGGTAGAGGTTCGAACTTGGGTTTCCACCATTACTAGTGTCTATCAAAGGGGTTGAATCTAACAAGGCATTCACCTCATTAATCACATCATCATCATCAAAATCAATCCCAAAGTGAGCTAGGCATTTCTCTAAAGGATCTTCCAACAAAGTGTTTGGTAATGACTCCTCGACTAATGTTCCTATCATGTTCACCTCTTCTATGCTCGAGTCATCTAGTTCGAGAGGGTAGCTTACTAATATGGAAAACGTTCAGCTCAATAGTCATATTACCAAAAGACAAATTCATAATACCAGTTAAACAGTTAATGATCGCGTTGGATGTAGCTAAAAACGGGCGACCTAAAATTACCGGTATCCGGTTCTCTGGGTCGTGACAGGTTGGGTATCTAGGATAACAAAATCCACCTGGATAAATAAACTTGTCGACCTCTATGAGAACATCCTCGATCACACCTCGAGGAATTTTAACGGACCTATCACCTAATCAAGAGTCATCTCGGTAGGTTTCATCTCACCAAGTCCTAGCTTAAGGTACACATGGTATGAGAGAAAGTTCACACTGGCTCCTAAGTCGAGCAAAGCTTTCTCAACACGGTATTTACCTATTGTGCAAGAAATAGTAGGGGACCCTGGGTCCTTATACTTAGGAGTAGTGGTATTACGAATAATGGAACTCACGTGACTAGCTAGAAGGCTTTCTTTTGAACACTAAGCTTACGCTTTCGTGTACACAAGTCCTTAAGAAACTTGGCATAAGCGGGAATCGATTAATCGCATCCAACAATGGGAGGTTGATAGTAACCTCGCTTAAAAACCTCCAATATATCATTAAAGTTCGACTCCCTCTTAGTTGGAACTAGCAAAATGGGGGAACGGGGCTCTAGGGACAAAGCTTGGTTCAATATGACCCTCATTGGTCTCATTAGAGACTCTATCAGTCTCTTATCATTTTCCTCCCTCGGCGGGGTGAACTACAACATGTTCACTATCGGGCATGGTTACCTTGTTGTCTACCACTCTACCACTCCTAAGGGTTTTAATAGCATTCACATGATGGGATGGTACTTCACCTACTTGATGAACTCCTCTAGGATTGGGCTGAGTTTGACTAGGAAACTTACCTTTTTCCTCAAAGACTCGTTTATCCGACTAACTCCGGGTTTTCAACTCGGAAATAGCCCGAGAGTTAGCATAACCTATACTCTTACTTTCTTCTATCCCTTGCGCAACCATTTGGTTGATCTTTTCAGAGCTTTTAATAAATGAGGCGAGTATCCTCTAAACTTGTGATCTTTTTATCCGAAGGGTTAAAACCTGGTTTGACTCGAAGGGTTCTTAGCATAACCAAAACCTGGAGGAGGCTGAGGATTACTAGACTGACCTTGATTCTGACCCTTAGACCAAGAAAAATTAGGATGGTTTCTCCAACCAGGGTTGTAGGTCTCTGAGTATGGGTCAAACCTTTGACGGTTCTCAAATCTAGTGTTGTTATAGACAGCATGGGCTTGTTCTTCACTAACCTAACCTTCCCAAAATGAGTTATCGGGTTCCATTCCACAACTAGATACTTGAGAGGTTCTATTAGGTTCAACAAGGGACCTATTCTTAGACTGACCCATTTCCAAAGCTTCTAACCTTCTAGACAAAGAAGCAAACTTAGCATCTGACTCAAGCTTGTATCTACCACATTGGCGCTACTTCTATTAACCAAGAGTCTTTTTGGGGGTTCAACACAAGACTCCCATTGTTTGGATTTCTCAAAGAACAACTCCTAAGAAGGTAAAGGCATCCTCAAGACTTTTACTAGTGAACTCACCAAAGACACATAGACTCGACCATGGCTTTGGTCGAATAGTCTAAACCATCATAAATAATCCCTACAAGTTTCATCTTATCAAATACATGGTGAGGACACCGAGATAGGAGATCATTGAATCTCTCTAAAAACCTATAAAGAGACTCTCCCTCTTGTTGCACACTAGCACTAATTTTACGCTAACACTTTAGCTTTATGCTTAGGGTAGAATTTCATATAGAAAGCGACAATAAGTTCCTGCCATGTTTCAATGGATCCAGATGGTAGGTTATTTAGCCGAGTCTTGGCTTTATCTTTTAAGGAAAATGGGAACATCTTAAGTTTCAAAACTTCATCGGTAAGGTCTTTTATTCTAACTGTCCCACAAATTTCCTCAAAGTCCCTAATATGAAAATAAGGGTTCTCATCCTCTTTTCCTAAGAATATAGGGATCATCTCAAGGATACTAGCTTTTATCTCGAAGTTAGCCGTATTGGTGGCAATTTTATGCATGAAGCTCGGTTGGTCCCGGTTGGGAACATGTAATCTTTCGAGTTGCCATCGTTGGCACAACCCAAGTACTAGGGTACTTTCCTCGCTAAGAGACAGATTTTCAAACTGAAGTTTCCAAAAACGGGGCTCTCAAAGAAGAGTCTTCGAGTTCCCGCCTTCGCAAGAAGAACTACTAGGTTTGTCACTAATCAAACGACCTAGAGTGTTTCTTTTCCAAGCCCGTTCTTTAAAGACCTCGGGCTTACACTAGAAATTATAAAACAAAAGAAAAATCCTAAAAGGAAGGGAAGTTCTTTGCAAGCACAAACAAGGCCGACTCCACCACAACAAACCTAATGATATCTAGCAAACAAAAAGCATGATGGCTCCACTTAGATTGTTTTCTAGACCAGCCTTCTAATCGTTCGAAAGGGAATTCGTTACAATTTAAGCAAACCCCTCTGGATCAATCCGAGTCAAAGTAAGTTGAATCAAGGCGATGGAAGCTCAGTGGATCTTTGATACCCAAGGCCTTACCGCTATTCAAGGCGGCGCAGTCACGCATTCAACTTCACAGAGACCATCATGAACTTCAAAGTATGCTAAAAGAGTAACCAATATTTTTCGGAAGACTTTCCTACTAAGCTCGTTACCCTATCGGTCTCGTTCTATTCCAGATTTTAAGGCTTAGGTTCGCGTTAAGTATTGTTTTCCTAAGGCGGGCAAGAAGAGAACGGTGATGAAATCCGAACCCTTATCTTATTATATGGCCAGTCCTTGCCCTTTACTAGGAAATTAAAAACAGCCGTTTTCAAGTCCTCAACATATATTCACACAAATGAAGACAGTAACTCGCTAGCAGGGGATTCGCGAGTGTTTCGACAAACTTACCTCCCGTACCAGACGGGGGATGAACCGTTGTAGTCGACTCGGGCCACGACTCCTATGTCATGTACGAACCCGAGGGGCCGAGGTGATATCGTAATCACCGTCCTTCTCTGCAAACAGTTTGATATTTAATACTACCCTTCCGTAGGGTTTAAAAAAATTAAGCAATGTCCGAATGTCCAAGTGTCCAAGTCCAAAAAGGTAAAAGTGCAAAAGAAAAGAAAAGTATAAAAAAATAAAAATGCCTCTCTTTTTTTCTCTCTCTTTTATAAAATATTAAAAAAAAAAAAAATCTTCTTTTGCTCCTTTCGCTTTGTCTTTAACTCCAAATCTTTAAGTATCCACCAAAAGCTTTGGCAAATATTTCTTTCGCTCAAAATCCCAAAATCTGAAAGGAAAAGACAAAAACCCAAAAACGTAAAGAAGAACAAATAAATAAAAAAAAACTAAAAGAAAATCTAAAAACTCTAGCCTAAAGACAAGTCCGCGTCGCAGCGGCGCCAAAAATTGATGTGACTCAATAATGTTGTAGTAAGAAGGTTCGTTGAGACTTGTGAAAGCAAAAGAGTTTAGACTTATAAAAATTAATAATAGAGAAAAATTAACACAAAATTGTTTCAAGATATGAGAGAATAACCAAGACACTGATTCCACTATAACACATGAATGAAATACGGTAAATAACCCAAAACTCTAATTATCTTTTAAATCCCTTGTTTCTTAATTCACAAATAATCAAAATTCCCAAAAATTAATTGTATCCCTAAGCATAGATTATCTTAATACAAAGCATAACCTATCTAATTGAATCACAACTAATGAAAAGAATTTTGCGAACAATTTAGAACTCTGCAAAAGCAGTGATTGAGTGAATTGTAAATTATAAATTAGAGAAAATAAAATGGTTACCGCTTATTCATGCGTAAATAGCTTCCTCATTGCCTTGGTTGTGGGAGAATGGCCGCTCATCATGTTGGAAACACGCTCAAAATTCATTATTATTGCTCAAAAATGGTTTACAAATGATGAACAAAGGAGAATAAGATGAAAATCGGGTTTTGCAACGATTATAGATGTTGCAAACATCATTACAAACTACGATAGAGAATAAGTGCTTCTGTCTTGTAAGTCTCCACTCCATATTACGACCCACGACTATGTGTCGCGAGACGCTGTAGAAGAACGACCGGCCTTACGGTGGTCCGTTCTTCGTGTTCTTCGAGAAGCGACGACAGAAAATGGCGATCTGCAACTTCGATTTTTTTGCTTTTCTCGCGTTCTAAAACCTCCCCAAACTCTCGTAATCCTTCCCCCGGTCCCAGCCCATCCTTTTTACTCGGCAAACGGCAAAATATCACATTATAATTGCGTATAATCCTCCCATCACTCGGCGGTGAAGAAAATATATTTTCTTTCCATTTTTGTTTCCCGCACGCCTTTTACATTGAAATATATCCTTGTTTATCTCTTACACGCTCCTGGTGGTTGCTCGAGCCAATAATCAAGCACATAACACGTTCAAAAACTTCAAAACCCAAGCGGACCCGTGTACGTGTAAGTTTGCTCTGTTTGCTTCTCGCGGCAATTCCAGCCCAACTGGATCGAAACCAACTCCTATATCATCCCTGTCTAGCCCATAGAAGGGTACCCAAACAATTCCAGCCCTTTAGTCTCCTTTAATCTCTCCCAAAAATCCGACCAAAATCTGCAAGGCGTGACATATTTTTTCCCGCCAAAATCCAGTTTTTGAAAGGTTGAAGAAGTGCCCCTTATCCTGTTCTCAGGGTGTGAATAGCAGGTGCCTCCTTGGGGTGCCCCTTAGTAATTGGGTTACCCCTTATCCAAAGACGAGAGTCCGAATAACACTTGTCCTCCGGGGTGTTCCGCGCAACTTTTCGAGCCGATTTTTCCAAAAAATATTTATTTCCAAAAATACCTAAAAATACATAAAAACACAAAATTAGTACAAAAATTGAGTTCCAACAATACCAACAGTGAGGACAATTCAGACACAAAAAATGTGTCTATCATACATATGAACAATATACATAATAACATAAGTTTAAGAACAAATTTACCTGCAGTAGAGTAAAATTCCCAACAAATTGGTTGGTTTTAGCCTTAGAGGCCCTTCTCATCTCCATCATCAAATGTGCCATTACTCACAGGTGCCCAAAGAATATCCATAGACATCTTCCAACGGATCCAAGTATCGAAGGTAGTTCGCACTAACCTCGTTGCCATTGGTGTCGGGGAATACCCTAGTGCCCAAGATGTATAACAGTAGCGGCGTGTGATAAATCGAATTTGTTTAGGGTCCCATCCATCCTCCAAACTTCTTTTCTCCGTGTTTTCAAAATTCTTCTTAAGCAACGTCAACTTGATTGTCTTTGTCTTACTGGACGTGGATTCATAAAAGATCTCCACGAAGTTTTATAGTCCCAACCAAACAACTTGTTAGTCGGACTGCAACGTCGACCATTCTAGGTCCAGAGACTCAACTCCTTCTCGCAATTGATTTGCCGATAACATTCAAGCCTAGAATGTTCTCGAGCATCTTCGGGGATGAAGGTCATCTCCCCAAAGGGAAGTGCATGGTATCGGTTTCACCATGATACCTTTCGACGAAGCAATTGACAATAACGAATCGGGCTTCACATAATTTTCAACCAAAGCATATAGACCCGTAATCCTTTACTATTGTTTGGACCTCTTCACATTCCTCGAACAAATCCCAACCATCCGCGACTTGGTTTCGGCAAACACGCACGACCTTCTTATGATCCTACAATTAGGAGAGACAAGACAATTAAGAGATTTTACATAAATACACAACAATACATATGTACAAGATAGAAAATGCTTACATAGGTTTGATAGATCACTAGTACAAATTTGGGCTTTGGTGACAGTTCAACTTTTAATACCATGACAGTTCACTATTTAACCGTTGCAAAAGAATGACCTACGTGATATAGTATAATTTCTTACCAAAACTCTTACAAATAGTGTTTAATAATTGTGGCAGTTTTAGAACTCATTCTTGAATAACTATTCAATGACTCGGTTTTATAGGAAATCTGTCACTCTACAGAGATGTACAATAACATTATAAACTCACACTATTCTGCAGCTACTGTGAGCGTTCTTTATGAAAACTGTTATGGAAATGCAACCTTTACATAACAGTTCTTTTAATTGCCGCCGCATGCTTATAGTGACAGTTATGATCTAAAACAGCTATTCCTTTAATTATATAGCATAAAACATTTTCAAACGCACGACCTTGCCAGTTTGATAACCTCTGCTAGTACTGTAATGGGTCTGTTTTATAACTTCTGTTAGTGGGGTCTCTCGGCACCTTCACCTCTCGTTTTTGTTGGAAACTGCCAAAGAAGAAGCTTAGACACAATCGCTCTATTTTTTTTTCTCTTTGGAAAATCTGCGATCTCATCTTTTACTTCAATCTAGGGTTTGATATTTTATCCTCCTCTAATAACCTTTTCAATCTCCAACTTTTTATTTCCAAAATTTTCTTCTTCATCTCCATCACCAGCTTTATTGCTCCCGAAATTAGATTTACGGTTAATTAAGAACCTAAAAAGGTATGATAAGATTATGGCCTAATATTATCAAACTTATTAGATGAAATAATCAATAGGGTTATCATCCCATTCATTCGTTTTTATCGAAACCCCTACTTTTGTTGTTTTTTTCTTACAATATTTTATTTCTCTTAATTTTTTGATTCCAATTTTTCAATGTTAACCTAATAAACAAGAAAAAGGAATTGATTTTGCGTTTAAATTATGAAAACAAGTTCTAAATTTTATTTTTTTTGTAGGATCCTTGTGATGGTGTCGATACAAGTAATTGCTTCAGGAATTGGTACTAGAAGCTTGATGGAATACTGTGTAAGTTTTTAAGTTCTTCAAGGTCAGGGTTTTGTAAAAGATCGTATTGTCAAAGCTGCGACTTTTGTTCTTCTGAAGGTATCGTATTGATCTTCCTTTTGCAATCTTAAATTGAGTGAGAGTAGATTAGTTCCGGATTTGGTAGTATTCGATAAGATTAGTTCGCTTTCGACTATCTCGTACTCTTAAATTGACTCGAAAGTATTTTCAATTCCATAATAAGTTTCATTTTTTTTTATTCATAGGGTATAGATTACTGCTACCTCATATGTGGGTAGCTTCCATATTGTGATGTAGAATGGCTGAAAGTAAGCGCTTTATTTGTAGTCATTATAGTCTTACTGTGTAGGAACTAATGGGCTTCCTTAGTGTTGAATTAAGTTGCCTGATAATCCAACTGGCTTAAAGAAAACTGAAAGTGAGTGAACTTGTATGAATGTACCTGTAATTTCATTTGGTGGGAGTGACTTTATCCAAGGTGAATTGCATGATACACTGGAACTCAATATTCTTTTATCCTCTTAGGTCTGACCAGTAATGATAATGAATTATAAATGTCACTTTTTATTGAAGACACCGTTTCTTGTTCTCTAATTAGGATATGTTTGTATTTTCTCCTTCTCTAATTTGTAGTGTATTCATCTACATATAGAAGTTACTCAGAGGCTGAACGGTGCCAAAGAACCCTCCAAAAGACCTGCTGGATTATTCACGAGGAATTCAGAAAGTTGATTCGGGTGATTAGCAATTTTGTATTTGTATAGTCTTGATAAAATATTGCTCCGTTTATATCTGTATACATTATGGGGTAGTATATGAACTATATGTATATATTATGGGATAGTATTTTTTGCAGCTGCAAATCTTTTCCCTAACCTAGTTTTACCATATGAATTGTCTGAAATGTGTGAAGTGCGTATCCGATTCACTTTCTTAAGTGATCAAGTAGTTAGCCTGATAGGTTGAATGGGAGACAAAGCCAATGCGAGTGAGGGAACATGTTCTAAATTTCTTATCTCTAGATTTGTGTTTGAGACTATGGGTACCTTCACTACAGTGGTTTCTCTATCCAAGGTCATTCTTTACTCAAAATAAATCTTCTTTCATGATTCTCTGCAGTTTATGGTGCTTTCAGTAGATTTATATTTGATTTTACGTTTAGTTTTTTTTTTTTTTTTTTTTTTTTTTTTTGCACTGAAGTTTCTTTTCATTTCATTAATTTTTCAAGAAGGCTGGAGGCCGGTTTGCATCTCGTGCAAAATTTTATTGGCTTTGGAGATCAAAGGACATTACTGTGGTCAGGTTGCCTATGAGGAAGTTGGATATGCAGCTGTTAGTGTTTTCTTATTGATCCCAAATGCGCAAACACTATGCCATTTAACTTGTGCAACCCTTAAAGGGAGAGAACCTTCTTAATAAACTTATGTGGCTTAACAACTAGAGTTTGAAACACATATTGGTTAGATAGTAATTACATCTAAAGTCTTCTTCTAGACATAATAAACGTGGAGGTGAAGGGCCTCTTCTTTATCCAAATAGAAGAAGCTTGAATTCCTCGTTATTGGTTTAGAATTTTCTGAGCTCGTTCATAAGAATTTTTGTTTTTCTAAACTTCCTAATACCTTTTATTTTGGTGACTCAGTTTTATGGGTTCTAGTGGTGTGTCCAGGTTTGATGCGTCATCTGTTTTCCCCATCAAAGCAAGGACCTATCAAAGGGTATGCCTACTTTAAAATTTTGATTCTCCACAAATTCAAAAAAAACAATTTTCTTGAAAATTAGATCTTAATGGGCCTTGTAAAACTGTTGTTACTGGTTCATGCTTGCTCGTGTTATGTTTATGGAGAAAGATGATTTGAGTAGGAATAGTAAACTACGTAGGCTTTGTTCGTTTTATTCGTGGTGTTCAAATCATTTGTGACCCCATCTAGAAAATATTTCTCATCACATCATTCATGTTTTGAGTACAGTAAATTTATTGTTTTTAGTAATCCCTTGATGCTACTAATTAATTGTCTCTTATATATCCATGTTTTAATCAGATTATATTCATGCCGATTATGTGCCCACCACTTATGATAATACATTCAACCCATTACCTGCAGTGGGAAATTGTGGCTCCTCTATACAATCGTCCCACTTTGTTATTGATAATCAACCAGAAAAATTGGTTCAAGTTACTAGAATAAATGCTAATTATGAAAACTTGGGGAACAATGAGATACTACTTGGACAAGATTTTTCAAGTTCTTTGTTGCTTGAAGTTCTATATGTTTTTTAGTCCTTATTTTCTCGCTCGCATTATCTATCTTGTCTATTTGGAATAAAAGGCAAACTACATTATTTTTATCGAGATTGTCGAGAGATATGCAGTGGGCATTTTATAGGACTTACCCATTTCTATTTTTGAAGTTATCCCGCATTATCCCCGTCTATGTATTTAGTTATTGGTGCAAACATTCCACAGAGATTGGAAGCTTGTGCTTTGGCTATTAAATGGCTACCGAATACATTATCCTTTAATTCCAGGGTACCAAATTTCAGATGGAATTGGTTTTTGCAAGCATCAAAGCTAATTTTTCCGTGAAAAGAAGTTTTCCATGTGAACAACAAGCTTATTATGCCCAGGTATGTCTCTTAGTGTCCATAGATCGATAGACATTAATTCATACGTTTTTTTTCCTAAGTGGTAATTGATGTTGCTGCAATCATGTCTTTAGGGAAGATGTTATATTTCTCGCCGCATGATCCCAATATATGCTTGGATTGTTAACTTGGGTTCAGTGTAGAAAGATTAACCAATTGGATAGTGTAAGTAGGATATGGGCGATATGGATATGTTGAACTCTTCAAATATTCTCAACCCCTTTGCTTTATTTTCATGTGTGTCAACTGTGTAGTCTTCTTCTTGTATCTTTGACCAGCCTCACTCCCTTTGTTTGCAAGTTCCAAGTTGCTCTTTTGTTGAAGAAGTTGTTGCTATGGGATTGATTTAGCTGTGTGGGTGTCTCCTTGTGAAGATCCTTTTATGTTGTAGGGTCTTGTTGTCGTCAGCTTATGGTGTTCCGAAGTTGTTTTGTTTTTTCTTTTTTAGCATTTTGTAAAAGCCATTTGTACAAGAGTCTGTAGAAACATTTTTGTCTAAATCAATATATTCCTCTTATTTTTTTTCATGTATTTGATATTGACGAACTACCTGATGGGAAACGAAGCAACTGTATATGAGAAATGTTATATGAAAAAACGGTCATATACTCGGGCTTTACGATGACAGTTTCATGAAAAAACTGCTACCTTAGTATCGCTCATGTGACAAAGTTGTTCACAAAACCCATACTAAAAGTGTTTATCATGACAGGTTCTTTGTAGATAATGTTATAAGAAGTAATGTTCCACTAAAAACTTGGGTTTACGATGACAGTTTTATATGGAAAATGTTACGTAAGTTGTCAACTATGACAGGTTTATGAAAGAAACTGCTACCTTAATATAAGAATCGAGTTTCTTATGACAGTTTCATGTAGAAAATGTTACCACAAGTTGTCAACGGTGAGAGGTTTGTGAAGAAACTGTTACCTTACAACCATGATTTTGTAACAGCTTTCTTAAAGACTTTTCGTAATGAGGCTTTGGTGACAGTGCAAATTTTTTTGAGAACTGTCACGTAACCATTTTGGTGACAGTTTTTAACTGTCACCTAAGCTCATTTTTGTACTAGTGGATATTACGAGCCCACGAGTGCTTGTATCCAAAGAGTGTTTTTGGTTCCGGAGCTTCGTCCCAAATTCTACCACGTTCAAGATCAGGTATCATGTCATTAATATGAGGAAGGTGGGAACCTTTAACTTTCACTTTGACGTTTCCCTTCTTGACATTGCCTTGTGTTGGTTGTTGACTTAGGCCACCAACTTCGCTTTGGCTTGCTAATTGACTTTCCTCTTCATGTTGTTCATCTTGATCATCGTGCTCACAGTTCGCAAATCCACTACGGTCACTGCCACTCTCCCAAATTATCCCTCTTGTACCAGCCCCCAAACGTATCTTACGGCCTTCATCTTTCCCTCGAGGAGGCAGATACTGAGGAGTATCAAGACCGTCCTTCCTTCTTCTCTTAGTGACAACATCTTTATTTTTTCTTTTGTTGGCTTCCTTTTGCTTTTGACCTATATCGTAAGCACACGGAAAGCAATGAATATAAGACAACTCACCTTCAGTTTTAGTATCGGCATTGACTACCTTAAACTAAACCACGCCGGTAGGGCTGAACATGGTTTTGGTTTTCCACCGGGACCGGACCGAACCAGACCGATAAGGAAGAAACCGAACTAAACCATTTACTAATGGATTGGTTATGGTAAAAAAAATTAAAAACCGACATTATTGGTTCGGTTTTGGTTTGACCTGAAAACCGAACCAAAAACCAATGGAAAACCAATAAGTATAGGCCGTTGATTAAAATCAGATAGATTTAATCTACCCCGTCCATCTCACACTTTGAATATGGAATTTGGAGCATGCAGAACTTAGAGTTTATGTATTTTGAATCTGTAATGTTTATGTTTTGAACTATGCTTATAAACTTGAGTTATGAACTACGCTTGTGTGTTAATTACATTTTGCAGGTAGGTTAAAAAAATTCAACTGTGTTATTTTTTTTTTTTAAGATTTGAACTGTCAGTTTCAGAAAATTGACAGACAGTCGGTTTTCCATTAAGCCAATGGAACAAACCGAAACCGGATAAAACCATTTAGAAACCGAACCAATGGTTAATGGATTGGTTTGGTTTAGATTTTTAGAAACCGATAGTATTGGTTTCGGTTTTGGTTTGGCTAGAAACCGAACCAAAACCGACCATGAACAGCCCTACACGCCGGTTTAATGTTCCGGCAGTACACATTGACTATCGACAATGCCGGTACCAACTACCGGCATACAAATGCATCCTAAAATCTATGCCGGTATTATTGACAGTTTTCCTTTATGTTTTAAGTCCACTACCGGCATGCTCGAATTATTACAAAAGAATGCCGGTACCGAAAACCGACATGTAATGAAACCAAAAATCTATGCCGGTACTGGTGACAAATTAATAAACTCTCCTATATGTTTTAAGTCCACTACCGGCATACACGAATTATTATCAACCACTGCCGGTACTAAAAAACGGCACTGTATTCATCCTAGATTGAATGCCGGTAAAGAAAATTCAGTTTCTGGTTAATCCGGGGTTGAAAACCGGTATTGTATTCATCCTAGATTCAATGCCGGAACACATAAACCGGCACTGTATTCATAAAAATTTGAATGCCGGTACTCTCTGAAACTCAACTGTTTGTGTTAGGGTTCGCGATTCTAAGCTAAACCCATTGCTATAGATCGATTGAAACACCTACAAAGTAGTTTAAAATCACTTACCTTCTCACAGAAGCCATATTTCTGAGTAGTTGATTGTCCGAGAACGTTGTTTCGTCGTCCTCTTTCTCTTGAGCAATCTTAGAAATTCTTTCTGCCTGTTTTTGTTGAGCAATCGATGATGTTGAGTTCGATTGGGCATTTGGTTTCTTTCGTGGAGGCATTGTTTATGATTCGGATATGTTAATAGACGAAGAAATTTTTGAATCGACGATTAATCGACGAAGAACGGATGAAGAACGATGAATTTTTTTTTTTCAGAACCTAATCCTAGGACAATCTTTTACAGATTGTGAAGAATGGGGGATATGTTTTGGTTTTTTGATTTTAATGTTTTAGTAGAAAGGGTATTATGGTCTTTTCATAATGTTTTTAATTAACCAAAGGGTATTTTAGTATTTCCATACCCAAAAATCACCCCTTAACACACACCATGGATTGGGAGAAGTAATCAATATCTCCCAATTCCTTTTTATATCCCCCAATTTCGCGTTCTTTATTTGTGAATGAAGACTTCTGAGATTTTTGTTGAAAAAAAGAGAATCAGTTGAACCGTTATTTGGGGCATACGGAGTTATTATGCCATCCCATGGAAGATGATAAGGGGTGTCTCAGTGATGGTGAAGTTACTATAATGCCCTTATATAAGTTAAATTACTTTATTATCCTTCAACTAAATTAAATTCAAATCCTAAAAACCCCCACTAATTAACCCATCCATTAATTAATTAACCTCCCACTAATTAATCCACCCACTTAATTACTCCACTAATTAATCCATTTAATTAAAAAATTTAAACTCTTTCCAAAATCAAAATTCTTATTTCCTCTAGTCCTCCCTCTTTAAGAAGAACAACCCAACTCTTCATTTTCTTCTCAAAATCAAAATCGTTGATTAACATCCGGAAATTGCTTCTATAGCAACTCAATTTAGGGTTTTTGGAAAAGATAGAGTTGAAGAGGATAGTGGATCAATTTGTGTTGGAGAGTGATAATTAGCCTCTGATTCTTTAAAATTGCACATTGAAAGGTAATTCCAACAAACCCATAACTTGTTTTTATTCGTATTTGATTTATACAATGAGATGTATTTGAAAATTTCGTCATTTTGGTAGTTACAGAGTTGTGTTCGGCTAAAATGTATCAGCCGAACTTAATTTTTTTTCTTCAGAAGAAGAACAGTTCGGCTTAAAAATTGTTTTACTTTGAATTTCGAATCAGCCGAACCTACATGTTCGGCTTATAATTTTTTTTTTTGCCTTTATTAGCCGAACCTAAATGCCAAAAGTTGTTAATCCATTTTGCTATGTTCGGCTCATTTTGATAAATATAGTGTGTGCCGAACTTTACTCTGTTTATGGGTGTGACATTTTGCAAACTTGTTCATCTATGGGTTACTTATCACCTTGTTTAGTCGAAGGAAAATTCAAAGGTGTGTCATTTGTTTTAGCACCCATCCTGGAAAATTCAAAGAAAAACTTAAAAGGAAAAAAAAAATGGAAGTAACTCCTTCTAATTCTAAAACTCCCAAACCTCGAGGCGGTGCCACCAAGAACTTGCATGCAGGGAAAAGGGGAACTGACACAAGTGGCTCTTGCTCGTAGAACAAGAGGATGATAATGGTGAAGATAAGGGTGTAGTAGGAAGTGATGATGAAGATGGTGGTGGAGGGGGAGGAGGGGATGATGAAGATGGTGGTGATCGCGAAGCTCTAACTTAATTTTTCTTCTCAAAATCGATGCATGTGTTTTAGGGATTTGGATGTCTTTTTTATGATGCGGAAGATAATATGAATGATAGAATGTGGTATAAGCTCTCAAATTTAGGCTTTAGAATCCTACCGAAACCGTATTTCCTTGAGATAAAAGTTAATTTGCGTCAAAACATGTCCCAAAACAGTGTCAGGTTCGGCTAATACCTTTCAAACCTTTCTCGGCCGAACCTGACAAGTGAATTTTACCCCAGGTGGTTGTCAGGTTCGGCTGGCTCGATTAGATTATCTCTGTAAACACTTCGAAAATATTGATTTGTATGCTCCAGGAGTTCGGCGAACTCGTGATGATGAGTTATCAAATTAACTTATCTCTCAGACACTCAAGTTTTTTGATTTTGTTTTGGTCATAACTTCTTCGTCCTATATCGGAATGACCTTATTTTTTTGTGTTGTTTTCGTCTTTTCATTCTCTTGAAGATGACGATAATATCTACTTGATTTGAATGAGTTTAATTTGGACCTTGGTATTCTCCATTAGTTGGCTTCACTTTCTTTTGGTTAATTCATCCCAACAAAGGCTGCATAATAGAAAACAAATGTAATAAAAGTAATATGCAAGAATAATAGCTAAACAAAGTATTGAATTGACACTATAAACATGTAAATTGTGCACCTATCAAAAATACAAAAACATGTTCGGCTAATTAAAAAAGCACATTGGTTATCAGAACTTCTAACTTGTAAGTTGGCGCAAAATATACAAAATAGAAGTTCGGCTAACAAATATTGTGTTTCGAATGAGCCGAACTGTTCATATACCAGTTAGGTTCGGCTAGTAATTAATAGCCGAACTGTTCATCATAAGTAGGTTCAGCTGATAATTTAAGACGAACCTAACACTGGACAACCGAGCTTCTTGTAAAAATTCAATCTTTTGAATAATTTAGTCTGCAAATGGATATTAAACATCATCTTCCACATTTATCAATAATCACAAGGATCTCAAAAAGAAAAAGTAAGGGTTGTCTTTGTCCTCTTCTTCTTCCTCTTCCTCTTCCTCTTCCTCTTCTTCTTCTTCTTCTTCTTCTTCTTCTTCTATAATAACCCAATCAATGTCTCTAAAAATTACTCTCCTAAATTAACACTAACACCAAGTCTAATCATTAACAACTAATCTTCAAATTAACAATAACTAAACACTAATCATTTAAGGGTATTTTTGCCTTTATGAAAAATGGCTGGATAGGGGGCACTCTCGAAACACTATTTCCAACCCTATTTTTGTCCTATTCAATATACCCCAAAAATTTTGGGTATGCCCCAAATTACGGTTCAATCAGTTGGCAGCTTACATTTCAATTTTCTCAGTGGAATTTAATATTACAAATGTTTAGTTATGATTTTCCACGTGGTTTGCCTGTTTAAGGATTCTGATAACAACTACCGAGAGAGTGTCGTGCACCATAGTGCTTGGCCTTAGCTATAGGGTGGATTAGATCTGATCAACTTTGAAGTGTAGATAAGGGATATTGCTACAGTTAAGCGACACGAAAACATACAATAGTCGGATTTCTCTACAATTAGCCATAGCCAGTGAAATTGCTTACCATAATGCTTGGCATAAGAGATTTCCTTACTCTAGAGATGTTAGGGAAGCGAAATACACTCTCCCAAAATAAGATACACCAGTCTAATCTAATAATGAAAGTCCTCGTTGAAGCCAATACAGGCAATACTTCAAGCTAGAATGGCTGCGTTTGCTTCTACACTAACTTGAAAAGGTGATCTTTCCTTTTCCTCAAAAGCTTACCTTTTTTTTTTTTTTGCCCCATAGTGACCAAAATACAGCATGTGCCATACACCAATAATATTGCATAAAAGATTGAAACAAGTACTGAAGTGAAATGCACAGAACGACATCCTCCCTAGTCCCTCCCACCGAAGGATTGCCAACTGGGAGAAAAAGAATCCGTTAAATAGTGGGACTGACTCCCACCATCATCAGAAGTTTACGGAGAGTTGAAAGTCAATGGCTGACTAGATAGTTCGCTTAAACAAGAAACACAATGTATACAGGAAATCTAAGTATGGGATGGGTGATTTGGATTAACGCGGCCATAATCTGGTACACATATACATTTTAACCTTCTACGTGGCATTTTACTTAAAACAGTGGATTCGAGATTTAAAATGTATTTTCCTCTTTATTAATCCATAATTACCTTTATTATCAAATTGGTGAAAAATTTGATGCCGGAGAATTTCGGGTCCCTGGTATTATCACCCAATAACTTATCACATAAGTTCACAAAAGAGGCTTCTTTAATACTACCTCCGTTCCTAAAAAAACCAAAAAAAATGTAATATCATTTTTTTATTTTAACCTAAAAATAGGCGAAATTGAAAAATAAAATAACTCCTTTTTAAGAAATAAAGGAGTAATTACTTTGGATATTTATCTTCATCTACCCTCTCCCGGTCCCCACAAAAAAAATCTTTGCTGAATGGAAGAAAATTTGATTTAACCAAAATTTTACAGATCAAAAAAGAAAATTAGTTTGATCTAAAATAATGAAAGACCAATAAGTATTTCACTTGTTTTATGTTTTGATTTACAATATTATGCATTAATTCAACACAAAATTGGTTTAAAAGACCAAAATCAATAATTTCTGGGTGAAAAAGACATGTGAAATTTGATACTGTTTAAATGGACGAAAATGTAAAAATAACCAGGATGTAAACAGTTTCATCCTACCCATTTTCAAATACTTTTTCTTATTTTTAATTTACATCAGGATGCATCCAGTTTCATCTCGCTATTTTTTAAGTTTAAACCAGGATGAATCCAATTTCATTCTTCATATTTTTTGGTGTCCATTTCACCCATACTAATTTTTACTCGTCCATTTGAACCATGTTTTAAAAATATTTGGTCAAATGACCCATTTTCCATTAATTCAATATCCTGTTATAAAAATAATATCTTCCTGAAAAAAGAAAAACGGAAACAAATGAGATTAGAAATTCCAAATCAAGAAGAGGGAACAAAAATCTATCAAGAGAAAAGGGGACATTGGGTTGTTCCTGTCTTCAATATTTTAATAAAAAACAAGATTTGTTTATTAGGTTAATATTGACCGATAAACAAGCAGTTAGACGCTAATTTTTCTGGCGTCATTAGAGGCTACCCTGAAAGAATTAGGGGCGACACAAAAATACAAAAAAGGTCACCCAAAACTAAAATAAAGCCACCCCTTATCTCCGATTTTTCGAAATGGAAATTTTACCCTCCATAATCGGTAGTTAATTCCATAATCGGTAGTGTTGGTGTAGCCCCAAATTCATATTTTTCAAAAACCAATGGAATTTCGAATTTCGAATTTATCTGCTTTCACAATCGGTAGTTTCGTGATGTTTTTTATCTACCGATTGTACAATCGGTAGTCGGGTGATGTTAATTATCTACCGATTTTGCTAATAGCCCCAAATTCAAACTTTTCAAAAACCAATGGAATTTTGAGTTTCTCTACTTTCACGATCGGTAGTTTTGTGATGTTTATTTTCTACCGATTGTATAATCGGTAGTCTGGCGATGTTCATTTATCTACCGATTGTGGTAGTTGCCCTAAATTCAAAATTTTCAAAAACCAAAGGAATTTTGAATTTCTCTATTTGCACAATCGGTAATTTCGTGATGTTTTTTATCTACCGATTGTACAATCGGTAGTCGGGTGATGTTAATTATCTACCGATTTTGCTAATAGCCCCAAATTCAAACTTTTCAAAAACCAATGGAATTTTGAGTTTTTCTCTACTTTCACAATCGGTAGTTTCGTAATGTTTATTATCTACCGATTGTACAATCGGTAGTCTGGTGATGTTCATTTATCTATCGATTGTGGTAGTTGTCCCAAATTCGAAATTTTCAAAAACAATTGGAATTATGAATTTCTCTATTTGCACAATCGGTAGTTTCGTGATGTTTATTATATCTATCGTGATTTTAATTATCTACCGATTGTGGTAGTAGTCCCAAATTCAAAATTTTGAGAACCAATAGAATTTTGGATTTCTCAAAGAAGAAAAGAACATAGTCACAATCGGTAGATAAAAAAAAAAAACCAAACTACCGATTATAAAGGGACATAAGTATTTTCAACCTATTTTGTCTTATTCAATCGCCCCTAATTGTAAGTACACTTATTTATCTCCATTGCCACGTGTACTAACAGAGTCCACGTGGAGGCCATTACCCAAAGGATGACACATGGGGGCATCCGTGGCACTTAGACAACGTGCCATCTGTCAAGACCAACGGTCAGAAATGAAGGAGCACCCGAGATAAGTAGTCCCGCGTAGCACCAAGGGATGGCTTTAACCCATCACGAGGTAAGGTATGATCAACGGTCAGAGGTAGTCCAACTGACACAGACGTGACAAGAGGACTGACACCACTCGGCGCGGACTGGACCGCTCCAACCACCCGCATTTAATGCGGCTCAGAGAACACGTGTCGGGCGACCAACGGAGGAAACGAGGGTTGACATAGAAGTCCGCGGACCCAGTAGAAGCCGGGATACAGTATAAGCCGCGGGGTGACATAGAAAGCCGCGGACCACGCACAGAGTACGATAAGATAAGATCTCAGCAACTCATTGTCAGTGGACCCACCCAATCTAGCTATAAATATGTATACCCCCTCCACTGAGAGGGGGATCGAAAGGAAGAGAGGAGGAGAGAGAATAGGGAGAAGTAAGTGAGTTTTAGCTCAAGTATTCGATGATCACAAGATCTGGTGATCATTATTGTAACTGTTTATCTTATAGTGAATCTCCTCAGACCCGTGGATGTAGGCCTTAGTGCTGAACCACGTATATCGTTGTCTCTTTTATCTTTTGCACCGATAGTTCACATATGTACTCATATCTCAGATCTATTGCCTTGGGGAATGATGACGAGATCATGACAAACCATAGGGGTTTGGAATCTATGAGTTATCATCCACCTAGGGATATTATACACTTCACACACCTCAGTACACGTATTCAGTTATTATTAGATTGTTTGTGATCACGTGGAACCGACGCCCGATTTGCGTGCTCACAATTTGGCGCTAGAAACAGGGACCCTTGTCCCGGTAAAAAGATTTATCTTTTCCTGTGACTTCACAGCCTCAACCTCAAAAAATGTATTTAAAAAAACGCAAACAGATCGGTTTTTGGATTCGTTTTTCGCACACATTTATGTCTACTGTGTTTTCTACCAACAGATCTGAGCATTATATGACTTTTAAACAAACAGATCTGGGTTTCAGCAAACAGATCTGTTCTTAGACTTGTTTCTCATTTTTAGCCAACAGACCTGTTCTTAGACTATTACGTTTTCTACCAATACATCTAGGTTTTAACTGGAATTCCAAACAAAGTTTCCACCAAAAGATTCGGGCCTTTTCGCAAATAACGACCCATGGATTTTATCTCGGTCAAATCCGCATCCACCTATGTCTTTCGTACTAGTCACCAAACTAACCCGAACATACTCATTACCGCTAGAAATCTAGTTTATGAAGTCAAACTAACGGCTAACCCGCGGACTTTTGGGTCTCGGATTACCTCCCATGTCCTTTGTGCAGATTATTGCAATGGAAAGTAACAAAGATACTGGAAAGACAAAGATAACTCCAAGAGATACTCCAAGGACCACACCAGCAATGACAAGGAGCGACAAAAAGGCGCGGACGCATTACCGCGGACAACATGCAAAACCGGAGCGGAAAGCACGTGGCCCTTAGATGCGGAAACATCGCAATGGAGGCAAAGAAGGCTGCGGCGCGAGAGCTGCTGCACCGAGCAAGGGGTTTCTCAAATGATCGCTTTCAAAGTAACAAATGCAACCAAAGCAGTAGAGCCTCGGAGGCTATAGCCGAATCAACATCCGAAACCATCCTACGGAATGCCACCCGGACAATGAACGAGGTGAACAACTACCGGCAAGATCCAACGAAATAATCGAACCAGGCATGCCGTTAATGGAAGAAATCAATACCACGATCCCCGAGGGACAAGCTCAACTACAGGAAGGAATCCCCAATCAAGCATCAAACCAAACAAATAAATATTGGCACAACCGGAGGAGCTACGGAGGAATCAACTAACGTACGCGGATGCGGTAGCCTGTTAGCTCAAGAAAACCAAAGAACTAAGAGAGAAGATCCTCCGAAGCTCCGAAATAGCGAATCAAGGCACGACTTTAAGCTAACTCAGCAATGACAGAACCGGGATCGAGGGACGATCTTCGAAAACATCCCAAAGAATAACTAACCGAAGAAGGATACCCCAAAGAGAGGCGCTGGAACAGTAGAAGGTCGGCCGGACTACCAACCGAGATATCCAGGACTACTACGACACGGAGGAGGCCACAACGTCACAACCCACAAGAAAGACACGATCTTCCATTCAAGACGAGCACCTTGTTTGGCAATGGAAAACCTCCGCGTGGAAATGCTAGCGAGAGATCAATCAACTCAAGACCCGGGCAAGGAGGTGGAAGATTAGAACAGTTATGAAGGAAGCCAATACTACTCCCCTTGCACGACGAGTTGGCTACGGCTACCATTCCGCAAAAATGTCGAGTCCCGACCTTTGAATGTTACGACGGATCCGGCGACCCTCGGCTCATCTCTGCGATATTATAACGGGGGTAATGGCCGAGATGGGACTACGACGAGGCTATACTTTGCGAGATATTTCCTTCAAGCCTGAAAGGATCCGCGTTATCTTGGTTTGATAACCTCAAGCCAGGGTGCATTGATTCATATGATCAGCTCACCGAAAAGTTCCTGGCCACCTACATGTACAACAAAGTTGTGAACACAGGGATGGACAAGCTCTTCTCGCTTGCAATTAAGTACAGGGAGTCCGTTCGAGAGTACACGGATAGATGGCACAAAGTATGTCAGGCCATCGGACATGTGGATCCCGTGGTGAGTATTAACTGTTACAAATGGGGGCTTGACAGGATGAGCCCGTTGTTTGTTGAGATCCACGGTACCTCCCCAACCACTGAGGGAGATTTAAGGATAATCATTGAAAAACATGCGAGGCTGGAAGAAATCCAAAAAGATAACCCTAGAGCGCAGGCACAACGAACCCCACGGACAAATTCCGCAGAACTAGTAGACAGGCCCAGCCCACACCACAAGGATCGAAAAGACGATCACAAAAGGAGTGGCAGAAAGTTCGAAGACCGAGTCTACACGAAACTCAACACCAGCTATCCGCGCATACTAAAGGAGATCAAGGGTCGCGAAGACTTAGACTGGCCCTGGTCTAAAGGGAAACAACCACCAGCCTCGGCAGAATCTAAAGAGTATTGCGACTTCCACTGCTTCTACGGACACACGACAGAAAAATGCAAAAACCTCAAGATAGCAGTACAAAAGCTGATAGATGCAGGGGATCTCAAGAAATATGTAGAAAAGGTGGAATGGAAGATAGAGCCAAACGCAAAAAACAGGTCCAATTACACGAGGGCAATCGCACATTAAACTCTATATCCCGCTCGGAAAGCAAAGAGCCAACCCTAACGGCACAAATAGGAAAACGATTTGAAAGCAATTTGAAGATTACTTTGTGAGCTTTACAAGATGAATGGGAAGGAAGTAGAAGAGCATGAGGAGTGGATGAACGCACCTCGACCTTTGAAGCCGATGATATTGAAGACGACATGGAAGATCACAATGACCCATTAATCCTCACATTGCCAATCGCAGGATGCAACATAAGGAAAATCCTCATCGATGGAGGAAGCTCCGTAAATGTCTTGTTTTACGATACATTCAAACGCATGGAGCTTAACGATGAGCAACTCCTGACTTCACACTACACCATCTACGGGTTCAATGGCACGGCTACGAAGCCCCTGGGGGATATTGTTCTACAAGTGGATGCAGGCCCCATGAAAGTCGACACTCGCTTTAGCGTGGTGAACACGCCCTCGCCCTACAATGCCATTATTGGACGAAGATGGGTCCACAAGCTCAAGGGAGTCGCAGATACCTACCATCAATACCTTAGATTTCCCACTCCCTAGGAGTAATGGAGATAAAGGGTGATCAAGCTTACGTAAAGAGTGCCACGCGATGCAAATACAACTCAACAACGAAGATGAGAAAAGGAAAACCCGCAAGGCTCGGAGCAAGGCGATATCCAAAGATAAAGCCATCGACGAATATCTGGAGGAAATCTCGGGAAAAAGCTTGTCTAAAGAGAACTCTGTAGGAAACACGGAGGTCTCAACATCAAAGGTTAATCAACGCGAAGAATCTGAGGCCACCAAATAGCAATTAAAGAAAGTTCCCCACCTGGGGGAACCAAAGCCCACTTTCACATCCTTGGAGGCAGTGAAAGAGATCAACATAGGGACTGAGCGAGAATCCAAGAAAGATCAAAATAGGAACTCTAATGGACGGAGAACGCGAAGCTTCACGATAACACCTTGCTAAAGGAATACGTTGAACATCTTCGCATGGAAACTATCCGATATGCACTAGAATAGACCCAAAGACAAGATGTTAAACATGAGCTGCGCATTAAACCCGGCACACCCCGCACGACAAAAGATACGAAAGGTGGCCACAGCATCACAAAGCAGTGGAAACGGAGCTACGAAAGCTATTAGAAGCCGGTTTTATAAAAGAAGTCAAATACCCCACTTGGATCTCCAACATGGTAATAGTACCAAAGAAAAATGGAGGGGTCAGAATCTGCATCGACTTCACCAACCTGAACAAAGCATGCCCCAAGGATAGTTATCCATTACCCAGCATTGACCAACTAGTCGACGCAGTTGAAGGATATGAAGAGTTGTCATTCATGGACGGATATTCCGGGTACAACCAACTATTTTTAGCAGAAGAGGACCACAGAACACACTGCATTTTACACACCCCATGGTCTTTATTGTTACGTAAGAATGCCCTTCGGGCTCCGAAACGCGGGAGCAACGTACCAAAGGATGGTCGATGCTATTTTCAAGCCATGGATCGGCAGGACTTTAGAGGTTTACGTCGACGATATGCTCGTAAAAAGCAGAGTAAGAAAGAACCACCACCAGGACTCGAAGGACATCTTCGGAGCTATGAGAGAACACAACATGAAGGTAAACCCTAAAAAATGCACTTTCGGGGTGACCTCGGGAAAATTCCTTGGATACCTAGTGACAAAAAGAGGGATTGAGGTAGATCCCTTAAAAATCCGAGCCATAACAAACATGCCCTCTCCGAAGAACTTGAAAGAGGTACAAAAGCTCAATGGATCCCTAGCGGCTCTGGGAAGATTCATATCAAGATCCTCGGATAGGTGCAAACTCTTCTTCAACATACTGAAAAAAGGCACTAAATTTGAATGGACGACGAGAATGCGAAGAAGCTTTTTTTGGGCATTAAGCAATACCTAGCAAATCCCCATCCTTCGAAACCGGACCCAGGAAGCTTTGGCACTCTACATTGCAGCAACGAGGCGGCGCGAAGCGCGCGGTGCTCGTCGAACCCGTACGAAGGAGGAACAACCAATCTACTACGTCAAGCAAGACCACAATTCCATGAGAACGAAACTACACGAGAATCGAACAGCTAATCCTAGCCGTCGTATGGTCTCATTGTAAACTCGAGAACGTACTTCTTAACACATGACATACGGATCCCGTGTCGGGCACCCTTAGAGACCATCCTCAAAGGGGCCGGAAAGGTAGGACGAATAGCAAAATGGAGCACGTACCTCGACCAGTTCAACATCCACTATGAGCTCCAACACTCCCAGAAAATCGCAGTATTGGCGAGACTTTCTAGCGGACTCCGCCTTTGGGACGATGAAGAAGAAGTGCATACAAGGATGGAAGGCTATGAGCGCCCCGTAAATAGAAAAACCGAGAACCAAATAATATTTTTGAGCAGTGAACCCACGGCAAAGGGGGAAGTCTTTGTTGATGGCTCCAAAAATAGAGAGGCGCGCGGGATAGGCATCGTCATCACCACACCCACAGGGACAATTGTGCACGCATTCAGATTGGAATTCGAAGGCCATACCAATAACATTGTCGAATATGAAGGGGTGATCCACGCTCTCCGCTTGATAATTGAATTAGGGATACAAGAAGTGCGGGTGACAAGCGACTCACAACTGATCATACGGCAAATAGGCTACGAATACAATGTGTACGACGAAACACTAATGGCATACATGGCTCTCGTGCAAACATTAGCCTCCCAGATACCAAAAATCGGGTTTAGACATCGCGAGAAAGGAACTTAGACATGCGGATGCTCTGGCATATATATCGTCCATGCTTAAGAACGAGGATGTCAAAGCAATCAAGGTAACAAGAGTGTACGAACCATCCATCAAACTCCCAGAAACATGCACGGCTTACCAACGCAAACCTGAGGAGAAAGATATCTCTGACGAGGATGTCGGAGAATACATATTCGATGATTTCCAGAACGAGGACATTACACGACAAGCGGAGGAAGACGACGATTATAGTCAGGAGGGCGATTGGAGATCGGAAAATCCACTCTTTCCTCAAAGAAGGAAACTCCCCGGGACACCAAACAAAGCTAGGAAGGTGCAGTCAAGAGCGAGGATGTACGAGCTAAGAGGCCAAGCCTTATACCGAAAATCATTCCTCGGACCACTTCGTCGCCGCCTATCCCGATCGTAGGGACATGTCGTTTTAAAAGATATACACAGAGGAGACGCGGGAATCACAAGGAATGAGATCCTAGCTGATAAGGCAAAGACGCAGGCTATTGCGGCCAACCATGATCCGAGATGCAGCGGAATGGCGAAGAGGTGCGAAGAATGTCAAAGGTTTGGTAAACGAATCCACGCCCCACCCACAAAGTTGAATTCGGTTGATAGTCCGTGGCCCTTCGGAAAGTGGGGTATTGACATAAGTAGGCCCACTCATATCGGGGACGGGGGAAAAGAAGATTTCTAATAGTAGCAACGGATTATTTCAAGCAAATGGGTAGAAGCAAAGGCACCGGCAAGAATTCGGGATTCGACGTATTCACTTTTATTTTCAAAATATCATCTGCGCAGTTTGGCATCCCATCACAGAGATAGTCTCCGACAACGAAAACAGCTACAAGGAAAGAATATTGACTTCTTTGTTCGACACCTTCAAGATTCGGAAAAACAAATCCACCCCCATATACCCACAAAGCAACGGACAGCGAAGCCACGAACAAAACTTTGGCACTCATTCTTAAAAAACAAACTAGATGAATACAAAGGACGATGGTGTGAGCAGTGCATAACGTTCATGGGCATATAGGACGACTCGAAGATCACTAGGAGAATCCCCATTTCTACTCACCTACGGGCGCGGAAGCGGTAATCCTGCGGAAATTCTACTTCCAACTACGAAGACGGAAGCCCGGGAAAAGAATCTCACCACGGACATGATGTTGGAAAGGCTCGACGACCTCGAAGAAAGAAGAGAAGCAAGACCGCAAAGAATGGAAAACTACCAACGCAGTGGCGAGAGAGTATAACAAGAAAGTGAAATTTAGGAATTTTGTAGAAGGGCGGTATGTATTGAGGACCATTCCCCAATACCAAACGAGAAAAAAGTGGGGAAAATTAGCACCAACTTGGGGAGGACCCTATATAATACATGACATCGCAGGAAACGGCTCTTACTATCTGCGTAATATGAAAGGGGAAATCCTCATGCATCCATGGAATGCCAAATACCTCAAGCCATACTACCCATGACCAATCACTGCAAATGCGCATTTGAGAAGAAGAAAATGGACTTGCTAATCCACATGTTTCTATCTCTCGACAAAGGAGTAACGCACCTTAACTTTTCAATCAATCCAAGTTTTCATTTTCAAATATCATATCCGTTCATTACCCACGCACATTTCAATTTATTCAAAACCCACAACCTACATAAAACACATATCATATGAACCACATGTATATATTACTTACACAATGTACATTGAAAACCATGTCACATCTTAATAAAATAATCGACGCAATTGTTACCCCGTGGATGTAGGCCTTAAGGCCGAACCACGTAAATCATTGTACAATTACTATTATTAGGAATGGACATTATACTTAGTAAGAGGGATATCCCGCACAAAGCATGGATCATACCCACTACAATATACCGGGCAATATCCCGTGCAAAACGCACACATACAATATATCGGAGCATACACATGCAATCTCTCAGAACTCCTCTGTAAGTGTCTATAAGTGTACGACCAGGAGGCGACTTCTTATAGAATGAGATATCCGTGCAATATTACAAGCCGCGAACTTAATGGAGTACATCCTTAAACGTCGGTCAGACCCCCACCGTCCCCGGTGATCCTCCGGCCAAGGAGTTAGCCGGACGGGTGCAAGGTCACAAGACGATTCCGGGATACCAACCCACGGAGTTGCACAACAATACACTTTATCTAACTCAAAATTCAAACTCTACGGAATTTCCCGCAGGTTACAAACACTACGGAATTTTCCTTATATCTAAAGATGGTAGACATAAATTCAACACAATTCAAAGTCAGATTTCAACACCAAAGTTTGATCTAATACATGCAGTTGATTACAAGCCCAAAGACATGCAAAATAACAAAAACGCCAAAAAGGATAAGCAACCGAGATCAATCCCTAGCATACTAACTACGGTCTCTTTTGGGTAGGAGCGTTATCCATGTGTTTATCCTTCAAACGACGAAGGAACACTACCACCCGAGGAGGGCCCGGAAGAACTTGATGGGAGTGCGGGTGCGGGGACGCCGAGTATAATTCTTGGTTAACCCATGGTTCTTCTTAAGATCTAGCTCAATCTCACCAAGAATCTTATTAATCTCTTCGGCCAGTTGTTTGCGGGCCATAAGACCTATGGCTACGCTCCTCATCTCACCTGATTTAAGGAAGCACAAAGTGGTCTATCCTTTGATTAGCTTGCTTCAACGTTTCATCCCGAGACGAGGCCGGACGCGATGGTAGCTAACTTGACCCTCCGGTTGAACTACCTTAGCCTCGAGCTTCACAAACTTTCCATCTGCAGACTTTAAGTTGTACTTGGAGCTCTGCGAACGATAAAAAGAAAACGTGAGTTATGACGGATACAATACAAAGCACACTCGATGACGAAGACGTATACCTTCACAATGATCAACCGCGGAATCCCACTCGCTTCTGCGGCATAATCGTATTCATTTGATAACTTATCATAATCTACTGCAGTTATGAGCATACCGACTTGCGCTCAGATCATTTCGAAGCATCGAGCCCGAATGACGATGTCGATTAACCTCATCATCCTTCAATTCCAATCCCTTGTTGAGACGATACATAGTCACCTCTAAGTCTCTCTCACGATCAACCTGGCGAGCCACATCATCTCGGGACGCGGACGAGCACTACCGAGAGCACTACATTCCGCCCTAGCATCATCTCTCTCCTTGGCCAAACGCTGCATGTAAGCCCGCACATCCGAGGGATGAGAAGACCGCGCTTGCCGCGGCTAAACCTTCCCAGAACATTAAGTTTAATTTCTAAGGAGGAAATCTGCCCGCGGGCTTGCTCAAGGTTATCCCGTGTCCATAAAAGAGCCCCGTTGAATAAATGGCGGTCATGGTTATTTCGATTTTGCAAATCTACCAAGCAATACTTTTTCTTACGCCACTCTTCGACCATCGCATTATGAATATCCGCGCGGGCATTCCATTTAGCCGACTCACTCTTAAGTTTTTCAACTAACTCAGCAATGCGACCCTTTTGACGAGCCCTCTCACTCCAAAGCCACAACAATTCAGGTATTCCACCCACTGAAGATAGTACAGCGGGAGGAGGGAAGAAAGAGAAAACTCAGAATAAATAAGGAGCAGGAAACTACCAAAGAAGAGGGAGCGCAGACCTGAAATGGATGAGGAATTTTTCTCAAGAATGACTAACTTGGCCTTTGAACTGAGCCAACTCGGAACGTGGCCGAGCCTCCTCCGTACTCCCTTTGCTCCTTACGCTTGAGCAAACCCTTTAGCTCGGTTATTTCTTCATCCTTAGCGGCCGCAGCTTTCAACGCCCGTAAGCGTCTCTTCACAATGCCGGAGCTTCCTTCTAGCTTGAGAGACTTAGCTTTGAAGAGCCGGTAAAGATGGTGGTTACAATATTCACTCCTCATCATCTATCAATCAAAAGGGAAATTAGTTCACAACACATTTAAGCAAAATCGGGGGTAGAAAGAGCGGGACAAACCTCCAATAACCGTTGCTGGGGGTAACTGTACTGATACCCATCAGCAATAGCCATCATATCAGCAACGGTAGGGGGAGGATCCACCACAAGATCAAGCCCGCTAGTTACGAGATTTTTACCCCATCCTCGATCTACCGCCTCCTCAGGGGTTAACTCCATGTACCTACGAGTAAAAGCATCCGAACTTTTTTCCTCTTCAATCACGGGGCATGATGAGGAACAACCAGCAAGTTTTTCTTTCGCAGCCATGCCAAAACAGCATCATCGCCATCCGCCGCTAAGGATCGCGAGAAATCATCTAATGGAGAGTCCGAGGTATTCCCTCCATGAGCAACACCAACATTACCTTGCACCAAGGCACCACCAACAGCGGAGGAGGTACCATCAAAATCCTCGGAGGGCACCACCAAAACCCCAGCATCCGACCTGCCGGATGGGCCACCAACGCAGCTATCCTCGAGAACACTCCAATCATCACCACCGGAAGGCGAGTGAAGTCCAAACAAGCCCCATAACCGTGGACATGTCAAATGACTGTTCCCCAGATAAAACCTTACCAAAGGAGAACTCATAACAAGCACCCCCATCCTTATCACCACTACTAAGAACAAGTCCCTTACCTTTATCTATCACATTCACACCGGACTTAGTAACCCCCCCCGGCATGATTTCCACCACCACCAATACCACCAGCATCCGAATCACCAATACCACCAGCATTCGAATCACCTATACCACCACCAACTTAACATGGCGGTCGTCACCTTGACCACCACCGGTGGCCGAATCACCTTGACCACCACGGGTGGACGAATCACCTTGACCACCACCAATGGCGGGTCATCTTGACCACCACCGATAGCAGAATCACCTAGACCACCGCCGGTGGCTGGATCACCACGACCACCACTAACAATCGGATCACCACTGACCACCACCATGGCGGACCATCACCTCCACCGTCAATCGCCCGATCACCATCACCTTCTTGAACAGGCGGAGAAGTCTCAATCCGCTCTTCCCTATCGGAAGAATCCTCATCGCCACACACGGGACTATTTACATCCTCGAAATGAGAGGAACCCTCGGTGGGAGAATTCGATGATCGCTTGGGATTAATCTTCTTACCTCTACACACCTACAACACGTAATGATAAAAGAACCATTGCCATCACCTTTCCTTGGCATAATAAACATTATTTAAGAAAACGTAGGGGCATACATACGAAGAAAACAAACGACGCACCTTAACAACATCGGTATTCGCGGAGGAAGATTAGCATCGGGGACATCTTCATCTTCTGCATCATCAACATCACGGCTATAAACAAAATCCATACCGCAAAACTCATCCGCCGAAGCGATGAATGAGCGTAACGGCGGGAGAAACTTCGCGAGGAAGACGTCACAACAGTAGGGCTGCCAACCACGGGGACCGGGGACCCAACCATAGGCCCACGGGCCAACAATTTCAAAACGAGTAGCAGACCACTCATAGTCGTGATCACGCTTGATTCTCTCCTCGGCGGGAATAGGAAGACCTTCGGCACCAGGAATCCTCGCCATCTTGGAATCACCGACCTCGCTCAAAAAGCGAACTTCTCCCTTAACAAGTAATGTTCCGTAGACTCACGGACCACGGCTTACGAGTATTCCTGTTAACATAATCTCAAAGGATTTGTTGAAATTCTCGGGAGTATACCACCCTTTCTCCTTTTCTAACCTAGGGGCATAGCAAGTCATCATCGTTTTCCCCTTACTACGAAGATAGCATTCACGAAGATGGCGAAGATAGTTTCTGTCAATCGTTGCACCCGCGATTATGACTTTTCTTGGCAAAAGTATCGCGGCTAGACAGACCCTAAGTAATAGAAATCATCACCACTTTATACGGGGTAGCATCAAACCGGCCTCAAAGCACCCACGGTGGTCAGCAAATGAAAGGCATCGTACTTATAATTGGTAACCATCTCGTAAGTTATGTCTTTATCGGCATAAAAACGAACTTTGAAAATCTTTGAAGACCGTGCTTCACCTTGAAGGCCTCGAGATCAATGTGTCGAAAGGTAAACTTCTTATTACCCGAGATAAAGGACGGAAAGTAACACAGAGTCTTCCTCGAAACCTTCTTCCGTAGCATCCTCCACCAGAACCCACAGACCTTCCTCTTAGGAGGAACCAAGTCTCCCGAAGACTCTATCTCCGTAGCCTTTCTTTTGAAGTAAGAGTCTTGGTCGACTTACTTGAACTAGGCAAAGGTGGGTTAGTCCGCGTTGGAGGCTGAGTGCGAGAGGGCTGCACATCCAAAGGTTCATTGCGAGGATTCGAGTCAGCTTCTTAGGAGACCCACCTCTAGAACGAGTCACGGCGTATCGGATCCTCGCGAGGATCACCCCTTTCCGAGTGAAGGCCTTTGACCAGGATGAGGATGTTCGTCCATCCCGAAGATTACCACCGGGTAGGTGGGGCGAAGCTCCGCCCCTTACGTTAGGATCACTCGGGAGATCGATGAGGACTTGACGGGGAGTCGATAGGGAACCCGCGGATGATCGGACATGTCTGCGGGCACAAACACGAATAGGAACTCAAATCAGAGGCAAGGAAGATCAAAAATCGAGAAAATCTCAAGAACAGCAGTGCAAAAGAAGAAAACCCTAAACTTCATCTAAACAGTTGCCTAAACTTTCAGATCATTATCCGAACTCAAAAGAAGAAATAAAATCAAAGCATGGCCAACTAACGCCCAACTCAATAACGTCGACTCTCAAAACCCAGGGTACATGTAAATTTGAACTCATCATCAACGAATCACCAGAAGGTCAGAAACTCGACAAGCTTAAGCAGGGTGATTAAACGAAATAAAAGGTCATACCTGAATCACGAAGAATCAATCAACAAAGCAAAGAACGAAGAAGAAGCAACAAGTAACAACCACAATAGCGAAGAACCACGACAACCACGGTAGCGAGAGCAAAGGCGTTTAGTGATGGTGTCGAGAAAGTTAAGAAGATGAAGACAAGAACAAAGAATAAAACAGAGAATGTGAATTAAAGTCACATTCTCTCACTTTTCTCCTTTTTATATAGAACCAGAAGAAACCGTCCACTACCCAAAGGGCAGTTATGGCCGGACATGTAAAACGTGCACAATAAATACAGGTAGCACCTTTTTAGGAGAAGTTATGAGGGAGATAAAAACGTACCACACGGTTCTTCTTCCAACAAAA
This sequence comes from Papaver armeniacum, assembly GCA_023531295.1. Classification (NCBI taxonomy): domain Eukaryota; kingdom Viridiplantae; phylum Streptophyta; class Magnoliopsida; order Ranunculales; family Papaveraceae; genus Papaver; species Papaver armeniacum. The sequence continues at coordinate 70,690 of JAJJWW010003458.1, read as the reverse complement.
GCCAAACGCCCAGTCGCAAGAAGAGGGGCAAATTGTAAGTACACTTATTTATCTCCATTGCCACGTGTACTAACGAGTCCACGTGGAGGCCATTACCCAAAGGATGACACATGGGGGCATCCGTGGCACTTAGACAACGTGCCATCTGTCAAGACCAACGGTCAGAAATGAAGGAGCACCCGAGATAAGTAGTCCCGCGTAGCACCAAGGGATGGCTTTAACCCATCACGAGGTAAGGTATGATCAACGGCCGAGGTAGTCCAACCCGAACAGACGTGACAAGAGGAGCGACACCACTCGCGCGGGCCGGACCGCTCCAACCACCGCATTTAATGCGGCTCGGAGAACACGTGTCGGGCGACCAACGGAGGAAACGAGGTTGACATAGAAGTCCGCGGACCCGGTAGAAGCCTGGATACGGTATAAGCGCGGGGTGACATAGAAAGCCGCGGACCACGCACTGGGTACGATAAGATAAGATCTCGAAGAACTCATTGTCAAGTGGACCCACCCAATCTAGCTATAAATATGTATACCCCCTCCACCGAGAGAGGATCGAAAGGAAGAGAGGAGGAGAGAGAATAGGGAGAAGTAAGTGAGTTTTAGCTCAAGTATTCGATGATCACAAGATCTGGTGATCATTATTGTAATCTTGTTTATCTTATAGTGAATCTCCTCGGACCCGTGGATGTAGGCCTTAGTCTTGAACCACGTATATCGTTGTCTCTTTTATCTTTTGCAGATAGTTCACATATGTACTCATATCTCGAGATCTATTGCCTTGGGGAATGATGATTTAGATCATGACAAACCATAGGGGTTTGGAATCTATGAGTTATCATCCACCTAGGGATATTATACACTTCACACACCTCAGTACACGTATTCAGTTCTTATTAGATTGTTTGTGATCACGTGGAACCGACGCCCGATTTGCGTGCTCACACTAATTCTTTGAGTGTCTCCCCTAATGCCGCCAGGCTAATTTTTCTAAACCCCATATCGAATATTGTGGTCCTTTATGAAAAGGATGTGCATACGTATTGAGGTGCCCTGTCTCCATCGTAGCCGGCTAGACTTTCTTGATACGTGGAATTAGATTTTTTTTTAGATCTTTTGAAATTATATCTTTTACTTCCCATTTTCTATAAAATAGAGCTAATTGCAGGATTACAACTTACGATTTAATCCAAGCAACTACTACAAGTACAAATACACAATTCAATACAAGATCACCTATTCCAGAAAAGCAAACAAAAAAACTCATTCAATCACCTATTCCAGAAAAACAAACAAAAAAAACTCATTCATAATTCGATTAATTTACCAGAAGGAAAAATGCAAAGCTAAAAGAAAAAAAAAATGAAACTAGCAGGGAAAAGCCAACCTTTTCGTCTGCAGAGCAGTTCATCGATAAGTTACGGATGCTCACTGATCAATAACCTTTTTGCAGATTCGGTAATTCTGATTCTGTTTTTGCCTATTACCGCACTACTTCATGAAAAGGGACTTATACTATTTCGCTGGAGCACCTCCGCTGACGGCGGTTATGTGGATATTGAGAGGGGCGGTAGTTTTTCAAACTTGTTTGCGCAGCAGGTAGCAGAGAAGGAGGAGGACGAGGAGGAGGTGGTTGTGGTGGTGGAGAAAAACGCAGAACTGGAGGAGGAGGAAGAGGTGGAGGTGGAGAAAAACGCAGACCTGGAGGAGGCGGAGGTGGAGGTCGTGGAGACAGAAGAGAATGAGCCTCACAGATCCATGAAAAGGGAGTACCATCATCATTACCATCTTCATCTTCACCATCATTATCATTATCTTTGCGACGGTCATCGTTATTTTTACAGGCCCATGAATCAACAACAGTTATGTGCTGATCATTTGAGTAATTTATCTTCTTTTGCTACTACTACCAAAATCGCAGGTGTTGGAGATGAAATGAGAATGGCCATCAGTAATTCATCCTCTGATCCAATACAAGAATCATTTCCAGCATCGGAAGAGCCAGCATTTGATCATGATAACCACTTCAACTGGTCTAATTATGGGGAGGAACAAGTTAATTACCTTCATCGACCGGATCCATCTGCTCGGCCGATACCGGAATCTTACACCAGTTTTTCAAGAAAAATACCGCGAGTTGCTGCATCTGCATCCGCCCCACAACAAACAGAATCACAGCGACTACGGTCTAAAAAAATACCATTACTGCGGGCTCCTCACCACCACCAACGCAAAGAAGAAAGGAGAGGGAGGAGAGAAGAATAAGTACTCAATCAAAAAAAGCTAAGAAAAAGAAATCTGATAGCATCCGTTACCAGCCTGCACCCGCCCCAAAGAGAGGAACTTATTACTGCACTATCGGCAGTCAATCTCCAATAGAAGGGATGCCGCCGCCTCCACCACTGCCATCGTTCCCAACACCTGGGATGGAATTTACTGGTTGGGGAGATCTCGTAAAGATTCAAAGTGGTTCATCTGATTCTATGGATGATCCACCATCAACACCTAGCCATCATTCTGGCTCGGATGTTAATATCAAAGCTAAGAATTTCATCAATACAACTAGAGCTAGATTTCAACAAGAGAAAGAATAAATAACATTGGCGGTGATAGCTCATCATTATCATCAAGAACAGACCAAAATTCTTCTCGACATGCTAATGTTAATAAAAGAAAACGCCCCGCTGGTATGAAATCATCGTGCATTCATGTTTAGCTAGGACTAGGAAAACTTCATCGTGCATTCACGTATAGGTCTCAACAATGACCAGTTCAAACTCCGTAGTTCATACCACAGTTTTCTGACTTGTGTAATTATTATGTTTTGGCATGTGCACTGTGCAACAAAAAAAATTGTATACCAAGGGGAAAAAAAAGTTAATCAGTAAATTAAAAAACAAAAAAGTAATAAATTAGGATTTTAGAGTAATTTTTTTTTTGCTTATAAATATAAAAGTTGTATTTTTTTTTTTTTTTGAAGCACGGTAAAAGTTGTACAAAATAGTAGTATTACATTTTTGTGGTGGAGCAGTAACAACTAAAGTTAATCAAGATATCCTATTCTGATTAATTGTTATACGTCGAAATTTCAAAAAAAAAAAAAAAATTTGTTAGCACGAGGCTTATTATAGAAGCCGAAACCCAAAATTAGATTGCAAAACCCAAGAAATGGTAATAGAGTTGCAGCAATTGTTGATGTGGATCTGTCTTTTGTGAATTCTAATTGGACACCTGTTTTTACCGCATCTCCTTTTTTTACTTTCTGTCACCAATGTTTTACAATATTCTCATCCGTTATCTATATACCTACATTATTTTGTTTTCTATCACCTATGAGAGACAGAGAGAGTGTCCATTTTTTTTTTTTTGCTCTTTATATCCTTTTTGATTTAAATAAAAAAATAATAATTACAATAATAAGTTTCTTTTAGACGTTACTCCCATTATTATATAACTAGCTTGAAACCCGTGCTACGCACCGGGAATGCTGAAATTTCTTACGTCGTCAATCCATGTTCACTGAGGCGGGGCTTCGCCCCGCACCCGTCCTAATAAGAGTTCTAATAATCTTATAAAATTATTATCCAATAGATTAACAACTAACAGTTAAACCTTTATAATAATCAAATATATAATATTATTATGATTTGAGGATCGAACATGGTTTTGAAAACTAATTTCATGCAATATAATAAAATAATAATCAATTTCATAAATAAACTAAAATATTTTAAGCTATAAATACATAATTAATTATTTTTTTAGTATTCAACCCGTGCTTCAACCGGTACGACATAGTCGATCCTCGATTGGGCGAAGCCCGCACCCATCCAAGAAGGGATCTCAATTAACAACTGCAGTGTACCATGAAAACACCAATTATCATTTTATTTTTTGAAGCAATCATTTAGTGGATTAACAATCAGAACCAAATTATTCACCAATTACATATTGTTTAAAGGGTTGGAGATTAAGAAATCCTCTTAAATAAAAATACTTTTGAAAAATTATCCCGACCTTTGAAATCAATCAGTAGTTCATTACATTACATGTATCAGTACTATTGGTAGTTAACTGAAACATCATACTTTCTATACAGTTATATCAATATCTGATATTGGAAACACTAAAAAAAAAACACGATATTAATATAAAATAGATTGAAAACTCTAAATGGTGCACAACATATGAATTCAAAGAAAATGTTATCAAGGAAATGCATTGATATATCTTTCTTCGAAAATCATATATTTGTGTTAAGAATTAAGGGACCAACTCAATCGCTCTTCCAGTGCTCCAACTTCTTATAGTTAGATGAAAAATCACACTCATTAGCCATTATATAGGCATCGATATCTGAAGTTAGAGACACTAAAAATCGTGATATTAATATAAAATAGATTGTCAACTCTAAATATGGCAAAGAATATGAAGTGCTTCTCGTCAAAGAAAATGTAATTAAGGAAACGTACATATATATTTTTCTTCAAAAATCACATACTTGCGTTAAAAATAAAGTGGCTAACTCAACTATTTTTCTAGGCTCCAACTTCTTGTAGTTGAATGAAAAATCACACATATTATGTAGTTGTGTTGATATCTGACATTAAACACACTAAAAATAACACGATATTAATATAAAACAGATTGCCAACCCTAAATAGTCCAAAGCATACAAAGTGCTTCCCGTCAAAGAAGTAATCAAAGAAATGTCATTAGTCATTATATAGGCATTGATATGTGATATTAGAGACATTAACAAAAATCATGATATTAATATAAATAGATTGCCAGCTCTAACTAACGCAAAGCATATGAAGTGCTTCCCGTCAAAGAAAATGTAATTAAGGAAACACACATATATATTTTTCTTCAGAAATCGTATACTTGCGTAAAAAATCAAGCGGGTAACTCAATTATTTTTCCCGGCTCCAACTTCTTGTAGTTGAATGAAAAATCACACATATTATATAGTTATGTTGATATCTGACATTAGAGACACTAAAAATAACACGATCTTAATATAAAATAAATTGCTAACCCTAAATATCGCAAAGCATGTAGAGTGCTTCCCCACAAAGAAGTAATCAAGAAAATGCACCGATATATCTTTCTTAAGAATCATAAGCTTGCATTAGGAATCGAGCATCCAACTCAAGTTCTCTTCCGCTTCAAGTTCGTATAGTTAAATGAAAAATCACACTCATTATATGGTTGTATCAATACGATATTAGAGACATTAAAAGAACACGCGATATATAACATACAAATAGCCTCGTGCAAATTCTAAATAGTGCAAAAATGTATGAAGTGCTTCCAGTCAAAGAAGTTGGAATCAAGGAAATGCACTAATATCCCACTATGACCCTATTTGAATACCCGTGATTGTTGCTTTAACCATAAGGATCGCCTATTAATAATTGGAGTTTTTTTATTGGCAAATGGAATCTGAATTATATTGCTATGAATTCTCATCAGTTTTTTTTTTTCCTATTTATAACTCCTTTTTTTTTTCTTTTTGAATAAGGAATATTATATTAAAAAGAAAAATATTTACAGAGAAGGACACAGCTTACAACATCACAAATGTAAGACTGTTTCCCAATGAAACAAAATCTGAGTTGCAGAAACATCCTTAAACACATTTGTATCGAATAACCAAAGAGCAACTGATCGCTTAATAAGCATTATCACCTCATCTCAATCCATTGCTCTCCCTCCAAAGACTCTTCTATTTCTTTCATTCCACAGTGCAGTGGACAAAGATAAATCAATTTCCACCAAGCATCCCTACACCTACCTGTCATGTTATTCAGCTTCCTATTTATGACTCCTGCTGGTCAGAATTGTATTTATTGTTAATATAAAATAGATTTTCAACTTTAATATTGCAAAGCATATATATGAATTGCTTCCCGTCGAACATAATGTAATCAAGGAAATTCCGGATCGATATTAATATAAAATAGAGTTTCAACCCTAAATAGTGAAAAGAATATAAAAATTTTCCCGTCGAAGATGATCTAATCAAGAAAATGAATTGATATATCTTTCTTCAGAAATCATATACTTGTGTTAAGAATCAAGCGGTCAACCCAAACCAGGCACCAATTCCTTATGGTTAAATGAAAAATCACACTCAAATACTAATATTTGATATTAGAGACATTAAAAGAACACACGATATAACATAAAATAGTGTTCCAATTCTAGATAGTACAACACAGATGAAATTCTTCCCACAAATAAGTTGTTATCAAGCAATGAACTAACATCCCACTAAGACTCTGTTTGAATACTCGTGATTGTTACTTAACCGCAAAGATTGTCCACTAATTAATGACTGGAGTACCTTTATTGGCAAAGAGAATCTGAATTGTATTGGTTAATTAAATAATTTGGTTGTTGGATTTTTAGTGATGCATATAACTAATTTTTATGTATGTGGCTTGAAACAAAACATAAAACTCTCTTGGAATTGAACAATTAAAGGGACCTTTTTTTTTACATCAAATGTAGGTCAAGTTAACGAAGTGCCGTTACATCATGTTCTATTAAACAAAGCAATTTCATGCGTATATCCTGTTCGAGAATGAAAAAGAATAATAAGAATAGGTTTCACAAAAAACTATAATTCAATAATGCAGAACCCCATCAAAAATATCGGAAAATTTATAAAGGAAAGCCAAGAGAGAGTAGAATGCTCTTAGGACAATAACTTAACAATGTTGTTTGGGATTTACATCCATCCTTATTCCTATTTCCCTATTTCATATTAACATTTATCCTTTTGGCCCTACATAGAATTGAAAATGATGGATGGGGACAATATCATCATGGTTTATAATTATATATTCACTACGACATCATCGAAAAGACTTGTACATGTTTAGAGAATATATCTAAGATGACAAAGAGAATTATTCATTTTACAAATGTCCATTCCAGTGTCCTTAATATAGACCTTTGAGACTCGACCGCAAAGAAAACAAAGAGAATTGAGAAATGAAATGGAATTAAATTGCTTTGCGTGGCAACAAAATATAACCAAGTAATGGAAAGATTTTTCTTCCCTAAATTAATTCGAAAATACAGGGTAAGAAAAAGTTTTTTTAACATACTAAATATTTAAGCTAGCCGTTTGGGATTCTTTTACCATAAGTAGACCTCTAAAGATTTTTTTTCCCTAAGGTTTTTTTTAGATATTTTGAGTTTTATAAACACTTATTTAAAATTTTCTTTCCATATATAATTATAACTGTTGAAAAAGATTACATCATTAATATGTATGCATCGTTCCATAATTGCTTCAAAAATAAATCTTTTCATAAATATAATAGGTGTGAATTACTTATTTTAAAGAAATTAAGCTAACAGTTACATAAAGTCTAAAGTCGCCAATATTTTGGTTAACTATGTTTATTCTAACCGAGATTTAACTAATTTAAACCTACTCACATTTCCATCATCCCTCCTCTAAAATGAGATTTATTTTTTAATACCCAATGGAGTAAATTTAAGCAAATTTAAGCCCATGAATAATCTACAATGATGAGGTATTCCTGAAACACACTTCATGAGAGATTCAACGGAAACCCTCACTGTTGGTAGCCTTTAGCAAATTAGCGATGTAAATAAGAACGTCGTGATCAATTGGTGGACCCTAACTGGAGATCATATATCTTGCCAGTGGTTACCATATCTGATGCTAGTGTTTCGACAAATATTCGATGTTAATGAAAAAAAATATTGAAGTATCGGATGATGCTTCAACCTCCAACCACAAAAGGTATTTGCATAAAACAAAGTGTGAGGAGGTGTTATTGTCTGTTAGATTCTGATTGGCGTATATGGCGATGACCGGAGGACATGTAACTATTATATAATGAAATGACAACCCATGGTGGATCCGTATTTAAAAAGTACATACAAACTAAGCCAAAAAAGTAAATGTACATTAGGATTGATTTAGGATTCCCTATTTAATTAATATTACATGAAAAATTAATGTATATCGAAGAACTCCGCGAACACTCTAATTTATAATAATAGTGAGAAATCTAGGGGATGGTTGATAAAGATACATTAATATGTTTATTAAGGGTTCATGGAAATGGTTGATTAAGGTCATTCATATGCATATCTTAGTTTTTGGTTTTCATGACAGAAATCCATTTAGTGTAGAGCTTCAAAAATGCAAACGACATGGATCATGTAATTAATGATCAAGTAAGTATTAGTTAATAGTATTAATTCATATATTAAATGACAATGCAATTTAATATGCAATTTTTCTAATTACAACGCAATTAGAAAATTAAGAAAATTAAGCTAGTGTTAAATCACAATGCAATTTTTCTAATTACATATGCACCTTTCAATTGCTTAGCGCGCGAAAACAAAATATTTTGATAAGACCTAAATTGCTGCATAGAGAAACAAAATAAGAGTAAATATGAAGACCATCAGATTACATAAATTAAAATTAGAAAAATTTTGTTTGATGAATTAATTAGCATGCAGTAATTGAATAGCTAGCAAGGTCATATATGGACCTCATTTTGAATTTTTAATACACCAATTATGTGGATGGTTAAACTTATTTTGGAAGGTGGAAATTCTTTTGTCCGGAAGACCAACAAATAAATGAAAGTTCAAGGAGTGAACTCTCTTGTTGTCTACAGATGTTCATCAGTTTTAATATGCCCTACTGGCCTTCTCAGGGAAATGGGTTTGTTTACACAATAAAAGCAACTAAAGCCAAAATGAAGCAAAAACTGTAAACGAATAATACAAATAAAATGACAATACCTATAAAAATAAAAATGATATAGATAAAACCTTAACGATCCACACGAAGTATAACACTTCCCTTTCAACTCAAACATGTATCTAGACCCGAGTTTTTTTCCTTCTTCGGAGCCTAACAAAATGAATTGATGAGAAAGATTACATCTTGTTTGACAACATATATACAAAGTCGCACTTCCAAATGTGTGTATCTTCATGGTTAAGTAAGCTACAAAAAGAAAAATAAAATCAATCCAAAATGTAGACAAAATTATATGATTTTAGTTTACAAATAGTATGGTCGTAAGAATTTAGATACAAAGCAACTACAATTCTCGATTTCAAACTTCCTTAATTATAGAGTATATGAACACATATACCATTTTTATAATCCACAATTTCCAACTTCACTTTTGCATTACACATAACTCTAAATTTTAATTATCAGTGTTGGGCTTTTTTCTTTCCCGTGATGTTATATTACAATGCTTAAGCATCATTAGTACGAAGCTTGTATTTCACGATTCAATCACTCAAATAATACCTCCACATGAAGCTTAAAGGACAGAGTAGTACCTACATTACCTAAACATGATGATATTGAGAAACCCTCACCAACAAAATCCCAAAAGGAAGTTTAGTCTCAGATGGAGCAAAGAATTAGAAGAAACATAAATAAGTTGTCGCTAAGAACCCGGGCTTGAGGAGATATGAAACCAAAAAGAAATAACAGAATTGAGAAACAATTTCCTGCAAAATAGAACAAAGAAGTGTTTCATATCATCTTTTTTTGGGTATATATATTCTTAGGATTTTCTTCATATCAACACTCATGCAATCGAACAAAAATAGATCAAAAAACAGAACCATATGCACGTAGGAAAGCCTATTTACGTACTTACCAATAATAATTCATAAAATTAATTAGTAATTAACCAACCACAAAGTATATTAAAAGAGAAAATAATAAACCATCATATGAGCAAGGTGAGTAATAAAATTGAACAAACCTTTAGCAAATAGGTGAAGCAGCAATCGTTTTATGCATCAATAAGACCTGCAAAAAAAAAAAAAAATTGGCGTTTAGTTTTGCAACAATATTTATGCATCATCAATAAGATCCGGAAAACAAAAAAAGTTATGGCGATTGATGTCGCAACGAAATTTGGAATAATGAGGGTATACCGTAAAACAACTAAAATATCAAATAAAAAACACTAAATTCCAATAAAAAAAATAAAAACAAAATTTTAGTTCTGGAAGAGAGAAGCAACTTGCACGGAAACAAAAAGGTTTGGCGTTGCACGAATGCTTTATATGGCTACCTGCAAAACAAACAACGGGCGCATATAAGAAAACATAAATTAAAACAAAAATCCTAGAAATCAAAGTTGAAGACATAAGCAGTGTCCAAAAAATGGGTTTACCTTTTGTTTGAAAGCTTTATATAAGGATTCCGAATCTATTAGTAGAATGATTTTATTTTGGATATAATATTTTAAAATATCTCGACTTTCTAAACAAAACTAAAATAAATTTTGGTCAAAATAAAATAAATTTTGGTCAAACGTTGACTTCGACGGTCAACGTCGATTTCAGGTACCAACCCTTAATATTTTAAATGTTGGGTACCAAAGCAATGTGCTGGTCATTTGCTGGGTACCAAACATTAAATATCCCATAACGGAATTGAGAAACAGTTTCCTGCAAAATAGAACAAAGAAGTGTTTCATATCATCTTTTTTTGGGTATATATATTCTTAGGATTTTCTTCATATCAACACTCATGCAATCGAACAAAAATAAATCAAAAAACAGAACCATATACACGTAGGAAAGCCTATTTACGTACTCACCAATAATAATTCATAAAATTAATTAGTAATTAACCAACCACAAAGTATATTAAAAAAGAAAATAAGAAACCATCATATGAGCAAGGTGAGTAATAAAATTGAACAAACCTTTAGCAAATAGGTGAAACAGCAATCGTTTTATGCATCAATAAGACCTGCACAAAAACAAAAAATGACGTTTAGTTTTGCAACAATATCTATGCATCATCAATAAGATCCGGAAAACACAAAAACTTGCACGGAAACAAAAAGGTTTGGCGTTGCACGAATGCTTTATATGGCTACCCGCAAAACAAACAACGGCGCACATAAGAAAACATAAATTAAAACAAAAATCCTAGAAATCAAAGTCAAGAGAGAAGCAAGTGTCCAAAAAATGGGTTTACCTTTTGTTTGAAAGCTTTATATAGGGATTCCGAATCTATTAGTAGAATGATTTTATTTTGAATATAATATTTTAAAATATCTCGACTTTCTAAACAAAACTAACAAATAAAACTGGCTTGATTATTAAGTCGTTTCCAAGAAAATTCTTTTGTTTATTTATTTTGGAAGTATATTTTATTTTTGCAAAAAAAATACTTGATTTTGTTAAAGGGATATATATATATATATATATATATATATATATATATATATACACACATCACGTTTTTTGGATTTTCATTCAAAATACTCCAGATATAAATACAATACAAATATGATTTTTTTTAGATACTCGAAAATATAAATATTAATTTTGGGTATCAATAGATACATTAATTTTAGATATTTTATCATATTTTACCCTATAAAAGATTCAAAAATATAATATGTGGTCATTTTATCTCATAATTATGTTTACTCAATTTTTTTTTGGATTTTTATCATAATAATCTGAATTTAATATAGTGATTTTTAGATTTTTTTACCTTATAATTGATCCATAAAAAATCTGAATATTTTTACCCCATAAATATGCCTCGATTTTTTATATTTTATCATAAATGCCGGAATTTAATATAATTGTTTTTTATATTTTTGTATTTTTATCATTAATAATATAGTCATTTTTAGATTTTTTTACCTTACAAAAGATTCTAAAAATATAAATCTTATTATTTGATTCCATAAATCTTATTATTTGATTCTAAAATATAAATCTTATTATTTGAATTGGTTTTTTTTTTTTTAATTTTATTTTAGTCATAAATGTACGATATTAATATACTATTTTTTTTATTTTCTGGATTTTTTATCATAAATACATGAAATTATAAAAAATTCAAAAAATATAAATCTCTATATTTTATTCCATAAATATTTTGAATGGATTTTTTTTTATTTTAGTCATAAATGTACGAAATTAATATAGTACTTTTTTTATTTTTTGGATTTTTATAATAAATACATGAAATTTTAAAACATTCAAAAAATATAAATCTTATTATTTTATTCCATAAATATGTTGAATTGATTCTTTTTTTATTTTAGTCATAAATGTCCGAAATTAATATAGTAATTTTCTTTATTTTCTGGATTTTGACAATAAATGCACAAAATTAATATAACAATTTTTATAAATAATGAGGGCCAAAATCATCATGTGTCCCAACAATTCACCCAGTCTACACCGCACATTGTCAGATCAACGCACCGTATCTGACGAAATTTCATCCTACGAATACGAATGGTTTCTCAATTAACCAATGAGAGCGCGAGGTTATGCTCACCAACCAATAGAAGAGAAGGTAAGCTCCACCAGTGCTACTTTTATTCTGGAGTGAGGGATGGTATTGAGTTTTTAGGTTGTTGATAAGTTGAAAATAATAAAAGAAACCAAGAAAATAAAATAAAAGTTGACTAATTGACTTTAATACTAATAAATAGGTGATGCTTAATGTAAGTACAAAATCATCACCATACACATGTCAAGTAGAGAGGATGTGTGGAAGGTTATTGGGCCAATCTGCATCTAAATGGTATATATATATATATGTTAACATTCGGTAGAACCTCCATATATTGATACTCAATACGTTAATAACTTCTACATATTAACAAAAATTTATGGTAGGTAGTGATAAATAGTAATAACCTCTACATTCTCTATATAAAAACAGAGTTTTTTCGAGCGACGTGGTTAATCGGAGTTTCTGATTGACTCTGGCCCCACCATTTTATATTTTTTTGGTAATTTAATATAATTTCGGGAAAAATATATAAAAGATATCCGTGGCTCTACAAAATCTTGTAAAATATTATGAAAATTCATAATTAAAACTAATTAATATTTTTGACCATAAATAAATGCTAACATTAAATTACACAAATAAATCAATAAAATAAAATCGCCATTATACTATTCATCGTGATTGGAATACTAACATCGAATATGCATCATGATCTCATCATAGAATTAAATCGATAATAAAATTAAAATTAGAAACCGAGTGTCCAATGTCCAATTACACATTTTTTACTTAAAATAATCCTAATTACAATTCCAAAAAAGAATAAAAATTGAAAAATTTACAGTTCAGACATAAAATACAAAAACCATATCTATGAAATTGTTGATACTTACCTGTTGGATTGAAACGTGCTACCTCTTCCCCATAAAAATAACCCTGTTCAATACAAAATCGTTAGTAGAAGATTGTGGGGGAGGTATTAAAGCATGATATTATTATTAAATGCATTTTTACTGAAAAATAAAAAAAAAACATTAGCAGAAAATATGATTAACATGGATTTCGATGTTATTGTTTGTACCCAAAATAAATTCTAGGCACGAAATATGATAAATAGATGATTTGGTGTGTATTTAGGGCTATGAGACGAATTGAAGAACAAATAAAAGAAACAAAGGTTTTACGTGGTTCGGCATGGTTTGCCTACATCCACAGGCGAATCCCCTTGGGGAGTGATTTTTTATTGACAATAGAATTACATTGTGTTTTTTTTCTCTTTCCTCGCCCCACTTTTCAGAATTCCCTTTCCTCTATTTATACAATCCTGAATATAAATGGTATTTACTTCTCTTGCATTAATTCGGCATGAAACTGCTCATTGATGTCTCCATGCTTAATTCTTTATGAAACTGCTCATTGATGCCTCCATGTTTAATTCTGCATGAAATTGCCCATTGATGCCTCCATGTTTAATTCTGCATGAAACTGCTTTTGCATGCTTCCTGAATTAATTTTGTATCTTTGTGTTGGTTGATGGTTGACGAGCATAATGGTCGGCAAAGATGGATGGATTCATGACCGCGGATTGACTAGGCGCGGTGCGATAGAGTACTTAGCGGGAATTGGTTGGCGTAATTGCCGCAACATGAGTGGAAATCACATGACAAAGACCATTGGCAACATGGATGGAAACTGCATGGCAGCACCATCGGAAACATGGATGGAAACTGCATGGCAGCACCATCGGCAACACGGCGTTGACATTGACTGATGATTGACTTTGACCATTGATCGGGCGTTGACTTTGACCATTGATCGGGCGTTCACTTTGACCATTGACCGGGCGTTGACTCTGACCATTGACCGGTTATTTAATTTATGTATATCTTTTAGGCTGGTGGGTACGCCGGTTTGTTAGTTAGCGGGCTTGGATGAGGGCCAAAAGATGATTCAAGTACCAATTGGGCCCATTATGTGGCATTTTTACTTATGGTACAAGCATCGCCCCCTCTTAACCTCCAACTTGTTGGGGTTAAGAAAATTTCGCTTTCCTTAGTCAATGACAAACTCGCCCCAAGTGTGGATTATTGATGTTTGAGGTGATTGGCAAACTTCCCTTGTTGTTTGCGGAAATCAAGACGCCCCCGAGAGTAAATTTTTGTTGTTGAAGCGAAAAGCAAACTGCCTTCGTTGATTGTGGAAATCGTAATCAAGTCACCCCCAAGTGAGGCTATTGTGTTTAGAAGGTCAGCGGGAAACAGTTGGGAATGAACCATTGTTGTATGAAAAACAAAACGGGATGAAGGCTGATCGGGTTTGCAACGGAGCGTGATGATGGAGCGGAGTGTTGAAAGTGAGTTGTAATCATTGATGAAAACTGGACCGTGGTAGTTGCGTAGAACTAAACTAGTAACTGTTGTTTGGAAAAGATGAGCTATATTTGACGTGACTTGGCTGGAATCTGTGTGAGCTGTTGGTATTAAGCTGCTGTCAATTAAGAACTGATCCGCGGTAGTTGCGAGATAAAGGGTGTGACCCTTTAGTAGTTGAGATGGTAACAGACTTTGTGTGTTGTTGGACCTCCAATGGTCTTGATTGTGCTACTGGATGTGACATCGATCTTTATATGTATTTAGTAGTTATATGAATCAGGATAGCAGCAACGATGTCGACTAGATCACAAAAGTTTCTGCGGAATTGGATTGCAATGATTCGAGCAAAGCTGGGTTACAACAGCTTCGAGCAAAGCTGGGTTACAACAACTATCCTCCGCAGTATTGAGGAAAACTGGGTTACAACAGACTTTCGAGCAAAGTCACGTTTCCTGCAATAAACACTGCGATCACCGGGCTGCAGGAGCTGCGAACATAGCCGGATTTGGCAGCTGGGAATCGACTTTGGACTACAAAGAAATGAGCAAAGTTGCACTACAACACGATCATGTATCACCGGATCATAGAGCTGCGAACATAGCTGGACTAGCAGTAGCTTCGATCACCGGAGTGCAGTGGAACGAGCAAAATTACACTCAAAGAAATGCGCGATCACTGGATCACAGGAGCTACGAACAGCCGATCGCAGCAATCAAGCGATCACCGGATCAAGAACCAAACGAGCAAAAGCCGCACCGCGCACTCGCGATCACCGATGCGGAGATGCGAACATAGCCGACTGGGCAGTAAGCTTCGATCAGCTGGATCGGCAGCTGATGAGCAAGATCAAGACCGCAAAGTTGATGCGATCGCCTAAATCGGGCAGAGCTACGAATGTATATGGATCGCAGATCTACGATCAATGAACTTGCAACCGCAACGAAAGAGCAGCCGCACCGCAACAATCAGACCACCAACTGGCAGAGTTGCGAACATAGACGGACCGCAATAGCTTCTTCGATCACCGATCACAGCAGCCAAGTAGCAAGATCGGCATCGCAAAGAATGCCATCACCGGATCGTGCAAATTGCAAAATATCTCGGATCAGAAAGTGCATTCGATCATCGAACCGCAGCAGTTAGGCCAAGCAGATCGCATCGCAGCGTAATGATCACCAATCCAGAATCGCGAACATAGGATGCAAGAATGATGAGCAAGATCGCATCGCAGTACTGCGTCACCGGACTGGGAGGAGTTGCGAACATAGCCGGGATCGGCAGTAGCCCGACACCAAGGCTAGCAGTGACGAGCAAGATCGCATCGTGCGTGGCTCTGCGCCCACTGGACTGCGGGGGAGTGGCACGCCGCACCGCAGGCTGCGATAAGCGGACCGCAGGGGCGAAAGCGAGCTAGATCAGAGTAGCCTTCGATCACCGGACTACAACAGTGTTGAGGGATTAGACTTAAACAATTCAATAAATCCTGAGCGTAACAGTTATAAATAAAACTAGACTGCATTAGTTGCGTCCAACTGAGTGCAGCAGTTGGTTAGGAACTGGACTACAACAGTTCGATCAACTTATTTATAGCAGCTTAACATTACTGATTGCAATAATTGTGTCAAAATATTAGGGTGTATGCTCGACCCCTCTTAATCCTGTAACTTGTTGGAGGATTAAGAATTTTGGGTTACCTTTTGTTTCGATTTTCATAAGCTGAATTCCGCATTGCATTTAGGTGCTATGTAACTCGCCCCCAAGCGTATGGAGTGTTACATAACTCGCCCCAATAGAGTTATTTTATACCATGAGGTGTTACATATCTCACCCCCAAGTGATGGTCATCCATGTTGAAGTGATATGCAACTTGCCCCCATAAGACAGTGATCGTCATTCTGCTCAATACTCGCACAAGGGTGCACAACCTTGCTGCATCTTGCTCGCTCATGGAATGATGTCGAAAGAGTTTCTTCTATCTAGAATTCGCACAGGGGGCCAATCCCACTATTCCAGACTCGCACAGAATTGAGATGTGTGCATCTTTACATGCCTTGGCATATGAAAACGATCGCCACATTGCAAGTGTCCCAGTGAACAAAAGTATGCCATATTATATGAAATGATGCAAAAATATATTTAATTGTATTCGTACCTTATGAGTCGTGGTATTGCGACTTCGTTCGAGGTGATTAGGATGTCCACCGGCTATGTTGATGTTTTCAAATGACGATGACTAGTGTAGTTGCCTTAGCGTCTCACCTTGACTTAGCGACTAGATTGGTTTGCGGATCAAGACACTTCCCATGGGATCAGATTTCGGAGCTGCGATCACCGAATCAGAATGATTATAAGCAAAACTGGGATCAAGCAATTGTGAGGAAAACCATACTACAAAGATTGATCAATCATCTTGTAGTAATTGTACGAAAAAGACTGCCAGCAGCTTCGATCATCTGGACTGCAGTATTTATTGAGGAACCAGACTACAACAGTTCGATCAACTGGACTATAGCATTCATTTGGTGATTGAATGTGATCGTTTCCGGTGTTGCCATTTTATATTTCTAAAAATTTAATTTTCTTCAAAAATTGAAATTCTGCCTTCATGACGTTGGAAATTGAAATACGATATCAACGGGTCGAAAATCACTCAGTTTGGATGCACGGAGAAGAAGTTATCGAAGAAACAAAATTGGTCAGTGAGCGCCTTGTACCAAAAATATTCTTCTCCAAAATGTAATAATTTTACCTTCATGGTATAGAATATTAAAACGCGATCGCAACGATCCGAAAATCACCCAATTCGGACGTGGAATGAAGAAGATATCTTTTTTTTTTATAAAGCAAGAATTTATTGATTCATCTGTGCTGAGAGTTGTTGTCTTTTGCCAAAAGGCTACAAATATCAACTGAAAATTTTTGATCCACCTCAACAGAATTGGTAGATATTCTAACAAATTTAGCAATGTTGTCTGCCACCATATTGTCATCTCTACTAACGAAATTAAAACTACAATATGAAAAACTTAAGGCTAGATGTTTTATTTCTTTGATAAGATTTCTGTTCTCCCATTGGACAAGGAGAGTACTGTCTTGAATTGAAAGAATGACATTCTTAGCATCAGCCTCAACTTGAATTTTCGTAAGCTTCTTATGTTGTGCCCACCTCAGTGCTTCACGCACAGCTCTGCACTCCCCTTCTTCTGCACTTAGAGCTCCATTTGAGTATGTTCCTTTGACTCCAAAGCAGGTACCTGTGAAATCCTGAAAAACAACACCAGTTCCCAAATGATTAGTGTCATTATCAAAAGAGGCATCTACATTAAGTTTAAAAACACCTTCTAGTGGTGGTTTCCATCTAGATACATTACTAATATTCAAGATTAAATCATTGATGCAGTAATCAAGTAAATGTGAAGCAATATGATTATTTATTTTGTGCACAGATGTGAGGTGATTAAGAGAAACTCCCTGAAAAGCTGCATCACACCTATCCTTCCAAATAATCCATCATCCAATCATGACAGTTAGCAACCATTTGTTATCTAGATTGTTACCAGTTGGACTGAACCAACTAATAGCCCATTTAGAAACACTATTGCAATTAGAACTGACTGAATGAATATCAATGTTAACATCTCTCCACACTCTCCTAGCATGCCTGCAGGTGAAAAGAAGATGCTCCATAGTTTCTTCAACTTGATCACATATACTACACATACTATGTTGTTCATTGTTGTAACAAGCTAGCTTGCTATTAGTTGAATGTAAAACCCTGATACACTTCCAAACAAAGAGCTTAATTATGTGAGCAGCATTACAATTCCACAGCTTTTTCCAGATTGAGGGATCAATATTAATTCCATTCAGTTTAACTATTCTGCTACACTTGGTGAGCATATTATAAGTACTTTTAACAAAGAACTTTCCATCCTTGGCAGGCATCCATAACATGAAATCTTCTTTAGTATTATCAATGAACATATTTTGGATTCTGGCAGCAGTATTAGCATCAAATAGCTTATTGATCAGTTCAACATTGCATAAGCTAGTGTTAGGGATTACTAGCTCAGAAACAGTCTCATAGAATCTATAATAATCATTAATAGGAGAGGGTGGATCTAACATACCGGGGATCCATCATTCTAGACATATTTTAGTCTTAACTCCATTATTGATCTCCATGAAATAATTTTGTTGAACAATTTTTAAACCCTCAGTGATTCTATTCCAAGTGTAAGAGCAGTTTTTAGCTTCAATGTGCTGATGCAAGATGTCACCAGTTCTAAAATATTTACTTCTCAGAATTTGAACCATAAGATGGTTACTTTCTGTGCAGATTTTCCAAGCAAGCTTAGTTAGCAGAGCCAAGTTAATCTTTTCAAGATCCCTGAAAGCAAGGCCACCAATATCTTTAGGATTACAAATACTTTGCCAGGCAATTGGATTGAAACCCTTGTTAGATTTGTGTCCCCAGAAGAATATTCTCTCAATTGTTGTGAGCTTCTTAATAAGAATATTAGGTAACTTGAAAGTACCCATTTGATAAATAGGCACAGAATTGAGAACATGTTTTATCATGGTAGCTCTCCCTGCTTGAGATAAAGAAGTAGATGACCACACAGAATATCTATGCTCAAAATTTTCCTTGATAGTTTTAAAAGAATCTTGTTTAGAATGACCAGTAATGGAGAACCAAGGTATTTTTCATTAGAAGACATAACTATGACTCCCAAAATCTGAATGACGGAAGCAGCAACATCTGGCCTAGTGTTTTTACTGAAGTGGACTGCTGATTTCTCAAAATTAATAAGTTGACCTGATTGGAAACTGAAATTCTGAAGAAGCTCAAGCAAATTGTTAGCAGAAGTAAGATTAGCTTGAGTAAAAATTAAGCAATCATCTGCAAACAATAAATGATTAATTGCAGGAGAAGAGTTGGCAACTTTGATACCCTTGATACTGTTGGATTGTTGAGCATGAGTCAGGTGCCTAGATAAGTATTCCATTGCTAAGATGAATAAATAAGGTGAAAGAGGATCACCTTGTCTAATACCTTTAGTAGGGTGGTAACTTTCACATGGAGAGCCATTAAGAAGAACATAAAGAGAAGTAGTGCTTATGCACTGGTAGATAAGCTCACAAAAATCATCATAAAAACCAAAGTACAGTAGAACTTCGTTAAATTAATTCGCGATAAATTAATGACTTAGCTAAGATAATATTTTTTGCTAGTCCCGACATGGGCCAATGTGCTAAATTAATAACCTCGCTAAATTTATAAGATAATAAAAATTTTAAGCTTCCAATAGGGCCCAACCAATATATAAATTAATAATCAGTGTGATAGCATTATATCATGATGCTTATTAAAATAGACATCAACCAGTTATTTGTTTTTGTACGCGTTTATAATATATTGGACTTCATCTGTACTACTATGAGAAGTTTTGAAATGATTTTATTGTGTTTTTTTTCTTATTTTAATTTTAACATTCAAATATATACATTTATACAAATATGCCATAAAATAATTAGGAAACAATTTGAATTGCAAATTAAATCTCTAGATATTTGATACTACACGCTTATTTTATAAATTTAAAGTTAAATTTGGTATGTTTCGATATAATGATAATTTATTAATTTATCGATAAATTAATACTTCGCTAAATTGATAGAATTTAGCAGTCCCAAGACTATTAATTTATCGAAGTTTTACTGTAATGAAGAACCTTAATTAGAAAACTCCATTCTAACCTGTCAAAGGCCTTGGACATATCAAGTTTGAGAGCCATCCAAGGATGCAAAAATGATGAAAAATGTGTTCAAGCCCACAGTGGGGCATAATTCTCCTCAAGGCTAACAGTATGGGGAGGAATCACCCAAGGGCCGTGGAATTAAACTGTACCGTGACGCGCTGAATCAGATATACGATATTAAGTTGCACCGTGCTACACCGAATCAGATTTACGATATTAAGTTGCGCCGTGCTACACCAAATCAGATGTACAATATTAAGTTGCGTCGTGCTCCACTAAATCAGATGTATGATATTACGTTGTGTCGTGCTACACCGAAGAGGATGTACGGGATTAAGTTGCTATGCGCTGGCTTCGGATCGGACAAACCGCATGCTGAAGCTTTCCCATGGGGTTAGCAGCCAGTGGTATTCCGTCATAGTTTCCGGAGAAGATGAATATGCCGAAAGCTCCTGATGATGACGTCGTGCTGGCGTCATGACGGAAGATGCTAATGACATCAGTTAACTGAATGGTAACGGAATATTCTTGGTATATGCCAACGCGTCGATATTCGAATGAGAATATTCCAACAGTGTTAGCATATGTTGTCGCATTCAGCGTCGTGCGCGCGTTTATCTGACGAGTACCTAGGGCGATGGCGTGGTCGGCGCCGGTTGGTCCGTTCAGTGACACGGCAGCTTGTGGACGGTCGAAGACGCTGACGAGGCACTGATGACGTGGCATCGCTGACGTGTCAATTGTGCTGACGAGGCAAGATGCATCGAAGTTTGATGTACCTCCGAGCATCGAAGTTTGATGTACCGCTGAGCATCGAAGGTTGATATACGTAGATCATCGAAGTTGATGTACCACAGAGCATCGAAGGCTGATATTCGCAGAGCATCGAAGGTTGATGTACCGCAGAGAATTGAAATTTTCCAAAGCATTGAAGTTTGATGTACCGCAGAGCATCGAAGTTTGATATACCACAAAGCATTAACGGTTGACAGACGCAACTCATCGAAGTTTTATGAAAGATGAAGCATCAAAAATTTTCCAACGATTCTGACGGAATTGAGAACTGCCGCCGGCTTGGCCGCCGTTTGTTTGTTTTTTTTTCTGTTATTTTTTTAATTTTTCGCAACGGTTTTCTAAACTGTGATCTTTATCTTCGGACTTTTGGTGATGATTTTACAAATCATGTGCCTTTTCCCTCAAAGCTTTTGTAACAATTTCTGTAAACTGTTGTCTTTTTCTTGGTTGGCCGCCGGACATGGCTGCCGGACTTGGCCACCGGCCTTATCCTGATTTTTTTCTTTTTGAATTTGAAACTTTCCGTGACGCTTGTTCAGAAATGTGGTCTTTTCCTTCAACGGCTTCTTGCAACGGTTCTGGGGACTGTTGTCGTTTCTCATGGACTTTCCACCACCGTTTTGCTATACTTTTGCGGACTTTTCTGGAACTTTTGAGATGCTTTTCTGGAGGTCTTCTCTAGGGTTTTCAAGCGCTTAGAGATGTAGGCAACTTGACAAACCTGCGATCATGACAGTAGCGATTTTGTCATACAACAAACTCGAACAGGTGGATAATGCGTTATTTGAGAAGCCATTTTTTTTTGAACTTTGGACTTGAACATGTTGCGGATCGAACATCCTGACAACAATCTTGGTGATTTTTGGAGTGAGTCAGCTTTGGTGGCTACCGATCACGATGCTTTGGTCTTTAGCTTAGCTTCATGATTCTAGATCAGCAAACTGCGATTCGATCTGGATGGACTGCAGTGATTGAAATCAAAACTGGACCCATCCATGTTGCAGATCGAATATCCGGCAACAATTTTGATGATGTTTTTACGCCATCTTTTATCGTGGACCGAACTTCCTGAGAGCGGTTTCATCGGTCTTTGTAGTGATGCAGTTTTAGTAGTTACCGAAGGTAATAGTTTTAGCAGATCTTGAACAACGAATCTAGATCAGAAAGATTGCGACCAATCGGACTGCGATAGAATCGCGATTATCTCGGATTGCTTGCAATTGTGACCGCAGCCATTGCGATCAAATTGATCAAAATGCGATTCAAATCAACTGGTATATGTGATTTTTCAAGACGTTCAAACAGCTTTTTCACAGACACGATTTTGAAGCATTTTGTACAACTTTTCTCAATGGGAAAACACGATGAATAGATAATTTGGTGTGGATTTAGGGCTAGGAGATGAATTGAAGAACAAATAAAAGAAACACAAGTTTTACGTGGTTCGGCATGGTTTGCCTACATCCACGGGCGAATCCCCTTGGGGATTGATTTTTTATTGATAACAGAATTACATTGTGTTTTTTTTATCTTTCCTCGCCCCTCTTTTCAGAATTCCCTTTCCTCTATTTATACAATCCTGAATATAAATGGTATTTACTTCCCTTGCATTAGTTTTGTATGAAACTGCTCATTGATGTCTCCATGCTTAATTCTGCATGAAACTGTTCATTGATGCCTCCATGTTTAATTCTGCATGAAACTGCTAATTGATGCCTCCATGTTTAATTCTGCATGAAACTGCTTTTGCATGCTTCCTGAATTAATTCTGCATGATGGAAGACTGGATTCATGGTTGACAGGCATAATGGATGTTAGTATGGATGGATGCTGACTGGAAGACTGGATTGACTGGCTGGCAGTGTGATAGAGTACTTAGCTGGGAATTGGTTGGCAGCACTGCTGGCAACATGAGTGGAAACTGCATGTCAGCACCATTGGCAACATGGATGGAAACTGCATGGCAGCACCATCGGCAATACGGCCTTGACATTGACTGATGGTTGACTTTGACCATTGACCGGGCATTGACTTTTGACCATTGACCATGCGTTGACTTTGACCATTAACCGATTATTGAATTTATGTAATACTGGGCAGGCTGGTGGGATGCTTCGGTTGTATGGTAAGCGGGCTTGGATGAGGGCCAAAATCAAGTACTAATTGGGCCCATTATGTGGCATTTTTACTTATGGTACAAACAATTATTTTTCTTACATCAAAAAGAAAAGTTATATCTTTTAATTCCAAAAATACTACGGAGGATAAACATCTATCATAAATGTTCAATTAATCGATATTATTTCCACAAAATTATTTCTATTATTACTAAAAATACTTCGGAGGATAAATATGGCTATCATAACATAAGTGTAAGAACATCAATCGATATTATTTTCAAAAAATCGTCTTCTATTTATGGAATTTCTAGGCTTGGTCGAGATTTATATAAATCACTCGGCCAAAGGCAAACTTTTATTGTTTACGTTTTTTTTTTATGGTTTTATTGTTGTGTATTCTTTGTTGGTTTAATGTTTTGGAATTTGATGTTTTTTAGCAGTTGATGGTGATATATCTCCGCAACGAAGGATGAAATGATTGGAAAAATTTTGGTCCACTTTTGATGTGACGGGCTTTTATTTTTCATACTTTTTTTATGTGATTTTTTAGGGTTTTATTGTTTGGGACCTTAGGGGTGAGCATTTTATCCGTAATCCGCAGATTTAATCGGGACCAACCGTATTTGTGTGGATGGATGCCCGGACTGTTCACTAATTGGTTGGACGCGGATGGAATTTTTGAAATCCAATGGATTACGTATTGGACCCGGATGCAACCTTGAAAATCCGTCGGATATCCATACCCGTCAGATTAAGGGCACTTATATAGTTCCTAGAAAATATATGGATAGTTTTAGAATTTTTAGGTGTTTGCTTGGAGTGTTGTTCATGGCACTTCTATATTTATATAGATATATAAATGTGTAGGTTTTATAAGAAGTCATTTATATAGGCTTTATTTTTTCATTATAAATTTTAACGAACACAAATCCATTGGATTATCCGCACTCAATCCGTTCATCCGTGCATCCATTGGATGCAAATCCGTTGGATGTTGGATTGGATGCGGATGCCAAATTTGAAATCCGTAGTGTATTGGATTGGATGCGGATGAAGTGAAAACCGGTCCATACCGGCCCATGCTCACCCCTAGTTTGGGTTAGTATTTTTGGTTGATTTTATATTTTCTTTTGGATTTGTTTTGCGGCTGTTCCTCATTGTTCCGTGCAGTCAAGAATGAAATTCAATCTTAAGGTTTACTTTTGTTCTAGTGCATAAATGAGGTAATGACTTTTTCTCTTTTATCTAATCTATTTATCTTTGTTTCTTATCGTTAATACTATGGTTCCTATGATTTTATCCCTCTATGATTTTGTTCCTATAACTTTGTCCCTCCTACTTCACTTTTGTTGTTGTGTGATCGTCCCAGATAAGAAAATAGCAGACTAATGCAATACTTGGAAGTGGTACGGAGTTTAAATTTTTTTACCCTTTTGCGGGTTAATTTTATTGATCTGTGGTTTTCCATATTATGTTTTTAATTCATTTGAATCATTCTTTGGATTATGAGGAGATCTTTTTTTTAAGACAATGCTTATTCATTGGTCTTAAGTTCAGATTCAAATTTAGGTGTTTGGGTTCTTGGCAATCACATAGTGGAGCTGAAAGATCCGATGGAGTCGAAATGATGTGCTATGGCTTAATTTTCTCGCACATTTGCAAAAACCCGCAGTTATATGAATAAAGGTTGAAAAAGGTACTTGATCCATTCATTTGAAAGGATGAACATTCATTTTAAAGTAGAAAATACGAATGTCTATTTATTCAAGTTGTGTATTGTAATCAAACTATTGTGTTCAGATAAATGATATCTTCAGTCAATCAATTTAATCAATTTTTACGGTTTTGCACTTTCAACTATTTCTTCAACCATTTTACTAACGGACCTCAAAAATGGTGTCGTTGTTTTTATGTTTCATGCTTTCTTAAACTTATACATCAATACCTATTCCTGTACATTTATTAGAGACCTAGCTAAACTACCATGAACACGTACATCTCCTAATCTACTGAAAGCATAATAAGAACAACAAAGACGTTAAATCTTTAGACCCATTAGTTCAAATGTAATCAAACACGTAAAATGCAGAAGATGAATGAGCTTAGGAAATTATCAAAAGAAAGCATGCCATATGTTCGAGGGTTTGTTGTTGAGCGAACCCGTACTTTATATGTCTCCCTGTGACTAGCATTGAACTGGCCGATGGGTATAGGTTTTTCTTTCCCTATGTATATTATACATTTTTTATCAAAAAAAAAAAAATATAGGGAAAGAAGTAATACTGTCAAAAGAGATATATCAAAGACCTAACTGAAAACGCCTCATATTTTGTATAAAATGACATCTTCTTAACAATATTTTACTTCCTTATCAAAGGTCTTGATTTTTTGAAATACAGAAACAAAATATGAAATACACTAATGTACATTAAAACCTAATTATCCTCTCTCTCTCTATATATATAATTAATATCAGTCCCCCTTGCTGATATTTTGAAAGTTAATGTTTTTTGCGGCTCAAAAAATCATTAGGTTGTCAAGAAAACTTAAAAATATTCCTTTCAAGTTAGTGATTTTGATTATATTAACAATGCCAAAAGGTAAGGCAGTGCATCGGATTTGGAAATGGGAAGATAAAATCTATATAAAAAATATATTCTCATGAACGATGCAGGATATTCAGTTGCAAGAAAATAAACGATGTTAGCATCATTTTAGATTAAATGGGTAACAAATGGATAAAAAACATTCTCTTGCAATATTTTCGTCTCAAATAAAATGATTTAGGCTAAAAGGAGTAAGGAAATCGGAATACTTCGGAAAATAATCTCCTTTAGATAAGAAAAAAAAGGTATTTTTAAGGATTTTGGTAGATGATGTCTTTATCAAAAGCTACTTTTTGGATTACGTAAAATACTTAGCTTTCTCTGAGCTGGGATGTTTATTTGACGTACTTATGGATGGAAGAAATCATGTTGGACGCAGAGGGACATGCTTTCCCTAATGCAGGCATATTTGGTGTGCACATTTTCATAGTCACTCAGACATATTTTCCATACTTTGATTTTTTTTAGAGATGATTGGTAAAAAATAAAAAAATCTGTCTTTTTCTTCTTTTTCTTTGATTTTGACAATACAATAATTCATGCAACAAGAAAATCCTCGAGTACACTGAACATACTAAACCATTAGAGCCAGTAACTCCAGAAGAAGCAAGAGTAAACCATTAGCGGCGTATGAATGTGATATAGGAAAAGAGAAACAAGAGGAGACGGAGAATATATCTCAGCTCGGATGCAGGTGAATATATACGTGTACTTAATTACATCGTGAATGAAATTACAAATTTTGGTTCAAATTTCTTGCAGATGCATATTTATGTAAAATCTTGGTTCATGCAGCAGAAAAATACTCGAGCAATTCAACTGAACATTTTAACGTTTGCGACATATGGGTGTGATGTTGGAGAGGAGAACAAGCGACGACGAGAAGTATATCTCAGCTCGGATGCATCACAACTATGTGCACATAGTTGTGGATTTTAGTTTAAAATTATTCAAACGCATTTTGTGTCCATGGGAGCTAGGAGGCTTTAGGAGTAATACCGAAGACATGGCTTGGGTATACATGTTTACGTGCATTGCTGATATTTATATGTATAAATCTGAATGAATTCATTTATTGCTGGAAAAAACAGAAACATGTCACTACGAAGGATCTAAAGATTTTCTTGAGAGAGTTTTGAACCCATGATAGGGGGAGAAATATTTTAATGTGTGTGTATATGTATATATGTGTTTGTGTTTGTGCAGAAAATTTGCTATCGATATCGACGGTGACGCTGAAAAAACCACGAATGGTTATAGAATTAGCAACAATAAACCGCAAGAGACGTAAAAATGTGATTGCTGAAGGAAGAAACAAAAGCACCGGTTTAAGTACAGGTTGAGTTTGTAAGCGTTGTTAAATTACATATATAATTTATGCAACTATATTTTTTAGTTTATTTATTGGGAGTGTAGCTGTTGTTGAGAGGGTGAGTACGCAAAAAATTAGTCCATAGAGTTCATATTGATTGTTTCCTAATCCACCTGACGATGTGGGAGAACTCGAAGTAGTAAATAATTTCGCTTGATGGACTAGAACCGGAAATTAATATTTGATGAAAACGATATGAATGGGTAATGGGTGAGCAGAATGTTAGACGGTTTTCATCTATCTCTTTTATTATTCCAAATAGTATTTATTGGAATTTTTTATTTTATGTGATTTTCATACCAGAATGGATATTGTTATAAAAAATATTTTTTTAATAAATACACATATCCAACGGTATCCCGTGTCCCCATTTTTTGAAAAATGACGAATCCCCGTACCGATATCGCTGTATCAGTGTCCCTGATTATTATCGGTGTTTCATAGTCCCTGACAACAATCTTTTCCTACATCCAGATGTAGAAGAATGCTAAGAAGAGGTCATTTTTCATTGCATTGTCTCCCTTGAAGTTTATATTTGTTTTAGCCATTTTTTGTTCATTTTATTTTCTTGCACGCCAACTAAGATATTAGTTAGGCCATTAATTAAATGATTGATTTGTTACCCCTTTTGATAATATTATAATATAACGAGCGTCTGATATTCCTAGGGGTGTTCATGGTCGGTTTTGGTTCGGTTTCAAGCCAAACCAAAACCGAAACCAATACTATCTAAGCTAAAAATTGAAACCAAACCAATCCATTAATCATTGGTTAGGTTTCCAAATGGTTCCAAATAGTTTTGGTTTTTTTTCCGTGTGGTTTTTGGTTAACCAATAATTATGTCAAACCAAAAAAAAAAATTACACTAATTTACAGAAAAAAATAGTATTGGTTTACAAAAATTTATAGACAAAAAATAAATAAATAAAATATCAAGAGTAGTTAAAGCTTACTCTAAATCTAGAGATCAAAAGAAGATTTAACTAATGACAAGACATCTCTAATGAAAATTTAATCAATGATTTTTTTTTAATAAATATTCTAAGTTAACCATTGGTTATTGGTTCTGTTTCTCTATCATACCAAAACCAAACCATTAATCTCGCCATTCATCTTTTCTAAACCAAAACCAACCATTAGTTAATGGTTCGGTTCGGTTCCCCCTAATCGGTTTGGTTTGGTTCGGTTTCTCGGTTAACCAGTAACCATGAACACCCCTAGATATTCCATAAACAATAAACAAACCCATGCATCGCATGGGTGAAAAAAATAGTTTTAATAGTATTAATCATTTTTTTCAATCCCACCTTAAGAAATATACCTCCATATATTAATAATCGGCATTATACTAAAGAAACATAGATCTTGCTATACGAATTTTATCATCCATATAAGTTCTTTTCCTAGCATTGGATAACATTTTAATTTATTGGAAAGAAACTAAATTGATAGATTATCTTCTGTTATACCTAATACTTTTTTATAGTTGTAGAAAACATTAAAAATTCCCTTATAGCCTTACTAATTAGGCCGACCGAGCGAAGCGAGGGAGGACTCTATATATGGTGACTTTGTGTCAATGTGAAGCGTGACATTTTTTTCTAATTAGACATAAAAGATTGGATTTGGTTCAACGATGAAAGGACAACACTGCCCCTCCTTGATTTTGTTCCTCCTTTGAACAGAGGTAAATAATTACAATATTGAGGATATTTGTGTAAAATGAGAAAAACAAAAAACCGGAATAGAAACAGAGGTCCTGGGGTCGAACCCCGACCACCTCCAAAAATTTATTTTTCCTCCCTCCTCCTTCTTCCCATCTCTAATATATTCTTTCTACCGTACACTATCCAGCAACACCAGTCTCTTCGATAACTTTTGGTTGAAGGAGAAACACCACCACCACTCTCCTCCACCTCCTTCAATCTCCATCGCCACTTTACCCAGTAATCAAAATCTCTACCCTATTCAATGATCTTTCACAACCGCCACCATGAAACCATCGGCAACAACATAACCAGCACCGCCACCATAACCCCCATCACTACACTACCAAATCTACCTTATTCGGTGATCTTTCACCACCATCACCATAACCCACACCACCAATAACACCAGCACCACCTTCCTTTTCTTTTCACCAGCAACACCACCACCAAATTTTATGAAAAATCAAAATTTGAAAATAATGGAGATTAAACGGATCAAGGACAAAGAAAAAATCTCAAATTAAAATCTAATTTAAAAATCTCCTTGATGGAAATTCGATAAACAGATCATATTTTACTTTAAGAATGGGTCATTACTGGTGTTAGAAATTCACAAACCACAACAATTACGTGTTGATTTTCAATTTTTCAGCGAAACTACTTTCACAAACAGATAATCAAGATGAATTCCAAGATCGACACACTGTTGTGTCCCGAAAGATAATCTTCTCCTCCATCGATTTCATTTATATTTGAATCTTCTTCTGCTGCTCCTCTTCTCCTTTTCTTTTTTCTCCAGTAAAGTTTTCAACCAAGAAATTTCAATAAGCGGTGAGGCATGATGCTGCTTTCCACAATTGCTTGAGGGAGTTGGGAAGATGGATCTAATGGCTGTTAATACGGCGACGGTGGTTTTGTGGTTTTGCCTAATTCAATGGAAAGGATGATTTCTGGTCTCTACCACTTTTAGTCAAAAATCATTCACACTGGCGAGGATCTGAAGTAATGACATGTCCAAGTAAAGAATCAATCACGTGGGAAGAGTTAGAAAAATGGATGTGAAATGTCAAGCATGTGGAAAAAACGTGCCAAACTTAAAACCAAATTTCATGATCACCCCTTTGATGCACAAAAAAACCCGACTCACCGACTGCAATCGTTAGTCTCACATCAAACCAACCATACGAACTTTGGATCTTTTATTTGTTAAAATCTACGAGACCTAAAACTATAAGAAAAATAGAGATATGATCGCCACCGCCATTGTCATTTCATTCAATGTGGTACCATTATGGCAGTTCGTCTTGGCAAAAATCATCCGGGCTGCTTCCTCCCGTGCCATAATCTACTAAATTGTGAATATTAAGAGGGAGGATCCATGGACACTCTTAGATGGACAAGGTCGGACAAGATTTGCGCCATCTTTTCCGGCAAACTCAAACGACAATGAATTTAAGGCTAATATTTTAATGATATGTTCTATTATAAGACTTTATATTCCTACCAAAATGAATACGATTCGAGATAGAAACCCGACCATATACCGATCTTAATTTTAACCGTTAATTTTGAAACTACCCATATTCAAAGGGGTAGATGGTGGTTTTATACATCTCGAATTGTGCTCATTTTTTTGTAGGAATGTAGAGTCTTATAAGAAGAATATACCATCAAAATATTAGACTTAAATTCATTTCGTTTGGGTTTTGCGGAGAAAATGACGCAAATCTTGTCCGACCTTGTCCATCTAAGAGTGTCCATGGATCCTCCCTCTATATAAAATTTGGTTTTGTGTCAATTTTTTTGGTCGGCCGTCCCACCGTGGCAGCGGTCATCTAGTTTATGGATATACGCATGCATTTGTGTATGGAACAACAAAATATATGTATATCATATGATACGATAAGTACATTAAACATACACCGAACTTAAAATTTTACATCTTTTATGTGTACCTCTATATTAAAAAATTTATGAATACCAAAGAGTATTAATATAAAAAGGTTTTATTGTATCCACTTTAACACATTCTGAGACAATTCAAATTGGACGAGCCATATAAAATCTAACTGACATTGAAAACACAAGACACGATTAACAACTGTCTGCGCGCGGCCTTAACCAACTGCCAGCATTAAATGCAACAGGAAGATAACACGTGTAGGTTATTGTTGTGGATGATCAAAGCGTGGATTGTCGAAAAAGAGGAAAATCGATGTAGCATCTTAGTATACCGAAGACCCAAGGCAGCATGGTGAGGAACAAAACCAGAGAGAAAATGTGTAACAACTGTATTGATGAGACCCACCCTGAGATTCTATAAATACTCAACTCCACCGGTGGACAAGGGGTTAGAGCAACCACAGTCGAAGAGTATAACTAAAAATTTAGTCGAAAAACCAAGCGCTACGGAGAGGAGTAAAGATCATATACCAGACTAAAACCAAAAACCAAACTATATTTGGTCTTTGGTTTGGTTTTAGTCTGGCGTAACTCACGATTACGCCCGACATGAGGCGCAAATATTAGTTGCGTTTCGATTGGGGCGTAATTTTAATTTGCGCTTGGTAGTCAGACGCAAATATTAGTTGCGTCTGTTTGAAACGTAACTTTAATCTACGCCCGATGAGACGTAGTTAACATTTGCGTCTGTTACCAGGCGGTACGTTTCAATTGCACCTCAATCAGGCGTAGTTCCAAGTTACGCCTGACCAGACGTAACTTTAAAATCCGCCTGCATACGGGCGCAATTATTTGTTTCGCCTGTTACTACATGGGGCGTAATTTAAATCTACGCCCCATCATTCCACCAATTTCTATGTATTGCACTAAGCAAGATGCATGGATTACCACGTCTAACTGCAATTTTAAGCAACGTGTAATGGCTATAAAAAAGATGCTCGGGATGAACCTGTACTAACCATGTTAACGTGGCTGCCTAATTTGTCACCTTTCCCAGCTGAGATGGTTCTGGAACTTCGAAGATGGACAAAAGAGCTCGCGATCTCTGGCATCATCATTTTTCATTGCGTACATTTCATGTTGACAACTCAACGCTTTTCATTTTCATAAAGATAGATACACCGTGATGTTTCTCCCGCAATTGTCAGGCGTAATTCAAAGTTACGCCCCATCAGGCGTACTGTCTCATTTGCGCCCCTCCAAGCGTAGTTTGTATTTGCGCCCCGTCGGGCGTAGTTTGTGATTACGTCTCTCCATTGGGCGGTTTTATATATTACGCTCCACACCAAACACAAATTTAGACTCACTTGACATCGTGCGTAATTTAAAGTTACGTCCAACACAAACGCATTTTATACCTACGCCCAGTGATGTATTTAACCTTTATAACTACGTTCCACCAAATTTACTCCACCACCGTAGCGCCGCAACACCTGACTAAACCCATTTCTTTTACTTTATTTTGGTTTTTAGTCTTTAGTTTTACTCGTCCCACTGCAGTTGCTCTTAGAAACTTGGAAATAGAAGAAACATTCTAGGAGAGAGAAAGTAAGTGATGCATGAGAGCCCCCATTGTTTACTCTTGCATTTCCCTTTACTCAAAGTAATTCAACTTAGATTTGTAATTAATTTTATCTCATTGTGAAAATCTCTCGACACCCCGTGGACGTAGACCTTTACGCGGAACCACGTAAATTCTTATGTCGTTTACATGTCTGCATTTACATTTATTACAAGTTGCATTATCATTTTACTTGATTTATACCTTTGATTGTGAAATATAAACGATCATATGCCACCGACCTTGCTTGTTAGTTATCATATTTTCAATTTCATAATGAATCCTTCGGTTTTGACAACTGCGAACATTGATTGTGGAATAAAGATATTCAACGTAATCTTTGTGTTCACACTTAAAGATAATAAATGAAAACATATTTGAATATGTAACTTAAACCAAGTGGTCAGTATTTTTCAGCGGTGAAATTGGTCGGTGTAATAAGGACTGCATTGTGTCCTTTTCAAAAAAAAAAGGACTGCATTGTCTGCACAACTTAGAAGGTGAGTATCCAACATTCCGCCAATATACGGAGGGAGTAGTAGAAACCAGATGTAATTGGTATGTCGTATGGTTGAGTTTAGGTCAAACATCCAACATTTGAATACATCCCTTAACTACTCCATTTGACTACACTACACCCTCAAATCACCTCAGTTTAAGCGACCCAAACGAATCCTATTTGGATACAAATTTGGGTGGTAGATTGTGTTCTAAGTTTTGAGGATCACAATGCCGGGTACTCCAATGTATCCTTGAAAAGATATTTCATAACCATTACATTACATTAAAAGAGAAAAAATAGCCAAAATCACAAGAGAGAGTTGAAATTCTCAGAGCTTTAGAGCGTCCACAATCATGCAACCATACTATAACTAAACTAAAAACTAAATTGTTTTTGGTTACACTCGGGGTTGCACGCTAAGATGGTGGAGTAAAATTTGGTCAAATGTAATTTTAATTTGCGCCTGAAATCGAGCGTAATTTTAATCTACGTCTAGCAGCAGGGCGGACGTATAATTCAGCGCTCAAGTGGGGCGTACTTTAAATCTATGTCTGATATGGGGCAGAGTTTTAATTTACATTTGTTACTGTACGGAAGCGTAAAGTTGCGCTTGCGTGACAGGCGCAGATATAATCACCGCCTGATGTGACGATTTCAAATTTAGCAGTTATTATCATGAGTCCTTGTACAAGTGGTTAATGGGGCGAACATTTAAGTTGCGCCTGAGGAACAGCTGGTTAATGGGGCGAACATTTAAGTTGCGCCTGATGAGGCGAACTTTTAAATTGCGCTCGTCTGGAGCGAGCTTTTAAGTTGCGCTTGTCCATCGAACGAATTTATCGAACGAATTTTTAAGTGACGCTACATTTCAAACGTAAATACCATTTGAGCGCGATACTAGACGTACTTTAAATTTCCGCTCGACTATAATCAGTTTTACTCCACCCTATCAACCAAATTTACTCCGAAACATATTCTCTCACCAACCAAATATGGTTATACTCTTGTCTACTGCGATTCTATTTTCGACCAAATATGATTATACTCCACCTTTTACTCCCTGGCTTGATTAGGGTATACCCAAACTAATTGGGGTATACCCAATGAGACAAAATAGGGTCATTTTGAAGTAAAGCCAAGCCACCCCTTAACCTTGTATTTTCAAAATGGCTAAAATGTCCTTTTATAATTAACACTAAAAAAACTGATTAGGCTAATTAATTGAGTTTAGATAAAAATTTTGAAAATGAAAATTCAGTAGATTAAACCTTTAATCCGTCTTGTGAGTTCGATTAAGATCAAAAAATTTGGTTTTCAAAAATGTCAAAGGTCGGCAAGGTAGAGGTTTGAAGAAGGTGCCGGCTATATATGGTCGGCATGGTCTTTGTTTGAATAAAATGCCGACCAATTTTAGCCGGCAAGGTATTTAAATGAAGAACATGCCGACTTTATTTATTTTAACACAGGAGATGGCTATTGAAAAATATTAGTCGGCAAGGTCTACAAAAAAAAACCCGCCTAATTGGTGAAAATACCCCACCGTGGATAAGTCGGCAAGGTATTTAAATGAAGAACATGTCGACTTTATTTTTTTTTGACACATAGGAGAGGGCTATTGAAAAATATTAGTCGGCAAGGTCTACAAAAAAACCCCGTCGGCTGTTGAGAAAAATACCCCACCGGCGGTTGAAAAACCCCGCCGGCAAGGTCTTTAACAAATACCATGTCGACTGTGTATTAGCCGGCATGGTCTCTAAAAATACCCTGCCGGCTGTTTAAAAATTATGATCGCCATGGCTATTATGAAAAGTCGGCAAGATATGCATGTCACGACCTTGCCGGCTGTATTGGCCGGCAAGGTCTTCAAAAAATACCATGGCGACTGTTGAAAATTTTTACAGTCGCTATGACTATTATGAAAAGTTGGTAAGATATGCATGTCACGACCTTGCCGTCCGAAGACACAGAAATCATAAATTTTGTTTTCTAACTTAATATAAGGTATCTAAGATTGGGTATTATTTTGTATCCAATCTCAAATCGAGTATGTACATACTTAGTTTGAGATTGGGTACAAAATAATACCCAATTTCAAAACCCGTATGATTCATTTTTTTTTTGTTTTGTTTTTTTTTTAAATCATCATGTATGATTAGAGTGAATAGAGTTTTTGGGAAAACAATTTGAATTTTTTTTTAGGAAGGATTCAGCCGGCAAGGTTGGGGGGGACAATTTGGTCTTTCAATATCATGTAGACACCCCTTAGAACACTAAGTTGGATGGCTTTAAATTTGGTATATCCCAATTAGTTTGGGTATACCCAATCAAGTCAGGTTTTACCCCATTGTGGACGCTCTTAATTGAGGAAAATAGAGACTCTACTGTAAGTACACTTATTTATCTACATCGCCACGTGTACTAGCAGAACCCACGTGGAGGCCATGTCATAAAGAGGGATGACACTTAGGGGCATCCATGGCATCTAGACGACGTGCCATCTGTCAAGACCAACGGTCGAAGATGAGGGAGCATCCAAGGTATATAATCCCGCGCAACACCAATGAGTTACTCTACCCCATCACGAGGTAAGATGTAATCAACGGTTGGGGATAGTCCAACCGACACGTACGTGACAAGGAGGACCGACACCGCCCGGCACCTGGACCGGATAGCCCCAACCACTGCATTTAATGCCGCTCGTAGGGCACGTGTCGGACGACCCACGAAGAAAGCGAGGATAGGTCGGGCGTAATGAGCGTGGGTATTGTAGAAGCCGCGGAGTGACAGGGAATTCCGCGGACCATGCACAGAGCACAAGAAGATAAGGTCTCAACAGCTCTTTGTCAGTGGACCCACTTGATTTAGCTATATATATGAACACCCCTTCCACATAAAAGGGGGATCGAGAGTAGAACTAAGGAATAGGAGAGAGAATAGTGAGAAGTAAGTATGAGTATCAACCTATGAGGTTGATGAATACCAAAGATCTTGTGATTACTTTTGTAACCGTTTACTTTATAGTGAATATCCTCGGATCCGTGGACGTAGGCCTTAGTGCTGAACCACGTAAACCATCGTCTCCTTTACATTTAGCATTCTTATAGCTTTATTTATATGTTTACATCTTAGATCTATCATTTTGGATGTTGAGGAGATCATGACAAACCTGCGGGGTTTGGAATAAGTGAATCATCATCTACCTAGACATATTATACTTTTTCACACTTTAATGCGTGTATTCAATTCATGCTGAGATTGTTTGTGAACACGTGGATGCTTACCTGATTTCCGTGTTCACAATATGGCGCTAGAAACAGGGACCTTGTCCCGGTAAAAAGATTTATCTTTCCCTGTGACTTTATAGTAACTCAAAAATTTTACTTAGAACGTAGACAGATCTCTGTTTAAACTCACTTTTCACACGTATCCGTATTCTTTGTGCTGTCTAACAGCTGATCTGGGTCTTTTACAAATTTTTAACTAGCAGATCTGAGTTTTGGGGCTATTTTTCGCACGTATTTATGTCTATTATATTTTCTACCAACAAATCTGGGCATTGTGTAACCTTTAAACCAACAGATCTGTTTTTAACTGATATTTCAAACATAATTTCCACCAATAGATTTAAACTTTTGCAAACAACAATCCATGGACCTTATCCCTGTTAAATCCGCATCCGTCTATGTTTTTCGCATTGTTCGCCAAACTAATGTACTCCGAGTACACTCATTGCCACTAGAAATCGAGCTTATGAAATCAAGTTTGAACTAACAAACTAACCCGTGGACTTTTTGTCTCGGTTTACCTCCATGTTCTCTCGTGCGTAATATTGCAATGGAAAGGAACAAAGATGCCGAAAAGACAAAGGTACCTTCAAAAGAGGCACATAGGACTACGCCGCAGTAACAAGGAGCAAACAAAAGGGCGCGGGACTCACAAATGGGGACAAGACGCAGAATGGAGCGGAAAGCACATTCCTTTCGGATGCGGGCATCATTGCAATGGAAGCAAAGAAGGCCGCGGCGGCAAAAGTCGCTACACCTACCGAAGGAACTTCTCAAGTGGTCGCCTCCAAAGTGACAGCTACAACCAAAGCCGACGGAACCTCGAGAAGCGATAGCGCAATCGGAATCCGTAACCCTCCCCTACGGATGCCGCAGACTAACGAACAAAACGAACAACGCACGCAGGATCCTACGAAATGATCGAGCCGGGTAGACAGATAGCAGGGGAAATCAACACCGCGGCCCCGAGGGACAAGCTCGTTCGGGATAGGAACAAATCAAGCATCAAACCAATCTGGCAGCTTTTGGCGCAATTAGAAGAACTAAAACGGAATCGCCAGACATACGCGGACGCGGTGGCCTTACTAGCCCAAGAGAACCAGCAATTAAGAGAGAAGATCCTCCAAAGCGCGGGAGCTAGAGAATCGCCAGGACGAGGCTAACTCAGCGGTACGCAATAGAGACCGGAGGATGATCCTCGAGAACACACTGCGTAGTCAACCAAAGAGGAATACCCAAAAGAGGTGCACGGAATAATAGAAGGCCCGACCCGACTATCACCCGGACACGTCAGACTACTATGATGAGGAGGAGGCCACGACGTCACAACCTAAAAGGAAGGCACGGCCTTCCATTCAAGAAGAACACTTTTTGGCAATGGAGAGTCTCCGCGCAGAGATGTTAGCAGAGATCAATCAAATCAAAACCAGGAAAGGAGGTGGAAGACTAGAACATGTGTTATGAAGGAAGCCAACACCACCCCACTCGCACAGCAGTTGGCCACACGCTACCATACCGCAGTAAGTGCCCGGTCTCATCCTTTGAGTGTTACGACGGATCCACCGTCCATCCCGCTGCTCACCTACGATATTACAACAGGGTAATGGACAGATGGGACCACGACGAAGCTATACTTTGCGAGATACTTTCCTTCAAGCCTCCGAAAGGATCCGCGCTATCTTGGTTTGATAACCTCAAGCCCGGATGCATCAATTCGTATGATCAACTCACGGAAAAATTCTTGGCCACCTACATGTATAACAAGGTTGTAAAAACAGGGATGGACAAGCTCTTCTCACTTGCAATCAAATACAAGGAGTCCATTCGAGAATACACGGATAGGTGGCACAATATATGTCAAGCCATAGGACATGTGGATCCCGTGGTGAGTATTAATTGTTACAAATGGGGACTTGACAGATGAGCCCATTGTTTGTTGAAATCCACGGTACCTCTCCAACCACAGAGAGAGATTTGAGGATAATCATCGAAAAACATGCAAGGTTGGAAGAAATTCAAAGAGAGAACCCGAAGAGCACACAGGCTCAACGACCCCCACGACCAACTCCGCGGAACTAGCGAATGATCCAAATAACACCAAAAGGATCTAAGGATGACCACAAAAGGGGTGGAAGAAAATTTGAAGACCGAGTCTACACGAAGCTCAATGCCAGCCTACTCACGCATTTTAAAGGAGATCAAGGATCGCGAAGACTTAGACTGGCCCCGGTCTAAGGGGAAACAACCACCGCCTCTACGAGAATCCAAAGAGTACTGCGATTTCCACCGCTTCTACGGCACCCAACCGAGAAGTGCAAAAATCTCAAGATAGCGATACAAAAGCCGATTGATGCGGGGGATCTCAAAAATATATAGAAAAGGCCGGAACGGAGACAGAACCAAACGCAAAGAAATGTGTCCAATTGCCGAGGGTAACCGTACACTAAATACTATATCCTACTCGGAAAACAAAGAACCAACCCTAACCGCACAAATAGGGAAAAGATTGAGGAAGCAATTTGAAGACTATTGTGAGCTCTACAACTTAGACGGAAAAGAAGTGGAAGAGCACGAAGAATGGATGAACGCACCTCTAACCTTCGAGGCCGAGGACATTGAGGATGACATGGAAGATCACAACGACCCTTTGATCCTCACTCCTGCCAATCGCAGATGCAACATAAAGAAAATACTCATTGATGGAGGGAGCTCCGTAAACGTCCTCTTTCATGATACCTTCAAGCGTATGGAGCTTAATGACGAGCAACTCTTGACCTCGCACTACACCATCTACGGGTTCAATGGTACGGCTACGAAGCCTCTCGGGGATATTATTTTGCAAGTAGACGCAGGTCCCATGAAAGTTAACGCCCGCTTCAGTGTGGTGAACACGCCTTCACCCTACAATGCCATTATTGGACGAAAATGGGTCCACAAACTCAAGGGAGTCGCATCCACCTACCATCAATACCTTAGGTTTCCTACTCCTTTAGGGGTAATGGAGATCAAGGGTGATCAAGTTTCCGCAAAGGAATGCCAGGCAATGCAAATACAACTCAACAATGAAGAAGATGAGAAAAGAAGAACCCTGCAGGCCCTAACAAAGCAATATCCAAGGACAAAGCCATCGACGAATACTTGGAAGGGATCTCGGGGAAAATCTTGTCTAAGGGGAACTCCGTAGGGAACACTAAGCATCAAC
This sequence comes from Papaver armeniacum, assembly GCA_023531295.1. Taxonomy (NCBI): domain Eukaryota; kingdom Viridiplantae; phylum Streptophyta; class Magnoliopsida; order Ranunculales; family Papaveraceae; genus Papaver; species Papaver armeniacum. The sequence goes on along the minus strand of JAJJWW010003458.1, from coordinate 31,124 downwards.
ATCAAATGCTAACCAGGGCGCTCTCGCAAACAAAGAATCCGAGCCTACCAAATAGCAATTAAAGAAAGTCCCCCACCTTGGGGAACCGAAGCCCACGTTTACATCCTTGGAGGCAGTGAAGGAAGTTAACATAGGGATGGAGCAGAACCCAAGAAAGATCAAGATAGGAACTCTAATGGGCGAGAACGCGAAGCCTCACTAATAAAACTACTAAAGGAATACGCGGACATCTTCGCATGGAAACTATATGATATGCCCGAATAGACCCAAAGACAAGTACAACATGAGCCGCGCATTAAACCCGGCACACCCCCGTACGACAAAAGATACGAAAGGTGGCTACAGAGTATCACAAAGCAAGAGAAACGAATCACAAAGCCGTTGGAGGCCGGTTTATAAAAGAAGTCAAATATCCTACTTGGATCTCTAACATGGTAATAGTACCAAAGAAGAATGGAGGGTCGAATCGATCGACTTCACCAACTTGAACAAAGCATGCCCCAAGGATAGTTATCCGTTACCCAAAGATTGATCACCTAGTCGACGCAGAGAAGGATACGAAGAGTTATCATTCATGGACGGATACTCCGGTACAACCAACTATTTTTAGCGAAGAAGATCAGCAACATACAAAGATTTTACACACCCCACGGTCTCTATTGCTATGTAAGGATGCCTTTCGGACTCGGAATGCGGGAGCAACGTACCAAAGGATGGTCGATGCTATTTTCAAGCCATGGATTGGCAGGACCTTAGAGGTCTATGTTGACGATATGCTCGTAAAGAGAAGATTGAGGAAGAACCACCACCAGACTCCGAGGGACATCTTCGAAGCTATGAGAGAACACAATATGAAGGTAAACCCTGAGAAATGCACTTTCGGAGTAACATCGAGAAAATTCCTTGGGTACCGGTGACAAAAAGGGGCATCAAGTAGATCCCGCAAAAATCCGAGCCATAGTAGACATGCCATCTCCAAAGAACCTAAAAGAGGTACAAAAGCTCAATGGATCCCTAGCAGCCCTGGGAAGGTTCATCTCAAGATCCTCGGATAGGTGCAAACTCATTTTCAACATACTAAAAAAGGGGACGAAATTTGAGTGGACGACAGAATGCGAAGAAGCTTTCCTAGGCGTCAACAGTACCTAGCAGAGATCCCTATCCTTCAGAAACCAGACCCTGACGAAGTCTTGGCACTATACATTGCAGCAAATGACGATGCAAGAAGCGCAGCACTTGTCGGACCCACACAAAGGAGGAGCAACCGATCTATTATGTCAAGCAAGACTATGAATTCCGCAGAAAGAAACTACACAAGAATCGAACAACTCATCTTAGCCATCGTATGGTCTACATTAAAGCTGAGGACGTACTCTTAACGCATGACATACGTATCCCATGCTGAGCACCCTTAGAAGCCATCCTCAAAGGGGCAGGAAAGGTAGGACGCATAGCGAAATGGAGCACATACCTCGACCAATTCAATATCCACTATGAGCTTCAACACTCTCAGAAATCGCAAGTGTTAGCGGACTTTCTAGCATACCTACCTTTGGATAACGAAGAAGAGGTGCGCATACAAGGATGGAGGGCCACGGTGCCCCTGAAATAGAAAAACATAAGGAGCCAAATAACATTCTTGAACCAATGAACCCACGACAATGGGAGGTCTTTGTCGACGGCTCCAAAATAGAGAGGGCGCGGGATAGGCATCGTCATCACCACACCCACGGGGATAGGATCGTGCACGCATTCGTATTGGAATTTGAAGGCCATACAAATAACATCGTAGAGTACGAAGGAGTGGTCCATGCCCTCCGCTTGATAATTGAATTAGGGATACAAGAAGTACGGTTGACAAGTGACTCACAACTAATCATACTACAGATAGGCTACGAATACAATGTGTATGACGAGACACCGATGGCATACATGGCTCGGTGCAAACGTTGGTTTCCCAAATACCAAAAATCAAATTCCGACATCTACGTAGGAAGGAGCTCGACACGCAGATGCCCCGGGCATATATATCAGCCATGCTTAAAAATGAGGATGTCAAAGCAATCAAGATAACAAGAGTGTACGAACCATCCATCAAGCCCCAAGAAACATGCGCGGCTAACCAACGCAAGTCTAAGGAGGAAGATATCTCTCGATGATGATGTCGGAGAGCACATATTCGACGACTTCCGTAACGATGACATCACGCGACAAGCCGATGAGGACGACGATTACATGTCGTAGCAGATTGAGAATCGAAATCCACTCTTTCCTAAAAGAGGGGAAACTCCCCAGATACCAAACAGGCTAGGAAAGTACAATCCAGAGCAGGGGATGTACGAGCTAAGAGACGAAACCTTATACGTAAAATCATTCCTCGCCACTTCGTCGCCGCCTCTGTCTCGATCGTAGGGACATATCATCTTGAAAGACATCCATAGAGGAGACGCGGGGAATCACAAAGGAATGAGGTCCCTTGCAGATAAGGCGAAGACGCAGGGCTACTACCGGCCAACCATGATCCGAGACGCGCTAGAATGGCGCAAAGGTGCGAAGAATGTCAAAGATTTGGCAAACGAATCCACGCCCAGCCCACAAAGTTGAACTCGTGGACAGTCCGTGGCCCTTTGGGAAATGGGGTATCGACATAGTAGGCCCACTCGTATCAGGGAAAGGGAAAAGAAGATTCCTAATAGTGGCAACGGATTACTTCAGCAAGTGGGTAGAAGCAAAGGCACTGGCAAGAATTCGGGATTCATACGTCTTTACTTTTATTTTTCAAAATATCATCTGCAGGTTTGGCATCCCCGCAGAGATAGTTTCCGACAACGGTAAACAGCTACAAGGAAAGAATATCGACTTGCTGTTCGACACCCTCAAAATTCGAAAAAACAAATCCACCCCCATATACCCACAAAGCAATGGACAAGCAGAAGCCACAAACAAAACTTTGGCACTTATCCTTAAAAAAAACTAGACGAGTACAAGGGGCGGTGGTGTGAACAGTTACATAACGTTCTATGGGCATATAGACGACTCAAGATCAAATACGGAGAGTCCCCGTTTTTACTCACGTACGGAGCGTATGCGAATCCCTACGGAAATTCTACTTCCAACAACAAAGACAAGCATGGGAAAAGAACCTCACCACGGACATGATGTTGGAAAAGCTTGACGACCTCGAAGAAAGGAGAGAAGCGGACCGCAAAAAGAATGGAAAACTACCAACGCAGGCTAGCCAAAGAATATAACAAAAAAGTGAAACTTAGGAATTTTGTAGAAGGGCAAGATGTGTTGAGGACCATTCCCAAATACCAAAGAAAAGAAGTGGGGAAAATTAGCACCAACTTGGGGAGGACCCTACGTAATACACGACATCGCAGAAATGGCTCTTACTATCTCGCGTAATCCGAAAGGGGAAATCCTCATGCATCCGTGGAATGCCAAATATCTCAAGCCATACTACCCATAACCTACCACTGCGTATGCATTTCGTAAGAAGAAAATGGACTTACAAGTCCACATGTTTCTATCTCTGACAAAGGAGTAACGCGCCTTAACTTTTCAATCAATCCAAGCTTTCATTTTCAAGTATCATATTCTATTCATTACCCACACGCATTTCAATTTATTCAAAACCCACAACCTATACCATATGAGACACATGTATATACTACTTACACAATGTACATTGAAAACCATACCACATCTTAATAAAATATCGATACTATCGTTACCCCGTGGATGTAGGCCTTAGGGGTGAACCACGTAAATCATTGTGCGCTTACTATTATTAAGAATTGGCATTATACTTTAGTGAGAGGGATGTCCCGCACAAAGCGTGGATCATACCCACCGCAATATACCGGCAATATCCCATACAAAGCACACGCATGCAATATATCTGAGCATACACATGCAATCTCTTGGAACTCCCCGTAAGCGTCTATAAGTGTATGACCAGGGGCGACTTCCTACGTAACGAGATACCCGAGCAATATTACAAGCCGCGAACTCAATGGAATATATCCTTGAACGTCGGCCGACCCCCACCGCTCGTAAATCCTCCGCCCAGAATTAGCCGGACGGGGTGCAAGGTCACAAGACAATTCCGGGATATCAACCTACGGAATTGCGCAAACAATACACTTTCTCAAATTCAAAGATCAACATCCTTGGATTGTAAACACTACGGAATTACTCATTACGTTAACTTAATTTGTAAAGCCGATAGATGAAAATTCAACAAAATACAAATTCATATTTAAACACCAAAGTTTGATCTAGTACATGGCAGTTGATTACAAGCCTAGCAAGAAGAGTAGCAAAAACTCCAAAAAGGATAAGCAATCGAGATCAATCCTAGCATACTAGATATGATCTACTCGGGAAGGAGCATTATCCGCGGGTTTGTCCTTCAAACGAGGAAGGAACACTACCACCAGAGGAGGGCCTGAAGAACCTGAAGGGAGCGCGGGTACAGACGCCGAGTATAATTCTTGTTTAACCCATGGTTTTTCCTGAGATCCAACTCAATCTCACCAAGAGTTTTATTAATCTCTTCTGCCAACTGCTTACGAGCCACGAAGCCTATGGCTACACTCTTCATCTCGGCCGACTTAGGGAAGTGGAAAGAAGGTCCACCTTTGATTGGCATGCTTCATCGTTTCCTCCCGAGACAAGGCCAGACCACGATGGTAATTGACTTGGCCCTCCAATTGAACTACCTTAGCCTCGAGCTTTGGCAAATTTGTCATCCGCAGCCTCGAAGTCGTCCCCGGAGCTCTGCGGATAATAGAAAAAGAACAGCTTATAACAAATACAATACAAAGCACACTCGATGACAAAAACGTATACCTTCACAATGATCAACCGCGGAATCCCTTGCTTCGCGGCATAATCATATTCATTTGATAACCTATCATAATCTACCCGCGTAAGATTATGAGCATACTGACTCGCGCTTAGGTCATCTCGAAGCATCGAGTCCGAATGACGATATCGATTAACCTCATCATTCTTCGATTCCAACCCCTTGTTAAGACGATACATAGTCACCTCTAAGTATTTCTCACGCTCAACCTGACGGGCCACATCAGCTCGAGACGCGGATAAAGCACTACTGAGAGCGCCGGATTCTGCCATAGCATCATCTCTTTCCTTAGCAAGACGCTGCATATAAGCCCGCACATCCGAGGGATGAGAAGACCGAGCTTTCCGCAGCTCGTCTTCCATAACATTAAGTTTAATTTCTAAAGAGAAAATCTGACCGCGGTCTTTCTCAAGATTATCCCGCGTCCATAAAAGAGCCTCGTTGAATAAATGACGGTCATGGTTGTTTCGATTTTGCAGATCTACCAAGCAAAGCTTTTTCTTACGCCATTCTTCGGCCATAGCGTTATGAACATCCGCGCGGGCATTCCATTTCGCCGATTCACTCTTAAGTTTTTCAACTATCTCGGCAATGCGGCCTTTTTGACGAGTTCTATCATTCCGAAGCCACAACAACTCGGGGACTCCACCCATCAAGACAAGACAATGGGAGGAGGGAAGAAGAAGAAAACTCGAACATATAAGGAGCAAAAGGTAACTATCAAAGAAGAGGAGACGCAGACACCAAATAGACGAAGAGTTCTTCTCAAAGAACCGCTAACTTGGCCTTAACCGAAGCGCCTCGTAACGCAACTTCGCCTCTTCCGCGTCCCCGCCGCTCCTTACGCTTAAGCACTTTCACCCGCTATTTCCTCATCTTTAGCGGAGACCACAGCCTTCAACGCCCGTAAGCGTCTCTTCACAATGCCGAAGCTTCCTTCTAGCTTGAGAGACTTAGCCTTGAAGAGCCGGGTAAAGATGGTGGTTACAATACTCACTCCTCATCATCTATCAATCAAAAAGGGAAATTAGTTCACAACACATTTAAGCAAAATCGGGGTAGAAGGAGCATGACAAACCTCCAATAACCGCCGTTGGGGATAACCGCACTAGTACCCATCAAGCCAATGGCCATCATGCCAAAGAACCGTAGGGGAGGATCCACCACGAGATCAATCCCGCCGCCACAAGATTCTCGCCCCACCCTCGATCTACCACCTCCTCCGGGTTAGCTCCATATGCCTACGAGTAAAAGAATCCGAACTCTTTTCCCCTTCAATCACAAAAGGTGATGAGGCACGACAAGCAAGTTTTTCTTTTGCAGCCACGCCAAAACAAAGATCATCACCATCCGCGACCAAGGACCGCGTGAAGTCATCCGGGAGGGAGAGTCCGAGGGCTTCCCACCAAGCGAGGCACCGGTATTACTTAGATCAAAACCCCACCACAGCGGGGAGGAGGTGCCGACACAAACCTCGGGATGCACCGCCAAAACCCCAAAGATCAAATCCGCGTGTGGGGTCACCCCCGCAGCCTATCCTTAAGGACATTCCAAATCATCACCACCGGAAGCAGATTGAAGTCCGAGACAAGCCCCATAATCGTGGACATGTCAAATGATTGTTCCCCGGATAAAACCTTACCAAAGGAAAACTCGCAATAAGCATCCCCATCCTTGTCACCACTATCAAGAGCAATTTTCATACCCTTGTCCACAACATCCCCATCCTTGGTAGCCCCCTCAGCCTGAGCATCACCACCACCACCAGTGGCCGGATCATCACCACCACCACCAGTGGCCTGATCATCACCACCACCACCAGTGGACGGATCATCACCACCACCACCAGTAGCCTGATCATTACCACCACCACCAGTGGCCTGATCACCACCACCACCACCACCGGGCTCCGATCACCACCACCACCACCACGGCCCGATCACCACCACCTCCACCAACGCTCCCACCGCAATATTATCTACTTCTTGAACGGGGCGGAGAAGTCTCACCCGCTCTTTCCCATCGGAAACATCCTCATCACCATCCACGGACTGTTCACATCCTCGAAGTGTGTAGAACCCTCGGTGGGAGAATTCGACAATTGCTTAGGATTGATCTTCTTATTTCTACGCACCTACAACACATAATGATAAAAGAGCCATCGGCATCTCCTTTCCTTAGCATAATCAATATTATTTAAGAAAACGAAGGGGCATATATACGTAGAAAACAAACAACACACCTTAACAACATTAGTATTCTGCGGAAGAAGGTTAGCATCAGAAATATCTTTGTCTTCCGCGTCATCAACATCGCGATTATAAGCAAAATCCATACCTACAAAACTCATTCGCAAGGGCGAAGAATGGGCATAACGAGCGGGAGAAGCTTCACGATGAGGACTCACAATGTAGGGTCACCAACCATGGGGTCCAGGGACCCAACCATAGGCCCACGGACCAACAACTTCAAGAACAAAGGCAGACCATTCATAGTCATGATCACGCTTAATTCTCTCATCACGGGAATAGGAAGACCTTCGGCACCGGAACCTCGCCATCTTGGAATCACTTACCTCGCTCAAAGTCGAACTTCCCCCTTAACAGAGCAATGTTCCGCAGACTCCTGAGACCACGGCTTACGAGTATTCCTGGTTAACGTAATCTCCAAAGGATTTGTTAAAATTTTCAGAGTGTACCACCCTTTCTCCTTTTCTAATTTAGGGGCATAGCAGTCATCATCGTTTGCCCCTTGCTACGAAGATAGCATTCCTGAGATGGCGAAGATAGTTTCTCGTCAACCGTTGCACCCCACGATTATGACTTTTCTTGGGCAAGATCGCGGCTAGATAAAACCCGGAGTAGAAATCATCACCGGGTTTATACAAAGGTAACATCAAGCCGGCCTCGAAAGCACCCACGGTCGTCGGAAATGAAGGCATCATACTTGGTAATTGGTAACCATCTCATAAGTTATATCTTTATCGGAGGCATAAAAACGTACTTAGAAGTCTCAAGACCGTGCTTCGGCTTAAGGCCTCAAGATCAATGTGTCGGAAAGTAAACTTCTTATTACCCAAAGGTAAAGGACGAAAAGTAACAAGCAGTCTTCCTCAAAGCACCTCCCGTAGTATCTTCCGCAACCCGCCGCCTTCTTCTTAGGAGGAACTATATCTCCCGAAGATTCTATCTCCTCGCAGCCTTTCTCTTCGAAGACAGAGTCTTAGTTGACTTACTTGAACTAGGCACGAGGTGGATTAGTCCGCGGTGGAGGCTTGGTGCGGAGACACTAGTACAAACCGTCACATAGGCCACATTTTCGAGATCAAAAGCCTAGCCACACCAAAATATTTTTCCGTGGCCACATGCATAGATTGTTGTTGTGGCCACGTTGATCACTTTCGTAGCCATAGGATACTATTTTTCCATGGTTTTAAGTATAAACCCATGACTCAGAGCCATAGATGGGTATATGGTCACGTTAACCAATTGTGTGTGTGTCTAATGCGTAGGGTGGCAAATGACACGCCTATTCAAAGTGGCGGAAAACAAAATTATTTGGCCACTTTAATTCTTTTATGTGTCCAAAATGTAGGGTTCATTAGACACTTTAATTTTCCGAGGCAAAATCAAATATATTAGCCACAGTTGTCCAACATGTCCAAAGATAGACATATAGCTACATGAATTTCAAATTTTTTGGATTATCATATGGCATGAAGATGATTATGCATCCAAAGTGTTTGGCTCATTGGGTGCGTGCATCATGTATATATATATGTCATATGCAGTTGTTATCTAATAAGCCGATAAAAATTAGCTATGTACTGTCAAGGTCATTAGTAGTGACGGGTTAACACACAGAAATGGATGGTTTCTTCGTTCTTACCAAGTTTCGACTTATAGTAGTCAACTCGCGCCAGTTTCGATCTCGAGCCTGGTATGCATACAATATGCAAAAATAGGTTTGTTTGAGGTTTCGTAGAATATTCCGAAGGAATCTTACCTGTAAACGGATAGTTTTGTCGTTCTTACCAAGTTTCTGACTTTGAGTAGTCAACTCACGGTCAGGTTTCGATCTCGGAGCATGGTATGCATAGTTTGTATGTTGTTATACCACATTTGAAGTTCGAATCGACACTAAGCTTCATATGAATCAATTTCGATGATGTAACATGCTAAGTTTGAAGTTGGAACCCTCTCAAAGCTTCGTGGTCCATAGATTATATGCCATTATACCAAGTTTGAAGTTCGAATCGACGCTGAGCTTCATGTTTATCGATTTCTATGATGTATCATGCTAAGTTTTAAGTTAGAACCCTCCCAGAGCTTCGAGTTCATATTTTATATGCCGTTATACCATATTTGAAGTTCAAATCGACTATGAGCTTCATATTTATCGATTTCAATGATATATCATGATACGTTTGAAGTCGAACCCTCCCGAGCTTCTGGTTCATAGTTTCTATGTCATTATACCATATTTGAAGTTCCAATCGACTATGAGCTTCATATTTACTGATTTCAATGATATATCATGAAACGTTTGAAGTCAGAACCCTCCCAGAGCTTCTTGGTTCATAGTTTTTATGTCGTAATACCATATTTGAAGTTCGAATCGACACTGAGCTTCATATTTATTGATTTAGATGATGTATCATGTTAAGTTTGAAGTTTGAACCCTCCTGGAGCTTCTCAGTTTATAGTTTGTATGCCGTTATACCACATTTGAAGTTCGAATCGACATTGAGCTTCATATTTATCGATTTCGATGATGTATCATGCTAACCTGAGTTTACCAGTGTGAACTAAAGCTACTTCATGATCTGTGTAACTTTTCAAAATTACTTCATGACCTATGCGGCTAGTCAAAATCCAAACCGGAAGTACAAAGAGAAAGCACAAAAACACAAAGAGAAAGCACAAAGAAACACATCAATTATCGAATTCATTTTTCATTTTCCCGATTCATTCTTATACATTTTTTTGATTTTTTTATACCAGAATGTCGATAACAATGTCCTAAATCTATTAATATTTTTTTGGATTTATTTTTCATGTCGAAGGTTGATAATAAACCGAATACATGAGTTCGTATTAGCACAAAGAGAAACACAAATGCTTCTCAATCCGTATGAGCATAAAAAATATTAATCTCAACCGTCAGATTGTTTTCTCCATCCGTATGAGTGGATCAAACGAAATCTGGTCCGTCCATCATTTTCATTCACCAAACCCTCCTCAACCACTCGAACTCTATCTGTTTTGCTCTATCTTCATCTCCTCTTCTCTTCGTCTCCTCCACACTCTACAGATGACCGGCGACATTACTGGAGAAAATCTAATTCACTCAACTCATCTTTACTCATCATCCCAACTATCTATCTTTGTTTCTCTTGCTGTTTCTCTTTCACTTTTACAAAGTAATCTCAGAACCCATGGCGGATGTTAGAGTCCAAAAAACGCTGAGGTGAAATTCAATCGAGAGAAGGAAAGATGATGGTTGTGCTACAGATGGTTTGATTTGTCATGGGTTTGTGCTGAATTTAAGTTGCAAGTAAAGTAGATGAGATTTGAGCAGATGAGTTCAATTAGAAGAAATAAGAATTAGGGTTTGAATCTGGATTTTGAATCAGACACTGAGAAGAACATGTAAGAAACCAATCGATGGAAACCGGGAATCGATGGAGTTAGCCATTTTAGGTTCAACTAATTAATGGGTTTTGGAGTTGGTGGTCTTGAGCCGTTACATAAACAAACGAAGTTGGGGCTGTCGAAGAGTTGGTGATTGAAGCATCCACCTCCATCACTATTGAAACCCTAGAAAATGAACTCCTACAATCTTCTTAAAAATCCGTCTCTCCAAAACCCTAGAGTTTTTTCACCCAAAACCCTTAATTAGCAAACGAATTAACTTCTTATACCTCTCGTTATTACCGGTTGGGATCAAGGTAATCAATTTGGATTTAAGAACATTGTTAATCATGTTATGGATTTTGGTTTTAGCGTTTATGTTTATGATATTGTTTTAGATTTTGTAAAAATTAGGTGTGGAGATCTCGTAGAAGATGATGGTGTTGCAGATATGAACATTGTTAATCATAGAGAAGATGGTGGTATAAAATCCGTTATACGTACGCTACTTAGCCGCTTGAAGATGTCCTTAACAAGGTATGCATGAATTTATCTTTTGTATGTGGCTTAAGAGCTTTATGTCGTGCTATCTTTTGATATGTTTTTTGTTTATTATCTTATCAACCAACATTTTAAAAGAAATTTGAAGATAAAAATACAATTAGAAAATGGAGGAATATCACTCCAGTTTTGATCCTTAGAACTGGTTGATGTGTATCTCTTGTTATATCTTTTCAATCACATCCACAATATTTTCGTGTCCTTGCAAACCCGGATTTGTTTTCAAGTAAGCTCAAACCGTTTCTCCAAGTTCCTAAAGCAAATCCTTTTGCCTTTTTTTTTTGTTTCTATGAATTTTTAGTTTTCTTAAAATGTTTAATTTTGTTTGGGTTGATTAGGTGGATGTAGTTCTTAAAATATTGGGTTATAGTTAGTCCATCTCGCTATGTTGATATCAATTCTTCGAGTTTGTTCCGTAGTCATGTAAGTAGTGTGTTTGATATCAATTCTTCAGAGTTTGTTCTAAGGTTTAATGTTTGGTGCTCATTCTTTAACTTTTGCATCTTGTATCTTTTATCTACTCGATGTTTAAAGCTGTGGAAGAACAAACATTCGACTGAATTTTGTTACATCGGGTCAATTGGTTGAAGTGTGTATGAATAAGTGTTCATCATCATGCTCTTAATAGCTTTCTTTCAGAAAAGTCTACTATTTGTGGATCGTTAGTGCTGTCAGGAGTTTGTATACTCTATGTGTAGCTGGTGATGTGCCCCCCCTTTAAGACTTTCTTGTATGCCATGTCTCAACATGATCCTATTTGATGTTGTTTCTTTTGTGTTGATCGATTGGTTGGCTATGTGGCAGACATTAGTTGTTGCGTATTATAAAAATCCTTTCATGTAATAATGAACATTGATATTTGCAAAATAACTCATATGATTACATCAACCCAAACTGTTTTAGTTGTGCCGCAGAAATACCGCCTTTTCAAGTTCCGGGGATATCGAAGTAAGAAAAAGAACAAAGAAATGTTTTTTACTCTTGACCTCGCTTGTTTTTGGTAAACTGAATCTTCGTTCAAATATTTGAATACGATGTTGTATCATTTGGCAACCTTGGCATATGTTATTCGCAGATTAAGCATTTGGTTGCAAGATCTCAGAGATTTTAAGGGCATTGGAGGTGTTCTTTTCATCTTTGGTAGCTCTCTCGGAGCTTATTTGCTTTGGTTTGTATTCTTTGTCGGTTTTAAGTTCTCTACTTTCTTGTAGTGTTCTTTTGTAATATGTAGCATCTTATGCAATTATTATGTTTAAATCTTGCAGCTTTGCATCAACTTGTCAGCTTCTCCCGTTTTGCATGCCATCTCGTAACACCGGCCTTGCCAAGATTGATTTTGTTGAACTTCTCCTCAAGTACTCACAGTATGCATGATAAAACTAGTATGCATGATAATGCCCTTTTGAATTTGCTTATCTTAGCGTAACTTGTCATCCGTTAGGTTTATTAATTTTTACCACAAAGGAGCACCTGGTTGGGTCTTGTCAACACCCATGTTAAAATTAGGTTAAATCGTAAGGACTTCTTCCACTAAACATTCATCTAATTTTCGTTGCAGGTCATTGCAAAGTGTTTGGCGCTTTGCTCTTTTTCCTTGGGATGAAGAACTCCACCCAAAGAGACAACCACCAAGAAGAAGGGTCCTAAAGCGAAAACTACCTAGAAGTCCTCGTAAATATGTCGTGTCGACACTTGGCTAGTAAGTTAATCCATACTGCATAAATATTTTTGTTGATCTCGAATCTTTTTGTTGGCACATTTAACGGTATAGGAATTATTTTCCCACCGGAAGCACACTTATAACCATAACCATTTGCGAGAAGGAATACTATGTTGGTTGCTTGAGACACCATGTGCATCATGTGTGATTTGAGGGTAAGTCATATTTGTTCTTCAATTGTCAAAGCACCTCTAGTTCTGATTTAGCGTATCTTAAAACATACCGCATTCTGGGAACACAAGAATTACGGGTGCGATATTTGCAATGATGACTACCGTATACTCATTTGAATTGTGGACTAAAGCGATGGCCTAACTTCAATAGGGATATAAATGTTGTAATGTCTCAGAATTGAAGTACAGCCCGAGAGACGAGTTTGCAGTGATTGTTCAATTGTGATTTCGATAATCTTGAGGTTATTAAAGGAAGATGTTGGTCGTATGTTTCATAGTTAGGATGGATTGATGCTTTTATGAGCACCGGGGTTAATGCCCTACGCCGATCGTGAAGGTGCCAGCTTCAATGTTGATTCTCACACACCGCAAAAGATTATTTCATATGTTGGTCCCGTGGTTTAATGTATTCTAATTTAGTGTTTTTTATATTTGAATTGGCGGGCTCGAGTCTTCGTTTTAGTCTCGTTTCTGTTTGATATATGTATACTGTAAAGTTTTGGTGTTATGCCGGTGAAACTTTTGAGCAATATATTTATATAAATATTCTCTTTTCATTTTTGGTTTCTGGGCATAATAGTAGTGAATTTATGCTTTCTAGGCGTATAATAGTGAATGTATCGCCATGAAGCTAAATGTTATCCGTGACTACAAGTCCTCAATTTGCCATGTTAAAATGAATTTGTGTGTCTAAATGATAGCAATGACCATGGTTTCGATAATTCATGTGGCTTTAGGGAAATTTATAGCCACGTCGATACCATATACTATTGTCTATAAGGAATCTATCGTCATGGTTTAACTGATATTTGTGTCCTAAAGGTAAACAATAGCCACGACTAAAAATATTTGTGTCTTTAAGAAGTTCATCGCCATGGTGCTGCTACAAATTTAGTGTGACTATAACGGATGAATTGTTCATGATAAAACAAATTTTGTGTGTCTAATTGATAAGAAAACCATGATTAAAATGAAATTCATGTGGCGTTAAGTTAAACTACAGCCACATTGAATTTGAAATTCATGAGGCGTTAAGGTAAACTATAGCCAAGTTCAAATCAAACAAAGTGTGTCTAAAGGGATCTTATAGCCACGAACTAGGGAAAAATGCTCAATCGCTTAAAAAACAGGGTACCATATAGACACGGTTATAGGATATGGCCATGGTAAATCATGTCTATTAGTCACACAAATTTTATGTAGCCATAAATGTAGCCTTTTGTCATGGCACCTGATACCACATTTCTGGAGTGAAAAAAATCCATGGCCGAAAGCCTATGGACACAGTGATCAAATGTGGCCTATGCGACTTTTTGTACTAGTGAGAGGCTGCACATTTAAAGGTTCAGCCGCGCGGATTCTCGCCGCTAGAGACCCACCTCTAGGGCGATTCACGGCATATCTAGACCCCCTGCGGCGGATCACCCCTTTTAAGCGAAGATCTCGGACTGGGGACGAGGATGTTCGTCCATCCCGAGGATTATCCCGGGTAAGTGGGCGCGAGCTCCACCCCCTAACATTGGAATCACTCCGAGGAGATCTAGAGACTTGACGGAGGAGTTTGGTAAGGAACCCCTGGACGGTCGGACATGTCTCATGGGCACAAACACGAATAAAAGTGCAAGTCGAGGCAAGGAAGATCGAAAAGCAAGAAAATCTCAAGAACAAGAAAAACGTGAAGAAAACACTAGATTTCATCTACAATTACTTAAACTCTCAAACTATTATTCAAACTCAAAAGAAGAAAAATAAGATTAAAGCATGACCGATGAAACATACGGCTCTGTGGCGTCAACCCACAAATCCTAGGATATACATAAGATCAAATTCATCATTGACGCATCACCAGAAAATCAAAAACTCAACAGGGTTAGGCATGGCGAATAAGCGGAGTAAAAAATCATACCTGAACCTCAAAGAGTAAAGCGGCAGAAAGAGCGAACGAAGGCGACAATGAAGACAAAGAATGACAAAGAAGATAAGAAGAAGAAGAACGGCAAAGCTTAACAATGGTGTCGAGGAAGTTAAGAAGATGAAGAAGACAAAAGAACAGAGAATAAAACAGGGAATGTGAATTTAATTCACATTCTCTCATTCTTCTCTTTTATAAGACCAAGAGAAACCATCCACTACCCAAAGGGCGCTTATGGCCTGGATATGGGAAACGTGCACAATAAATGCAAAGCACCTTTTTAGAGAAGTTATGAGGAGGAGAGATAAAAACGTACCACACGATTCTTCTTCCAACTAAAAGCTAACGCCTTGATCCACAAGAAGAGGGGCAAATTGTAAGTACACTTATTTATTCTCCATCGCCACGTGTACTAGCGTAACCCACGTGGAGGCCATGTCATAAAGAGGATGACACGTAGGGGCATCCATGGCATCTAGACGACGTGCCATCTGTCAAGACCAACGGCCGAAGATGAGGGAGCATCCAAGGTAGATAATCCCAACACCAATGAGTTACTCTACCCCATCACGAGGTAAGATGTAATCAACTGGTTGGATAGTCCAACTCGATTACGGACGTGACAAGGAGGACCGACACCGCCCGGCACGGATCGGGATATCCCCAACCACTCGCATTTAATGCCGCTCGGGAGGGCACGTGTCGACGACCCACGAAGAAAGCGAGGATAGGCCGCCGTAATGAGCGGGGTATTGTAGAAGCCGCGGAGTGACAGGGAAGTCCGCGGACCATGCACAGAGCACAAGAAGATAAGGTCTCAATGACTCTTTGTCGGTGGGACCCACTTGATTTAGCTATATATATGAACACCCCTTCCACGTAAAAAGGGGATCGAGAGTAAACTAAAGAATAGGAGAGAGAAATAGTGAGAAGTAAGTATGAGTATCAACCTTATGAGGTTGATGAATACCAAAGATCTTGTGATTACTTTTGTAAACGTTTACTTTATAGTGAATATCCTCGGATCCGTGGACGTAGGCCTTAGTGCTGAACCACGTAAACCATCGTCTCCTTTACATTTAGCATTCTTATTGCTTTATTTATATGTTTACATCTTAGATCTATCATTTTGGATGTTGAGGAGATCATGACAAACCTGCGGGGTTTGGAATCAGTGAATCATCATCTACCTAGACATATTATACTTTTTCACAATTTAATGCGTGTATTCAATTCATGCTGAGATTGTTTGTGAACACGTAAGCATTAAAGTGTGAATTGAATACAGTTGATGATTCAGGTAAGCATTAAACTTAGATGGAAACAGTTGTAGATCTCACAATAGTCTTCAAACTGTTTTCTCAGTCTTTTCCCTATCTGTGCGGTTAGGGTTGGTTCATTGTTTTCCGAGCAGGATATAGTGTTCAGTGTACGATTACCCTCTGGCAATTGGACCTGTTTGCTACGTTTGGTTCTGTCCTCAGTTCCAGCCTTTTCTATATACTCTTAGAGATCCCCTGCATCAATCAGCTTTTGTATCGCTATCTTAAGATTTTTGCACTAGAAGGTGGAAATCGCAATACTCTTTGGATTCTCGCGAGGCCGGTGGTTGTTTCCCCTTAGACCAAGGCCGCCTAGGTCTTCGATTCTTGATCTCCTTTAGAATGCGTGAGTAGCTGGTAATGAGCTTTGTGTAGACTCGGTCCTCAAATTTTCTTCCACCCCTTTTGTGGTCATCTTTCCGATCCTTTGGCGTTCGCTTGATCTCATTGCTCGCTAATTCCGCGGAATTGGTCCGTGGGGGTCGTTGAGCCTGTGCTCGGGTTCTCTCTTTGAATTTCTTCCAACCTTGCATGTTTTTCGATGATTATCCTCAAATCTCCTTCTGGTTGGAGAGGTACCGTGGATTTCAACAAACAAAGGGCTCATACTGTCGAGCCCCCATTTGTAAATAATTAATACTCACCACTTCGGATCCACATGTCCTATGGCTTGACATATCTTGTGCCACCTATCCGTATATTCTCGAATGGACTCCTTGTATTTGATTGCAAGTGAGAAGAGCTTGTCCATCCCCGTGTTTACAACCTTGTTGTACATATAAGTAGCCAAGAATTTTTCCGTGAGTTGATCATACGACCGATGCATCCAGCTTGAGGTTATCAAACCAAGATAGGGGGATCCTTTCGTGCTTGAAGGGAAGTATCTGCAGAGTATAGCTTCGTCGTGGTCCCATCTCGCCATTACCCCGTTGTAATATCGTAGGTGAGCACGGATCGGTGGATCCGTCGTAACACTCGAAGGATGGGACCGGGCACTTCGGGGTATGATAGCGGTGGCAACCTGTTGTGTGAGTGGGGTGGTTTTGGCTTCCTTCATAACTGCTTCTAGTCTTCCACCTCCCCGCCCGGTCTTGATTTGATTAATCTCTCGCTAACATCTCCGCGCGAGATTCTCCATTGCCAAACAAGAAATCTTCTTGAATGGAAGGGCGTGCCTTCCTTGTAGATTTCGGACGTCGTGGCTTCCTCCTCATCGTAGTAACTCCCATGTATCCGGTTATAGTCCGGGTCGGACCTTATTATTCCGCGCACTCTTCGGCCGACTATTGCAGTGTGTTCTCGAGGATCATCCTCCTGTCTCTATTCTCGTACCGAGTTAGCCTCGTCCCCGCGATTTTCTAGCTCCGCGCTTTGGAGGATCTTCTCTCTTAATTGTTGGTTTTCTTGGGCTAGTAAGGCCACCGCATCCGCGTATGTCTGTTGATTCCGTTTTAGTTCTTCTAATTGCGCCAAAAACTGCGCAGATTGGTTTGATGCTTGATTTGTTCCTATCTGGACATGGGCTTGTGCCTCGGGGGCCGCGGTGTTGGTTCCCCTCGCTATCTGTCTATCCCGCTCTATCATTTCGTAGATCTGCGTGCAATTGTTCGTTTTGTTCGTTAGTCTCGCGCATCCCATGGGGGGTTCTCTGGATTACCGATTACCCATCTTTGTTTCACGAGGTTCAGTGGGCCGAGTTGTAGCTGTCACTTTGGAGGCGACCATTTGAGAAGTTCCTTCTGTTGTGAGCGGTTTTTGCGGCCGCGGTCTTCTTTGCTTCCATTGCGATGATACCCGCGTCTCGAAAGGAATGTGCTTTCCGCTCCGTTTCCGCGTCTTTTCCCTGGTTGAGAACCCCGCGCCATTTTGTTTGCTCCTGGTTATTACTGGCGTAGTCCTTGGTGTCTCTTTCGAAAACATCTTTGTTTTCCCGGTATCTTTGTTCTTCTCCATTGTAATATTCTGCACAGAAAGCACGGAGGTAAACCGAGACAAAAAGTCCACGGGTTAATTGTTAGTTCAAGCTTGTTAGTTTGGCGAGCAATGTGAATAATGTAGATAATGCAGTTAAAACTCGATTCTGTTGGTTTAAAGGTTGCATAATGCCCATATCCGTTGGTAGAAAATACAATAGACATAAATACGTGCGAAAAGAGTTGAAAAACATAGATCCGTTAGTTTGTGTTTGTAAAAGATCCAGTCTGCCGGGTAGGAAGTGTAAAGGACACAAATATGTGCGAAGAACGAGTCCTTGAACGGATTTGTTTGTGTTTTTAAGTAAAATTTTTTGAGGTAGAGGTCATGTACGGTCACGGGAAAAGATAAATCTTTTTCCGGGACGAAGCCCCTCCTTCTAGCACCAAATTGTGAGCACGGACATCTGATGTCATCCGTGGAATCACAAACAATCTTAACATGAATTAGATACATGCATTAAAGTGCGGAGAAAGCATAGTATGCTTAGGTAGATGATGATTCATGATTCCAAACCCATCATGATCTGGCATCATTCCCAAGGTGATAGATCAGATATGGATACATAAATGAAACCATACGAATATAAAAAGTAAAGGAGACGATGAATTACGTGGTTCTAAGACTAAGGCCTACATCCACGGATGGGAGATATCTACTATTAAGTAAGCGATTACAAAAAGTAAGGGAAACGATGAATTACATGGTTCAGGGAGAGATCTCCCTGAACTCATACTTACTTCTCTCTATTCTCTCTCCTATTTCTTAGTTCTCTCTCTCGACCCTCTTCTGTGGAGGGGGTACTCATATATATAGCTAAACCAAGTGGGTCCACCGACACGGAGTCGGGGGACCTTATATTCTTGTGCTCTGTGCACGGTCCGCGACTTCCTTATCATCCCGCGGCTTCTATGTTACCCACACTCGTCATGCCGACCTATCCTTGTTTCCTCCATGGGGCGTCGACACGTGCCCTCCGAGTAGATTGTACTGTGCAAGGTCCGCGGACTTCCTTATCATCCCGCGGCTTTCTATGTTACCCACGCTCGTTACGGTTGCATATCCTTGCTTCCTCCATGGGGCGTCGACACGTGCCCTCTCGAGCGGATTAAATACGAGTGGTTGGGGCTATCCACCAGGTGCTGACATGTCGGTCCTCCTGTCACGTCTCAAGCGTCGGTTGGACTATCCCCAACCGTTGATTACATCTTACCTCGTGATGGGGTAGAGTAACTCATTGGTGTTGTGCGGGATCATCTATGTTGGATGCTCCTTTATCTTCGACTGTTGGTCTTGCCAGATGGCACGCTGTCTAAACGCCATGGATGCCCCTATGTGTCATCTCTCTGAGACATGGCCTCCACGTGGGCTCTGCTAGTACACGTGGCGATGGAGATAAATAAGTGTGCTTACATATATTTTACAATGCAGTCATGAAACAAGGAACACATATCTCTGATATACTTGATGAGTTGAACATCTTCTCTTTTGCAACTCAAATCACGCCTGGAAATAGCTTCTGCCACTCCTTTATTATCAGTTTGTACAAGTAGCTTTTCACAATGCCTTTGTTGACCCATTTCAAACCTTCCAAGACTGCAAGGGCTTCTGCTTGATCAATATTCCTGCGGTTGTGAAGAGAGCTTTAGCGGCTAAGAAAGTTCCTGCATCATTACGTATAACAAAACCCGGACCAGCAAAGTTATGATTATTAGCTACTTGACAACTACGGTGACCTGTGTCTTATCTTTGAGTACTAGACTACTAGGTGTTGACTCATACCTGGAGTCCTGCAGTGGACGTGGACTGTAGATTTACGTCTCATTTGAGGATTTTAATGGGTCCATGGTCCCAGTAGCTTGCACATATGCCCGAGAAAAATTGCTATGAATCCATTCCAAACAACATTTCGTAGGGCATTTACAAGAGTGCATGGGTGTCTAAAAAGGTAATACTTTTAAGAGTAAATGACTGAACTAGACAGGCTAAATCCTCTTAATGCATTGTCCTCTCAATAGAGACGGGGCGCCCGACAGCTAATCGATTGGGTTCAAATCTAAAAGTCGTAGCACGCATTCTGCCTAGTTTGGGGCTTACGGAAATTATTCGGGACATGTTACTAAATGATAAAAGAGGTCATTAGATATTAATTTTACACAACCTCTTATCCAACTATTATCTTTCTATCCATTGTAGTCCTGGTTAATTAGTGTTAACAAATAAACATCAAACGTTTATTTTCTTTTTGGAAATACTACCTGAATCAGTTTCGTTCATGCACTCACTGAAAACGATTGGGGTTGGTGTTTTGGTATTCACGAAGGACGAAATCAACAATCGATTCATGTATGCTTAGATAGAATTCGATTATGATAATCGGATTTTTCCTAATCACATATAAACTGATTGTTTCACATAATTTAAATACATATTGAAAAAATTGGTCTATATTAGTGTTCATAAAAAAACGATTCTAAATTAAAATTATACCGAAAAGTTGTGTATTTCCCCCCTTTAAAGGCTATAAAATCGGTTTATGTGAATATCCACATAATTCGATTCTAATAACAACAACAAAAAAGTACAGAAAACTGGGATCTCTTCCATACCATAATCAGTTTATGTGAGCATAAAATTTTATCGATTCTGGTTAAATTTTCATCGACCAGAAACACATTTAGGACAATCGTTTGACGTGTTCATGAACATCGACCTATTGTCATAGGAATCGGTAAATATGGACATGAACGTCGACCAATATGTTAAACACAAAAACCCAAAATTGTTTGTCGTTTTCAAGCTTGAATAGATAAATCAATCACAAATATAATAAAGAGATATAAGTTGCAACCGCGATGTTTAGTTTGATTTTTTTAAAGAGAAAAATGGATGATGAAATTTCTTTTAAATCGATCGATGTTGTTAGAATCGATTGATGAATTTTGAATATGAATTTGAATTTGAATTTGTGAAAGAAATGATTTTAATAAATTTTGGTTTTGAAATGGTTTTAAAGGATAAAAATTAGGATTAAATTTTAAAAGTGAGGGTACCTTAGTACTTTTACCTAATTTTATCATGTAAGACCCCAAACTAAAGTAAAAAAAATAGCACTTCTAATTTCTTTGCCAGATCTGGATCGACTTCGTAGCGCATTTCCAAGAGTGTACGGATATCTAAAAAAGATCACTTCGGATTTCTTTGCCACATACGGAATGATTATGTATGCACTGGTGATTCCTCTTGTGTGGTTCGTATCAGTGTCAGTGGTATCCTTCCTCCTTTTGTTATCTCTCCCAGCACAGACAAATACAATTACAATGTGATTAACCAATAGACATTTCAATACAACCTTTTTTTATCCGCTGTCGGAGCAAATCATACTTCTCGAACTGAAATGCTAAACATTGTTGGTTGCCTTTTAAGAGTGGAAAATCAACTACGGCCGGCTATCCGTGTTTTTGGTTGAGTTTGATAAATTAGCTGGCCTGACACTTAAGAGGCTCAAGTTTTTGTCATTGCCTCATCGCCCAAATATGGCACATTGAGCTCGCAGAACGCAGTCGAGGAGTTACCCCTAGGTGATTTACTCTCATAGACTCGTACTTTTCATTTATTAAATCTTATTTTAACTATAAACATTAAACTAATTTTTGTTTTATAAATATTAATGCTTAAGGATTCCACAAAACACAGTAAAATCGCTTAATTCACATCCTATCATTCCTGGCTTGATTGGGGTATACCCAGATTAATTGGGGTATACCTAATGAGACAAAACCCAAGATATTTAGAAGTAAAATAAGCCACCCCTTAACCATATATTTTCTAAATGGCTAATATACCCTTGTTTAATTAACACTAAAAAAATCTGATTAGGTTAATTAGTTGAGTTTAGATTAAAATTTTGAAATTATGAATTCAGTAGATTAAACCTTTTATTTGTCTTATGAGTTCGATTTCGATCAAAAATTTTGGTTTTGAAAATGTGAAACATCGGCAAGGTTAAGCGTTTGAATAAGGTGCCACTAAGTTTGTCCCAAGCATGGTCGATGTTTGAATAAGGTGCCGACTAAGCTTAGCCGGCATGGTCCTCGGTTGAAGAAAACGCCCACTATTTTTAGGCCGGAAGGGTCTTTGAATAAAGAATATGCCGACTATCTTGGGCCAGCAATCTTACGGTCGGCATGTAAATATTTCCTACAATGCCGGCTATCATATAGTCGGCATGCAAATAATTTATAACATTGTCGGCTGACTTATAGTCGGCATGCGAATAATTTCTAACATTGTCGGCTGTTGAAAAGTCGGCAATGTAACCTTGCCGACCTGTAGTTATACCCAACAAAAAACAGAATATGGGAAGATGTAATTCAATTTATTCATGCAATTTTGGTTACTACATTGATAGAAACATAAAATCTAAATCCTTATCGACGGAATAACGAATGCACTTAGCATGTGCATCAAGCCTTTGAACCCCCAAGGTGACCCTAGTGGACGAGTTATAGTCTCGTGACGGTTTACATAGAGATCTACCCACAAAACCTACACTAAAACTTCTAAAGCCACCAATCTTCGTCCGAGGAATCCGACGACGATACACCCTCCATCATCTCCGGGGCATACTCCGGGATTTTGGAGACCATGAATTCATAGCTTGCATCGAATGCGAATGCTTTCCCCTTTTCCTCCAAGTAGCGCGCTTTGACGACTTCATGCTACAAAAATAAAACACAAACTTACTTTGTTAGTGCGGTTTAAGTTGGAAGATCAAACAACATGGATCACGTAAAATAAGCCACAAAAATACTTACAAATTGTTCAATGGACAAGTTGAAGTTGGTAGCGTTGAAAATCGGTTTTTAGATAGCCAAATAAGCAAGTATCGCATTTTCGATGACTAGGTGCCTATCATGAATTTGTTGAAAACTTCTTCCATTAGGATTCCCAAACTCTTGCCTATATTTGTTGCATACCCTAGCGCAAAAGGTTTCGGCATCCACCCTTACGGAGGACTGCCTTCTAACTCGAGTTTCCGTGTACCAAGCTTTGGTGATTGTCAAATCTTCATTTGAATCAAATGATGCCATTGTTGTATGTAGAGATCTATTGGGTCAGTTAGATGGAGTGTATGATGATATGAGCTTTGGAGACTATATGCAAATAGTTGTTTGTTGTTTTGTAGAGAGAAGTAGTGTATTTATAGGATGGTTTCCATATTTGGCCGTTATGGTAGTCAATCAATGCAATTGTACTTGCAAAAATTTGAATTTTCAATTCGCTGGCGAGGTTTTTGTTTCCCCAATATGCCGACTAAGTTTGGCCGGCAGGGTCGTAATTTTCTTACCTTGCCGACCTTATTATGATTTTAGGCATCAGGAGTTCATTTTCTTCTGTATAACAGTCGGGACGGTATTTGGTCATTAGCGTGCCGGCTATTATATAGTCGTCAGGGTCGTAATTTATAACCATGTCGACCTTATTATGATTTTAGGCATCAGGAGAAGGTATTTTCTGCAACACATAGTCGGCAGGGTCGATAACATAATACCTTGCCTGCTGTAAAACAACCGGCTAGGTATTGATCTGCTTACCTTGCCGACCCTGGTAACTATACCATTTCTACTATCGGGGCCAACGATTACGACCACAACCTTGCCGGTCCTGGTTTAGTCGGAAATGTAACTTAACAAAAGCATGCCGACGGAACTATTGAAACTTTACGTAGCTAAACAAACCATTCATTCAACAACTATAAATCCAACACTTTTTGTCCAAAATACGAAAACATGTCCCATAAACCTTAAAAAAAAACCTTTGTCCAACCGTTAACCTTAACATTCGTCTACCACAACATAAATAAATAAACTAGGAATGCAATCATTCACCACCACGAACACGACCGCGACCCCATTTAGCATTATCACGACCACTACCACTACCACTACCACTACCACTACCACTACCCATCACCACAGAACAGCCCTATTTTGTCAAGATTCATCTTGGCTTGTGCTTCCCTCCGGCTTTTTCTTCCCTCTTTATTTCAAAGATCGCCTTGCTTGAACAATTCATAGGCATCGTCATTGTCAACATTGCTAGCATAGTTAATGTGCTTTCTTTGCTCTTCAATAGACAAAGGCTCTCCTGTGTCTCTCGCGCAACATAACACCTTCACAAGGGTCTTCAAATGCTCCTTGTATTTTCAATTTAACAACAAACAATTAATAGAATGATTCTATAATGTAATCTTAAAACAGTAAGAGAAACTCTAAAATACTTACAAAGAACTTAAGACTTGTTGATGGGTCTTTCGCTTCCATATTCCTTTTACGAGCCAATTGTTCAGCAGTTGGTTCCCAAATCACAGTAGGACGAGCCCAACCCAAGTACCACGTCATGTATTTCTCATGAGCTTCATGACCTTCGGTCACCTCGTCCAAAAGACTCGTATCAACTTTACGGCCACGTCTTCCGTTCTAATGATCGTTAACTGGCTGGATCATAACGGACGTCAATACCTTTTTGGGACGTGCTGCACTCCCCCCTTACCACTTTAAAGAACGGCTCAACATCGATATGGGGTTCTTCTTAGACGTAACCCAATTGTCGCATTACTCGATGTGGATCGTATATTGAAAATCCATGGGAGAAAAACAAGGGATCGTAGTATAATGCAACATCATCTCTCCTTTGGATTAAACCTTGATTTCTAGCATCTCGATACGGATCAAATATTATCTCATTCACAATCAATTTTTCCAAGGAAATTCGCACGTTGATAAGCTGCTGCGACATATCATTATCCTGAGCACCCTTAAAACTGTATCTTTGTCCTCTTGGCTTATCAATCGCAACATTCGCATTCACTTTGATGTAGGAGTTAGCTTTCACCAAAGTAGGGAAGTGCTCATATATCCAAACCTATGCAAACACAAAGTTTAGTAAGAATCTTATCTTACGAGAATTTTGCAAATATAAATAATTTAGACAATTACCTGGAAGAGACATATATTTCCGTTAACTTGCACAGTGAGTGCCCTTGAAGCCTTTGTTAACTCATTGTTCAAGAAGGAGACCACCTCAGTACCACAATAATACTCATGCATCTTATCTAAGAGATCCAATAGTTGAAGATACGTGTCGTCGACCAAGCTTCCGAAACTGTCGTGGAAGATACATTTGCCAAGGACGTATAGCAAATAAGTTGATGCGGTAGCATTGATTCGCACCAAGTTCACCCTTCCTTCCTTATCATAGATTTCCTTGGTCCCAAATAATGTATCCCTCAACTTCTTCAGATTAAACTTCTTGCTTAGATGACCATCCTTCATCACAAGCATAGACTCCGTCTTAATCTGATCCCAACCCGAAAAAGTGTTGGTCAATTTGAAGATATCGTCCCAAGAAATGCTATTATCGAAGCCCTCACTGATTACTTTTCCCTCAACCTCGAGGCCTAGAATTTGATGAGCATCATCGGGAGTTATCGCCATATGACCGAATGGGAATAACATTGTATCGGTCTCTCCGTAGAACCTCTCACAGAATGCAGATACGGTAACTCTATCATGCTCAATATTCGAACTCTCTCCACAGCCCACAACCCGAGTTCTTGACAATCGCTTGCACCTCGTCACATTCCTTGTCAAGTTCCCGATTCTTCGTCACTAAACATGAAGCTTGGCGCCTCAAGAGACGGATGACGAGGTGTCAACTCGCAAATAATATTTCTCTACTTTTCTTTATACTAGCAAGTAATATAATGAAAGCAGGATCGTCCCAAGGGAGGTGTGTTAAGCAAAAGTTTTTATGCAAATACTCTTAGCAAGATTATTTCATTGTAGAAAATTCTGAAAATTGTAAATTGTGTTCAAATATGAGATGAAATATATTAAGGATTCATTCTCGACCACGGAATATAAACCTAATTGATATATAGCCAAGTTCTTTGCATTACGTTACTAACAACCCTAGGATAATTGTATGCTCAACTATCCTCATTATTATCCCCTAAGCTCACCCTGGATCGGAGCGCTTTCACCGGATTCTACTTGCCAAGTTTCCTAGAAGTACGCTCTCTAGGTGTGATTTAAACAAATGCTCTAAGTTTTGTGAGATAAGGTTGCTCCTAGTTATGAATTCAAAAGCTTGAATCACCTAATAGTGTCAATTTCTACATACGGGCATTTAACAAAATCCTATCATCAATACCCATATATTGCTACTTGTGTTTAATTCTCTAGACAATTACGGGTCGAAGAAAATCTAAACTAGCAATAGAATCACAAACTAACGATTCAATTTCGATCTTAAACCATTATCAAATAACTCATAATCAATATTGGCATAGTAGAAATCAAACAACAACGAAAAAAATGGCGAGAAAAACGAACTATTTCATATCAATTGTAAATTCATACTCCGGGCTTTGAAATCGCCCTTAACCAAAAATAGGTTTAGCTACTCATAATCATATGTTATCAACAATAAAATTAATGTCTTAAAGTTGTTCAAAAGGAAAAGAAAGGTTAAGGATAAACCAAATAGCAAACCAGAGTTGCTATTGCTTTAAGCTCTCAGGACTGTTCTCAAGCACTTCAGAGGCGTCAAAACAGTGATGTCGAAGGTAGGGTTTTTGCTGCTTGTTGCGGCTTCTTATATCTCTCTACCCTGTAAAATCACAACCTAACAGACCCAAATCCATACAAACATGGACTGTGTACCCAATACTCGAGATTCTATATGGCTTCTAAGAATGGATCCTAGCCATTGCCAGGACCTTGTAAAATAGTCCGCCAGATCTTCACCAATACAATTATACTTGAATGGTCAGCAACGTCAGGTCCTTAGACTGTTTCTCTGCATATTGTAAACTCGGACACAACAACATATACTTCCGCTTGAACCCTGGCGATTAACCCTTTGAAACGAAGCTCCGCTTCTTCAAGGTTTTACAGCGGTATCTGCTCGTAACTCCACCATATCCATCGAAACTAAGCCACTTTCTAATGTTCGAACATACCACTAACTTCTAGATGTATTTCGCACCTTTTCTAAGACACAATTCCCCCCGCAAAACAGTCCACCAATCACTCTATTCAACTAAAGAATCAATGGTTGCAAAGAACACGACCACTACCCAATAATGCTCGACTCAAGGCCCCAGATACCGCCAAAGTTTCACATCCAACACAAACTACAGTGGTTCAAGCATTCAAATACATTGCAATTCAGTTCTTATTATCAACATTAGTGTCATCATCTTTCCTAGTTCAAAACTCCAGCATATTCCTCCATTCTTCCTTCTTCTTCTCAGCTTCACATAAAGATCTCGACCATGATGAACGACCACTAGATCCATGGCTAGATCGACAACAACCTTGACTAATTTTATTGCCAGAAATTAACAAACCACTTTGCCTTCCCCTGCTATCTTCTCAACTGAGTTTGAGAACAACCCCTGGGAACACAGACTAAACTAAAGCTTGAAATGGTGAAAAAAAGTTCATTGAGGCGTTTTATCGAACATGCTGTGTGCACAATCCTAGTGGTGTAGGAGATGTGTATTCCGCCATGTTTCTAGCCGCTTCTATGATTTAATCCTCCCGGTAACTGAATTCACATACAACCCATTATTCAGAAATCATCCAAAATTCATAAACCTACACATTTAGTGCCCATTATCAACAAAGCAAGACCACTGGCTGCTTCTTCTTCATTTCAGTCAAGAAACCTCTCCAAACCTTATTAAAACGCACCTTACTGCATTCCTTCTCCTCGATTCCATCTTGTCTTAAAAATCCTCTCGTAACCCTTAAGATATCCACTGAGTCATGGCTGCAAGACTGAAGAGATGATGTAGTCGAGACCGGATCTTCTTTCTACTTGCAAATTTGGTTCGAACAAACCTAAGTTTTCATTCTCTTTCTGTTGTTTACAAGCACACAAGGTGCTGTTTCCTTGGTGGTGAAAATCCACCCAGCCTTCTTCCTTCAAATTTCGGTATAGGTGAGCCCCTCCTGAGCAGTTAAGCCCATGACACGCTTCAAACTAGCTTGTGTACTCCACCTAGCTCCTAACTCAATTGGCATGAGTTCGTAGTTCATAGTTGTCGAGAATCGGATCATCTCATGTTCCACCACCAACGTCTTTGGTCTCCAGTTTATTGGCAAGGCGCTTTACTCTTCTTTGAATTCTTTCACCACGACAGCCGTCTTTTACTTCTCATATTCACTTCTTCTCTTCAATGTATCCTCATCACTAAAGCAGCCATGCTTTTCAGAAAGAAAATTTGCATCACTAAAGCCGACATACTTTTCCGACAGAGATGAAGAAATAAAAGCAAATAATGAGAAATAGTTCGTCTCCAACAGCAATTGCACATGAAATGACACTTTTGCCCTATTTCGTCTTCTTTTGTTCCAAATGACTCCAAAGTACCTAAATACTCAAAAACAAACATAAGATACATAATTTACAAGAAAACTTAGCAAATAAAGCATAAACAATAGATAAAATATTAAGTTGTTTTAGACACCTATCAAATTCCCCCACACTAAGACTTTGCTAGTGCTCGAGCAAATCAAATAAAATAATTTTAAAACATACATACAACTCCGTGTCGTCGAGGCTACGGTTAATTTTAGCATAAATAACAAGCCTTTGAACCCCTAGGTGTCCCTAGTGGACGAGTTATAGTCTCGTGAAGGTTTACAAGAGGTGTACCTACAAAACCTTTTACTCCAAATTCCAACTACCTGTGAAAAGTCTACAAATGAATCCAAAATGACTAAATGATGCAAATTCAATTCATATATAAACAAAGCTCTACTCGGAAAGTCGAACAAACCACAATACTCAGAATTTAACTAACCACAATCACATATGAATAGAATAAGAAGATGGATATAGAGATAGATGTCTGCGAATGTTGACTAAGTGAACGGTGTTTCCATATCTATCTGAAGGTCACTGCCAAGATGAAACTGTGACCTAATGGATTGAGATACTGGCCTGAATTCTAATATCAACTCAGCTAGCATATACAAGGGAACCAACAGTCGACAATCTTAATTCTAGATCAACTGAACTGGCAAATACAAGGGAACCAGCAGTCGACAATCTTATTGAACAATAATAATAATAACTTTTTTTTCTCTTTTTCTTTTTTCACTTTTTCATTTTTTTTTTCTTCGAATTGACATCATGACTAGATCTTTTGGATCCAAGCGCATGCTTCTTGTCAGCAAATTACATGATAGTTCTCGTGGATCCTGCATTCCACGCTTGTTTAGGCGACGGAGACAGGGAGAACACACACATATTGCTATATCCAAGTGTCATTTTATATATATATATATACTCCGGTTGGTCTAATCGGTCTGGTCTCTTTTTCTTTTAGTAACTCAATCACTCTATTTCATCCTAGCAGTAATAACAATTCGATGTTAGTGACCCACCAAATCACTTAGAGAAACAAAAAGATTGCAAAAATAAAAACGAGAAGGTGATATGGTGACATTCCGAGATAGGTAACAACTATCATATTATTTCTAACACATGAGCTCTGTCCGTCCTTTTAGTTAATGGGTTCCTCAACTCCTGTAACCAAGATGGTTCCATCCACTTATATTGGCAATGTCATCCTAAAGGCACAAGTTTCTAGATTTCGGAGTTCATAAAGCAATTTTTTTTTTCTTTTTTTCTTTATTTTTTTTTTCTATTATTTTTTTTTTACTAAAGGCAACAAACTCTAAAAACATATAAATGCTCCCCCACACTTAAACTTTACATTGTCCTCAATGTAAAATTTAGTCATTCAAAGTAAAGTTCAAGGTGGGAAATTCCGCAAATGATATGCAAAAAACAAGAAAATAAAGATAAAACGCTTAAAAATAAAAAGATAAAGATAAAGATATAAAACCTAGGGTTGCCTCCCTTAGCGCTTGGTTTAAAGTCGCCGGCCCGACTTTCACCTCCAATTACTCCTCCATAGGGAGTGGATCACTCAATGTGACCATATCCCGATTCTTCGTCACAAATTGCTCATAGTATGGTTTCAAACGATGGCCGTTGACCTTGGAAACCAGCCATTTTTGGGACTACTAATTTCAACCGCACCATGCGCAAACACATTAGTAACAACAAATGGTCCAATCCATCTGGACCTAAGCTTATCCGAAACAATTTAAGACGGAATGGAATAAAAGAACTTTCGCCCCTACTTCAAAACTCTTTCGGGAAATCATTTTATCATGGAAAGCCTTGGTCTTTTCTTTGTAAATGCGTGAACTTTCATATGCATCATTACGTATCTCTTATAACTCATTGAGTTGAAGTTTTCTATGTTCACCAGCTGCATCCAATTCCATATTACATACCTTGATAGCCCAATAAGCTTTGTGTTCAAGTTCGACGGGAAGATGGCAAGGTTTACCATAGACAAGCCTAAAAGAAGACATACCGATGGGTGTCTTGTAAGCTGTCCTATATGCCCACAAAGCGTCATCGAGTCTATAACTCCAATCCTTCCTTGTGACGTTCACCGCCTTCTCTAAGATGGACCTAATCTCCCGGTTGGAAGTTTCAGCTTGACCACTCGTTTGTGGATGGTACGGTGTACCAACTTTATGAGAAATATTATACTTCTTTAGAAGAGCATGAAAGGATCTCTTAAAGTGCGACCCTCCATCACTAATCACAACTCGAGGTGTACCAAATCTAGAAAATATATGTTCTTTCACAAACTCACACACAACTTGAGAATCATTAGTAGGGGTGGATTTAGCTTCCACCCACTTAGAAACATAATCTACAACAAGAAGTATATAAAATTTCCCATTTGAATTCACAAAAGGCCCCATAAAATCGATACCACAAACATCAAATATCTCAACAAATGAAATTGGTGTTTGCGGCATTTGGTTTCTAAGACCTAGATCGTCGTCCTT